>CM060940.1:625543668-625896168 GCA_030765085.1 Allium cepa | reverse complement strand
CGTATGTTTTTCTTTTAAAATTGTAATGTAAACATCAAAGTGAGAAACCAGGCTATCTTCTCTATTTTCTCTCATTCATTTTTCTAAACTAAAATCAAAAGAGAATCAAACTACTTCATCACTTTCAAACCTTTACAAGTTTTAACCTGAGAAAAGAAATCAAGTTTGCAACCTAATTCAAGGACAAAGAAATTTTAAAATCAAATGCAAGTACAGATCAAAAGCTTCTAGTTCTAGTTCAAAAATCAAAAGCATTTTTCCAGATTTCAAAACACTGTCCAGTGTTCTCTGTTCCAGGATATAAGGTGAGTAAACAATTTTATCTATTTTAAATCTAGATGCATGTAATAAATATTTGAAGCAAAGTGTGATAAGTTTTTGCATGATTGTTTAATATAAATTGTGCGCATATATACGATTATATGGGTGTGCATGTCTACATACAGGATGTTGGTTGTATTCTTGTTGTATAGGCTTAAAAACTTGATCAAAATCTGATATTTCTTCCTTTGACTTTCTTTAGACTCTCATGTATAAACAAAATCTATTTGTTATATCAAGATCTAATTTTTAAAAATATTTTTGGGTTAAAAATGAAGGTATTTTTAATTGAAAAAATAATTACAGTAAACACAAATCATATCAAAATTTCGAATTACATAAATTCAAGTTTCAGTTATATCATTTGGTTTGTTTTTGAAATCGATGATTTTTAAAAATGGAATCATGATTTTTAAGCTTTTAAATTAGGAGAGATTTTCAAGTTAAACGAGGATTGGGTTTTGGTCGATTTCTGATGATCGGCGAGGTCGGGGGTGGTCGAGGTCGTTGTTGAAGCAAGCTTGGGGGACGTAGCACTTAGGAAAATTGGTCTCTGGATTTTTAGGCCATCATGGTGAATGTTTGGCGTCGATTTAGGGTTTAAGGAATAGTTTAGGTCGTCATTCATTTCAAAGGCTGTGCGACACCGCGATGGTTTCGAGTGGGCTCGGAGGTAGGGGAAAAGGGAGAGGAAGGTCTGCCACAGCTATGGGTGCGTGCACGTGGCTTCTGATGACCGGAGCTAGGCGTTGCGAGTGGTCTTGGGTGACCGAGCTATGTTCTAGGTGGTGCTTTGTGATCTCGAATTCGATTTTGGTGTTTGATTGGGGTTTTGGGCAGCTAGGAGTGTCGGAAAAATGGGCGGCGACTCGGGGATGGCATTGAAGTTGGTCGGCATTGCTCCGATGCCATGTGCATGTGCACCTGTGCACTTTGTAATATGAGTAATATGTGGTGTTGGGGAAGACGATATTTTTCTCAGGTCTGGCTCGAGAATGATGGGGTGTTGCCTCGAAGTTGGGAGTTGAACGTGACTGACTCGGGAAATTTAGGGTTGGGCTCGGGAAAAACAAGTGTAGGCTCGGGTTGTTTATTGTTAGTTGACCAAGTTTAAAATTTAAAGAAAATATACCAGGTTATAAAGTAATCTTTAATCAGATTTAATTCGAAAGGATGCATAATCAGGTCTAAACTATATTGAAATGTATATATTTCAAAGGGTTGTAAACCAAGTTTCAAAAGTAAATTATTAAAATAAGATTTCAAACAATGATTTGAATTTAAATTGGTTTGTTTTGGAATAATTAAATATTAGTTAATTAATTAAGATAAGTGATTTCAAGTATTTAATTTAATAAGATTCAAATGATATAATTAAGTAATTAATTAAGATATAGAGGTTTATCATTAATTAATTTAGATGGATAATTAAAAGATTAATTAAAATATTAATTAATTAAGGGAAGTAATTAAAGAACAATTAGTTAATTAAAGGATAGTTAATTATTTAATTAAGGATTAATTACTCTAGTGTGTGTAATTAAAGGTGAATTAATTAATGATTAAAGGTTTATTAATGATTGAAAGATAATTACTTAATGTAATTAATTAAGGGTTAATTAATTATGTAATTAACTTAAAGTTAATTCATTTATTTATGTGATTAAATATGGGATGATTAATTAATTAAGGATGATAAATTAATTAAGGGTTTATAATTAATTAATGTTAATTAAGCAGGGCTGGGTGATTAATTCATAGGTGATTAATTTAAATTGAATTAATAAAAATTAATTATAATCAGATGATTAATTAATCTTGCTTGTGGATGATTGGATTATATTGAATGCCTTGAATTTGTTTAATATCTCTGATGGTGATGTTCTGTGATATGATATGTTGGATTGAACTGTAATCATATGAGATTTTCTCGGTGATGAATTGCTATGTAAATGTGTCATCCTGCATTTAAACTGAATTGTATTCACTTAAACAACATGGATTAAAGATGATATTTGATTCGAAGAGACCGGGGGTCGGGTATCAGCAATTACCCGAAACCACTTCGATTAGTATACTATAAAAGTTCTTTATGGATTTGACTTTGGTCTTATAATCAATCGGGCTGGTATGAAATAAATCAAGTATCATGGCATTTAAACCTAGTAATGATACTTAGATATTGACTTATGAAATAAGTATAACAAGTTAAGAACTCGTAGTAATGAACGAGTTACGCCGGGATTTTAAATAAATTTTATACCTTAGTATTTCATGTTATATGGGTTTACTCACGCTAGTTTCCAGCCTGACCCTTGTAACGGTTGGGTCAGACCGAGTATTACAGATTTCCAGGTTGGAATGTTCTGGAGCTCAAGAGGCGAGCTGGATGGCAGGAATGTATGGAGTATATTCCGCTATGTAGTAGAGTTGTATTGATAGTAGTCTGGACAAGTTGTACAACTGTCCAGTTTATGTATAAATGATTGTAGTCCGATGTATTGTTATTAAATTGACAATTACAGCTTTCTTTGTATAAATGTTATTATTTGATATTATATTTAATCCGCTGTGAATGTGAGATGCTGTTGTTTTCTGTTCTTCTTCTACCTTCTTCTTCTTTTCTCTAACAATCTGAAATTTTCGACGTTCGATTGCTCGACGCGTCTATCGTGAATGTATTAGCGTCAAATTTTCAAGGTTGAAATTTTGGGTCGTTACAGCAGTGGTCGAAGAGGATGGTGGGAAGGCCATAGATAAAGGAAAGAGGATGTGAGTTATCCCAATAGCCGTTAAAGAGGAAGATATCAACTTTGACAAGAGTAGGAGAATGGCAGCGGTTACTCCAGGTGAATTGACAAATAGAAATAGGAGGGTCAATGAGGGCCACGAATCAGCGATTTATTAAAGGAGTCCATATCTGGATAAGAGGACACATGAGAGTTGTGTTCTAGAGGATGTTGAGTAATATTAAAGTCTCCGCCTAGGACCTATGGGCCGTGAGAGAAATTGTGAACTTCAAAACAATTATCCTAAAAGGAGAGTCTTTCTTGACTAGAGTGGGGACCGTAATATTAGAAAAAAAAAAGATGATGTCGGACGAGATGTGCTCGACGGCCATATAAAGGGAATAAGTGTGTTTGATGACTTGAGTGAGTTTCCACTAGGTCTCATCCCAGGCAGCAGGAATATCACCATGGGAACCAAAGGGATTATTAAATTCCCAATCCGATAAAAAAGAACCCCAAGGTTACCAAAAAGCAGGGGATTAGGGTCAGTGATTTTGGATTATTAGATAAACAAAATATCAGTGTTAAGTGGGGATAAGATGTGCGTAATAAGGGAGCATTTATTAGGGTCCCCCAAATTCCTAACATTCCAAGAGCAGATCTTCATGTGGAAAAGGAGATACGATCCTTTTCCAATGCATGCATGGCCGAAGTATGATTGGGTAATAAAATAATACCCATGCAGCAAGCTAATTTTTTTTCAACTTTTTATTAGCAGAAGTAAAAATAGTGGGTTGAAAGATACTACCCGTAGCCGTAAAACAGGGATCCAGTCGATCTCCGGAGCAGTCGAGCGCTGCACCTGACGGAGGTTAAAGACAAGGTAAGGGGTACACGTAGAAGATTGGTTGGGTCAGGAATCAGCAGGAGATCCAGGTCTATGTTAACAGGCTAGCCAAGCAAAGGAATAACAGGTGCAGGCGGAGATAGGATAGTTGGGAGGTGAAGAGTAGTAAGGCAACATCATAAAAAGGCTTGAAGTGGTCTCACGAGGGTAAAGGCTAAGGGGCCAGTCAATTCCACTAAGGCATCAGATCCAATAGGGACACATTTCCCTTTTGAGGTATCATCTTTACTAATAGAAATGGTAGCCTCAATTTGCATAGCATCATAACCAAGGTCCGGAGGAGGCGAGGCAACAGGGGATGGGAGGTGCTTAGGGGAACTAGGTATGGATCTCTATTTCTCACACCTGCAACTGATAATGTCATTACCGAAAATAAGGTCTGTTAGATCCAAGGGTGGATGGTAGTGCTCCTAATACTCGAGTGTTAGCTTAAAGTCCAAGTTATCTATGGAGGAAATAAAGGTGCAAGGGAGAGAAATCGCTTTGTCGAGGCACATCTGGGCAAATACAAAGCGACAGTCAACAATAGCCCATAGGAAGGCCTCAAGGTCAACGAATGGACCAAAAGGATTGAGAAGGGTAAAAAGTTCAGATCAGGTGGAGCGAAGGTAAAAGGGAACTCCACGGATGCAAATCCATGATAGAGGGAAGTATCCACAGTTGTAGGAGTCAAAGCTAGGCGACAACATGGCGATGTAGTGAGCAACACCTAGCTAATTGAAAAAGCGACGATTTATGGCAGTGGAAAGGGTATGGGTGGAGGGAAAGTGGATGACGTAGCTACGATTGCTTAAAAAGGATATCTCCCATCATCACCGTAGAATGCAATGGCCAATCATTGACAAACCAAGCCGATCATCCAGAAGCCCGCGATGACGGAAAGGACAGCCATGTTATCTGGGAATTCTGGAGCAGACAATTTGGCATCTATAAGAGATGAAAGGGTTTTGGAAAATGAGGATGTTTTGCATGAGGAATATGAAACATGATTAAAGCTCGAAGATCTAGATGGTGGGCTAGAGGGAATGATGGAAGGTATCTGCTCAGGAGATTTGGAAGTGGAAAGGATTTCCACGAGAGCAGAAAAAGAGGATAAAGGCACTTTATGCTTCAACATTTTATGTCTAGGACATACAGAGACAAAATTCCCTACCCATAGGACAAGCACATGCATCCATTTCTACAAGCGCTTGTCACATGGCCCCCAAGCAGCGATATTTCAATTTTAAAAAATTTACCTTTTGGAAAATGGATTTTAATGGTGGGAGAAAGCCTTGTTGCATAGAAGGTGAGAGCTTGGTAGGCGGAAGGGAAGGCGGGCTACTCTTGAGTATATCGGTGAAGGAACGTTGAGGGTTAGAAAAGGAGATCGAGCTCACCAGCAGACTCTGCCAAAAGGAATGCTTCCACCAGCATCGGGTCAAAAGGAGAATCAAAATAAGGTGGAGGAAAGGGGAAGGGAAGCGAAAGCAAGGGATGGGGGGAGGGACAAAAGAAGAGGAAGACATGTAATTTTTATTTAAATAAAATTTAGAAATATTCTAAATAAACTAAACTTCATAGGCCCAATAATGATCCAATAAGGGATTTTTTTTTTGAAATTCACCCATACCTTCTGGTGTGGGCCGGCCTACTTCCAACAATGATATCGGAGTCAATAGCCCATGCAGTTCAAATTAGTCATGTTAGGGTTAATTATTAAGCTCACGGCCCAAAAGTTCTCCCTAATAGAAAATGCCCAAATTTGAACTGGGCCTTGGGCTAATTTTCAAAATTATTTGAAAATTAAAATATGAAATTTTAAATTTAAACTAAAAATAAGATATATAAATATTATAATATAATAAAAGAATTTCAATAAATAAGTTAATTAATTAATAAGATTAAAGTATGTAATAAGAAAATAGATATTAATTTTGAAAATTTAAAATTTATTAATAAGATTAATAAATAAATTGATTAAGCAAGTTAATTAATTAAAAACGTATAAATGTATTATATATTATGATATATGTTATGTAGTTTTAGAATGTTTAAAATAACATATGTATACATGTATGTATATGAATTGAATTTTTAAATTAATATAATTTGATCAAAATTGTTTAATTAAGTATAATAATTAAAGGTTAATTGACTAAATAAATTAAAGGTTAATTAATTAAGGGTTAATTAATTAATTAATTTACACATATATATGATATTTGAATTACTATTAAGGTTATAGTATGTAACAAATATTTAATATAAATATTATATTAAGTTATTGATTAAATTAATCAAATTGTTAATTAACTAAAATTAATTGGACAAGATTTAATCAACATAATATTATACATAAGACTATTATATAAGTAATATGAAATATAAAATTTATACAGTAATAAAGCTTATATAACATGAATGTATAAACTGAGTGTGGTACATTAAAGAAACCATAAATAGACTTGAGGGGTAAATACATACGTATGGTTTGTATACCGTGATTTTAGATGTATCCGACACTTGAATCATGAGAGTATTTCATAAGAAAGACATTATTCCATAAATTGATATAATATATTAAAAATTATAATATTATGTTGTCCTCTATCATACACACACACACACACACTTACTTTTGCATACTCTGTAGTTGTTGAGCATTCCTTAAACTAAGGATGTTATGTGTAGTACTATTACTATATTGAATAGATGAGGTAAGATAACTGCATTTATTTTTCAAGCTTCCTCAAGGTGTGTGCATTATACTTAGGCCATCACAAAATGATAGGTCCTACCGAATAATCCCACTTTACTTATTGAGCTTTCCTCAAGGTAAATGTTGGATTAGGATAAGGTACCATGGGTTAGGAGTTGTATGCGATATAACCGATAAGGAATTATCTATCGTGTGTGGGCCATGGTTTGTTGAGCCTTCTTCAAGGTTAAAATCCCAGGGCATATGCGTTCCAACACTCGCTAGTGAAGTCGAAAGACTTCTATGTTTCAACTTAGGGTTTGGTGAAACATAAAAGACTAGTGGAAGCCTTATTAGAAAAATGAAATGATAAATTTAACCTTTCTAATATTGTAAGAAAATATGCTATATAATTTTATAATAAATTATATTAATAAGTTTTTGCATTCAATATGAGTGATAAAACATTTATTAATTAAGGTATTCAAATGAATTGAATTGAAGATTGACAAATAGAATTATAATATATTCTTACTAATAAATTCTTCTTGCATGTTAATATTTCAATACCCATGCAAGCGCTTGATTTTACAACTACTAAATACACTCGTAATTTGATCGCTTACACGTTTATTTAGTCGAGACCACATATTGAATTCTACCAGTTTCAAACTCTAAAGCAATATAAGATAATGGTTTTTTGATCCATATTATCGTATATAAGTATTATAAGGGGAATGGTCATAGTTTATAATATATGATACTTTGATGAAGTTAGTTCATTTGGACTAAGCCAATAAACAGTAATGTGAGTTCGAGCATTCAATTTGATTGGTTATAAAAGGATTGAATTGTATTAAATGTAACACAAGACCAAAATTGCAATATAGGTCTAAGAACTCAATCATCGAAACGTCAGTTTAATCAGTTTACGCAAAGTGCAACATATTTAATGTCCTTAAATATCAGGATAATTGAGTGTGCTTTTGTAAAGAGTTCATTATGACATTGTAGTAATGGATTTCATTTGAATGGTTTGACCATCTAAAAATAATAACTAGTGTACAAGTGTAGATGTGTTTAAGGTATAGTTGGGATGAAGAGAGTGAATAGTCACTTATACTTCATAAAGAAACATCGAAAACGAGATTTGTAATGATAATAATTGATACTTAACATTGAAATGAGAAATATGATTTTTATTCCAAAATGTGTCAGAAAATTGTTTTTTATGAGATTATTTCTTTGAGTTCGAGATAATTGATCAAAGGACTCTCCGCTATAAACTAGTTACGGTATATGAAATAAATAATCTATATTAAGTGAATGATGGACCTCCAAATTTAGTACGCTATTATGGTAATTATGGAAATAGTGGAAATATAACACTTAGTGATTACATCAAATTATGAAAATTGTTTTCATAGAACATACCGAACATTATTTATGAAATAATGACTATTTTTCAATGTCGATTAAGAAATAAACATAGTTATATTTCAGCATGAATATTATGAATATTTATTATGAAATAAAACTATAATGTTGTATTTGTTTTTATAACAAAAGAAATGAAATTGTACTAAAGTATCTAAAATTATTTATAATTATTTTGGTATTACAAAACTAAGTCGTAATTTTAAGAAATAATTTTTATTATATGATTATGATTCATATGATACCAGTTAATTATATCTTAAATAATTAAAGGGCTATGCGCCCATTTATTAGGAGCATCATAAGAGTTGATGAACTCTTCAGATTGATACATATAGATTTATGCAATCGTAAGTCTATTAATACCAAAATGGCTCCACGTAATTCATTATATTCACCAATGATTTATTACCAACATGGACATATTTTTGATACACATGTAGTACATCTATAATAAGATCATATAACGTAAAATGGACTTATAGAATACAATATGCAATAGAATTGATTCGATTAGATCAAATAGGTGATTATTTATTGGAAATAGTTCCAAACGTACCTAAAAATGAATAAAGATTCAACCTCAAAATTCACTCCTCCATGTGGTACATAACGATATATCGACAAGGAGTAATCGACCTTTGTTGAACGAAGTACGATTAATTATGAGTGAAGTTGAGTTAACTTATTTCTATAAGGTCATGTATTTCAAATTAGTACACAAGGTTAATATTATTTCACCTAAATAACAATTTCCAAAATCATTCAAGATAAAGGTATATAAGAAACCCCAACATATCCTAGACTGAGGACTTGGCAGATTGTGCGAGTCGGAAGTCTGCACATAATACTAGTTCGTGAGGGATCCTGTATGAATCTCACCAAAAGGAACATGAGAATGAATACAATTGAATTACATATTTATGTTTTAAACATAAGTTTTGTAAACAAAAAATCAAATCAGTTTTATATAAAAGGCAATTCATAAAGTGTTTATGAATATTTATGCTATTGCACTAAGAAACAATTATTGTTTTAAGAAATACCAACTTCATAGTGAAGGAATTTCTTTAAAGAAATTATTGGTAGTAAAATGCAACTGGATGTGATCCAAAGATAAAACTGATTAAATGAGATGAGATAAAATTAACTAACCTAAACAAACACATCGCATTAGGGTGTCCAATAAATATTCTCACACACTGAAGAGAAACTATGAGTTTCTTATCAATGTCGATATATATAATCCTCGGTTGTTTAATCAAACCATTAAGAGGTGTTGACTCTATGATATCGTAAGTTGTGCAGATCTGAAATACATTCCAAGTACATTATCAAAATATGATTTTGATAGTTGTATCCAAAAGGATATGATCCATTGGTCGCAATATGTATTTAAGAGAGAAAAATGCAGTTGAATACAGTGAGCACATTCATAAGAATAATATTGTGAATTTCAATTGTTGAAATTAGGATAATAGATTAGTTATTCAATGTACTCAAGTTAATTGGGATTATACTTACAAAACTATCTCATTATATGACTTTATGTTTTGATATGCATGTGTTGAAATAGAAAATTATAAACAATGATTTGGAATGAACTATTTAAAACATAATAAGCAAAGTGTATTGAAGTCAGTGGGAGCGATATTGAGCTTATGAGTTTTTGGACATGATCCAAGAAATAATAGAAAGTATACATTTATAAGCATCGGAATTGGATAAATATTGTGATAGAAATATCAAATTGTTTGATTATCAATCAAAATGCATAGGATGCGTGTGTTCATAAGAAAGAACATTGAAAGGTATATCGATATTTCTAAACTATAAGCAAACAACACATTACTTATTTTTAACGATATACTTGTGTTAAAATTAGTTTTAGTTGAAATCAGTTTTAGTTGTTTTAATACTCGACATCGGATTCATAAATAATGTCTTTTATAGTAAGTATAAAAAATATTAGAAATGTCCCAAAACCATACGCAAGGAAACCTTATTAAAATGTTTAATACGGAACATGTAAGATTTGAATTCCTTATGCATTGGCAATAGGAATTATCATACATATTATGTTGCCAATGATATCATGATTTGTCTATGTATTTGATACATGAAGAAAATATCAAATCCAAATAGATATCACTAAATGGTTTTTTTAGGTGCTGTCATGCATTTTTGAAATACTAAAGAATTGTTTATAGAAATAACGAACTCCTTGAGAAGGAGTGTTTGGACTCAAACTTCATAAGTGATATTAAGTGTAATGTGTCAATAATAAATTCAAGTTAAGAATCTTTAAATTGGAAATGTTCCTAACAAAGAATATGGCTAATTAAATGAAAAGGCTAAGTACATCTCCTTAAACAGTGCTACAATAAAAGCAGTATAAATGCACAATTTTATAATGGAGCTGAAGGTGATTCCAAATGTTGAGAATCACATAACATTATTGTATGATAACAATGTGACGATATTGTTTATAATAGAACTTAGAGCTCACTAGAAGTCAAGAGACATACACCAAATTGTTCCACATGATAAAGGCAGTTTATCAATGTCAGAGAGAATTAATTAACATAGTAGATGATTGAAACATAATAGCATATCCATTCGTTGAGGGACTGACCCGATTGGTTTTGGGAAACTCAACTAGAGAAGTTGGAATGAGATTCCATAATTGACCCCTAGTGCAGTTGGGAGATTGATAGAGATATGGTATTCCCTAGGGGCAATTATGTAATTTGTTGCATATGTCTAACTCGTTGAGTAATCTTGTTAGAAATAAAGGTGTTTTCTTGCTATTATATACTTAATGTAATGTGTTATATTAATTAATTAATTTAAATAAATGAATATTTAATAGAAAATCCGTAGATAGTATTTTTGTGATAGTAGTTACAAAGTGTTGTAACCGTGAGTAATTTAACACAAGGAAAACAAATATACCATTTTAAATGTTTCTAGTCCAGATGCATCGAAATTGGATATCAATGTATCTGTTAAGACAAGAGTACATAACATTCTTCAAATGTTGGATAGTATATTACTCACAACTACTGGGGAAACTAAGAGGTTACGTGTTAATAATTATTGGATAACTATAGAACGACTCACTCGATAGTTTTCTACTGGTTAATACAACTAAGGTCAAATAGAAAATATAGATTTTACTAATTACACAATTCACTCGACTTAAGAATACCGTGGATCTTCAACATGAAAGATTTGCTTTAATTATAGTCAAATCATGGCATAGCTTCCATCGAGTAACTACAGTTAGGTCGAGTGAAAGTATTAGTACTGAAGCACTGTTCAAGAGAGAATTCGTCTTCTTAGTTACATGGGGTTAGTATTATGGTCAACTCAAGTCAAATAAAAGTCTCTGGCTAGAGCATTTTGGTCAATAATAATTCTTATTATTAAACCAAGGACTTTTTGTTTGGACTATAGCATTGAATATGGACAATATTGGAATTTTAACCATTACCAAATTCCATAATCCCAATGTGATAGCGTCGACGAAGAGAATTGGTGTAAGATAAAAGACACAATCGGGTAACGCTTAATGAAGTGAAATTGGATTTTACTGAAACCAAGTAAGCGATAAATTTGTCCAAAATGTCACATCACTTGTTAAGTGGTGTGTGAATGTTAACATTCAAATAGTTCGATGTAAATCCTCGACCAAATTTACACCTAATAAGGCACATAATTGAAATGATGAATTCTCCTTTGACTAAACGATTTAATTAGTTTATACTTTTTATAAATTAATTAAATTAAATAATATATATGAAATATTAATTATAAATTTGATTTTGATTTGATAGATTAATATTAAATGTATTTATAAAAGTTATAAATACATTAATCGATATACGATATCGATAAGCGTTTTAAGTTAGATTTAAAATGAAAAATATTCACTCGGGATCTAAATGGCTTTATAGCCCAACATGTGACCGATACGATCGGATGGAATTATGGGGTTATAGGCGGCTATTTGACGGGCTATAGAGGAATGGAAATGAGTGATTGAGATGGAAGGAGATTGAGTGAAAGATATTATCCTAAACTCTCTCCTTTCCTTTCTCTATTTAACATCTTTTCCTCTATTTGATATGGATATTTTTGAGCCTCCATCTACATTCCTTTATTGGCCAACCTACACTCACCCATATCTCTAATATCCTAAGCCTAAATCAAATTAATTTAGTTGACATCCGGTAGTTGAAGGTCAACGGTCTAGGGACTAGCAACCCGTCGAATCAAAAAAAGTTTCAAAGGGGGGAGGGGTTCATCTTTTCAAGGTGTGCTTTAAGGCTTTGGTTCTTAGGTATGATTTCCATTGAAATTTCAGTTTATAATCTTCTGAATAATATTTTATTATGCATATAATATTATTATATTGTTAGTTAAGCGATGATACTTATATGTATCGGTGTTTTCACAAGTTAATTTGGTTATATGTATGTATATAATTATAAATAAAAAAATCAATTGTTTTGTATATATCAGATCTGTATAACATCCTATTTAATATATATTAATTATTATTTAATATATATATATATATATATATATGTTATTTAATTATACACATATGGTTTATGTTTAATTACAATATGATTCTATGGTTCAAATTGAGCATATATTTTATACATATAACTTTGTAGCAATAGTAATTTTTGACAGCAAAGAATTAAACTTATAATAATTTATTATTATTTAATATTATTTAAATCAACATACTACATAAATAAATTATATAAAACAAAATATGCTACTAAAGTTATTTTAAAATTTTGTAAGATTAACTTATCATAAGATAAGCTCTCGGTAAGAAAATAATTAAAAAAAAAATCATTTTTGATATTTTTAAAAATTATTTTTGTAATGTGTCAAAAATTTACAAAACATAAAATTAGATCAGAAAAAGGTATGAAAAAATATTTCAAAAATAAATTTTATCAATACATTTTGTAATTTTGAATGAATATTTAATTTATAAACTAATAAAAAAAAAAACTTATGTTGTATAAACAATCTGGAATTTATAAAAAAAAATTGGTCAATTAATATATGTGAAATTTTATTTTATCATTAACATTGGTACATATATTATTCACGATTTAATAAAAATTATACATATATATATATTATTTTAATAACCAATTTGTATTTAAATAGATATATTATAATAATATGCATATATATTATTAATATTTTATTCATAAATTTTATGTGTGTGTGCATTACATTTATATAAAACTATTTAAGCAAACTTAACATAGACATTTATATATATATAATATTCATATATAAGTAATAGTTTATATATACAGATATATTTAGACAACATACATTACATATTGGATGAGCTACCATTTCCATTGCGGTGAAATCTCAACATCTATATATGGGCATGTTATACCTTGCACGAGTTATCATGTTACATGCACATAATTACATATTTGTATATGATATATATTTGTACATTTATATGTATTAATATATAATTAAATAAATCTATATAATTTATAAATATAAATAAAATAAGAGTATTCAACGAATATTCTAAATAAATTAGACTTCATAGGTACAATAAAGATCCAATAAGGGGAAAAAATTAAATTCATCCATAACTTCTGTTGTGTGTTGTCCTAGCTCTAACATTATTTACTAGTTAATTTTGGAGGAGTTTGCAGACAGATTTAGGAACTTCACTGAATCTTAGCACTTCTTACCACCCACAGACTGACAGACAAACCGAAAGTGTGAATAGGAACTTAAAAGATTTGTTAAGAGAGTATATCATGGACTTTGTAGTACATTGGTAGCAACATCTACCTTTATTCAAATTCGCTTATAATAATAGTCACCAAGCGACGATTGGTATGACACCCTATGAAGCACTTTATGGGAGGCCATGTAAATCACCAAATTGCTGGTAGGATCCCACTCAGACCAAATTTAATTCGCGAGACTTCAAAAAAGTTCGAGTTGAATGGAAACGTATGAAGGCCGCGTAAGACCGCTAGAAATCCTACGCGAACAAGAAAAGAAAAGAGTTGGAGTTCGAGGTTGGAGACATGACATTTATCAAAGTTTTCCCTCTTATAGTAGTCGTGAGATCTGAGAAGTTGGAAAAGTTAGCACTAAGATCCGTACGGCCTTTTCGAGTTTTGGAAAGAATAGAAAACTTCCTTACCGCATGGAAATACCAAATAAATTGGTAGGATTCCATGACGTTTTTCATGTTTTGCACTTGAGAAAATGCCTTAATAGCACAACCACTATGGTAGAGCCTGATCAATTGGCAGACATTGAGATGGAGCCCATAGCATCCCATGCCACTGCATACATTATAGAGCACGGAATTAGGAAGCTACGCAATAAAGAAATTGGGTTGGTTCGAGTATAATAGGGAGACAATCCCGTGGAAAGCACATGTGAAACTAAAGAGAAGGTAAGGGCTTTTCATCCTGAGCTTTTCATTGGTAAAATTCTCTCCAAAATTAGGTTTTGGTTGCATCGTGATTGTTAGAGTGGATGGTAGGAGTTGACTGCCACACGTTTCACTATATTTTGCACTGATATAGAAATTTTATGCATGTTTAGGATGCTTTCATACATGCCTATATGTCACAACCTTTCATACACGCTAGGATTAAGCTCATCAATAGTACATTTGCATACATAATCACATTGAACTTTTGGTTGAGCAGATGGTTGTGTAGACAACATGGTTGTATAACATGAATGCTTAGTGCATTGTCACATTGCCTATCCCTTAGGAATTTCGAGGATGAAAGCCTTTTTAATGGGGGAGAATGTAACACCCTGTAAAAATTAACAAGAAAAATAATAATTAATTAGTTAAGATAAGGCATATGACTAAAAATGGAAATTTGTAAAAGACAGAATTGGACCACGAAAGTTATGCCATTACATTTATAGAGATTTCCTGATCAATTTTCATATATAAAGTTTTGAAAACAGAGTTCAAACAGAAAATTTATTAACGTTTGAAGTTTTCAAATTCAAAATAATTTAAATGGAATTCAAATTCAAATAAATATTTAGTGCTAAAATTTGAAATTCATAAATTAATAGTAATTAGACTTAGGGTTAAGTAACCGTTGAAATTAACGTTAATGTTGAAAGTTGATGTAGGAAATAAATAAATAAAATCATATGGTAATCAATATCTTTCCTGAATAAGGCAACCAATCGACCAATACCCTTGATCGATCAACCAGTAGAGGTCGACCTATGAGGTATAATGGTCGACTATTGCTTTGTGGCAGTTAGGATTTTTTGCTACAAAATGAACTTTTTGGATTATATTATTTTAAATGACCTCAATCCGACGATTCTTGTGAATTCCAACCACTATAATAAGAGCCTAGACCTCACTTTTATTTACAAATTATTTGAGAATGTAAGCAGAGCTCTGCTAGTCTTATTCTTCCACAAAGTTCAAAAATTTCTTAGAATTTTCAATTAAGGGATTTTAGGTGCTTATTATTTAATTTATAATTTTATTCTCCTCTAATCCCTGAAATTATGAATCTAATACATATACAATCCACTTGTTATATATTTCTAGTGGAAGAGATCCGAAAAGAGATTTAATAAGTGGGAGTAAACAAATCCAAGAGGAAGAGCCAGGAATAATTGTGAGTGAAAATCTTAATTTTTCTTATTTTAGTAGTTGT
Organism: Allium cepa; assembly: GCA_030765085.1. Lineage (NCBI taxonomy): Eukaryota > Viridiplantae > Streptophyta > Magnoliopsida > Asparagales > Amaryllidaceae > Allium > Allium cepa. Next base: position 625,880,364 of record CM060940.1, on the reverse strand, counting down.
CTAATATAACTTGGATTTAGTATATGCTTTTGGGAAATTTTGTTTACGGAAACATCACACTAAAACCCTAACCACTAAAGCGAAAGGTTAATTCTTATGTTAAAATCACAATTAGTCTATATTAAAATAATGAAATTGTGTAGATATTGCAATTTTAATGCTTTATATTCTATTCAACTTCTTACCTTTATCTTTGGATTTGATTAAGGGTTTTGAAAAGAATAAATTAAGAAATGGTGTGTAAGGTATGAATTCTTTTGTTTCTAGTTTGCACTGCCTATTTTCGCAATTTAAATAGAAATTCCCCATTTCAGTTTTATACAAAAGAAGTTGAATATAGAATAAAAGTATTTGAATTGTAAGTTTTTATTAATGTTGATTCTGCTATTTTAGTGTAAAATAAGTTTGGTATGGATTTTATTTTATATAAGTCTACTGATTAAATTATGATATCAGATATATGGTATATTTGTTGATGTGGAATTTTCTTGTAAAAATTTGAATTTTTTATATTTAAATGTTAGTTTAGGACGCAATCTTCACATGCTTTGAAATATTTTAGGCACAAATATATTTATGTATGTGTATGTGTGTGTCAGCGTAAATAATGTATAATTATAGTGTACTAATTACGTAGTTAATAGGATATTAATTATCATTAAATCTCCCTTGGCAAAGAAGTTAATTGCAAATGCAAAATAAGAGTTTTCTTATAAGGCCTTGATATGGAAAGCGGTAAGAAGTGTGATAATATGTTAAGAGAGTGTTGTAAATTATGACAAAATTATAGGCATGTGAGGTCAATCAAAAGCATACGGAAGTCTATCCGGCTAATTTGGCTACTCGTAGTGTGACAGTGGGGTTGATGTGAGACATCGTCTATAATAAGTACACACAGAGGACATGTGGTTAGTTCCAAATTCTACAGGGTAAATCTGCTTGATAATCTGGTTACCAGTACCTATGAATAGTCGAACTAATGTGAGATGTCAAAGTTGGTTACGGGTTGTAATATGAAGGAAATGCTTTGGGGTTGAAGGTATTAAGTGGTTGATTAAGGACCCATCTCTCTTCTATACAGGAAGTATTAAATGGTCAGGATTAGCGGTTAGGCATGGTGGAGGATATCTTCAGGAGAGTCCTCTTCGGGTTTGAGTTATTAAGTGGCTTAAATAGATTCCATGCAATGTCATGAGTCAGTCTTGAAATAGGTATCAAATGACAGGGACCAGTCCTGAATGAGGTATTAAATGGTCAGAGCCTCCCTAGTTCCCACTAAAAAGGTATTAGTGGCTTGGGTGCTATCTCTTATATTGTTAGAGCATTATTAATGATAGATACATGTTACTGGGTTAAAAGAGTAATGGTTATGGAATTGGATTAGGAAAGCCTTAGGGATCATGGTTGGAAGAGTTGCAAATAGTTAGAATACATAAGATGTATTCTTATTTAAATTATATCGTAGTACTATTATATAAAGGCTTGAGATTTTATTCACCAGACATTGTTGTTTTAACTTCCTCTCCATTACAACAAAGGTTAGAGATGATGATGCAGATTTCCGAAGATGGTGGTAGAGATGCAGATTTATGGCACTTATTTAGTTATCTATGTTATTTTTATATTTCTGATGTACCCATCGAGACAATGATGTATTTTGAGATATTTTAGCATGAATATTTGGCGTTGTTATGTGGGATTATGTTTTTTGTTTTTGACATTTGAATTTTTAGTAAATAGGCACTATTTTGATATTATATTTTATCCTTCTGCTGTGAGATTTTAAATAGGTAGAGAGATAGCTTTGTGCATTGACTTTTAATTAAAGTTACCAACCAATGGCCAGCTTTGGAATGGGTCTATGTTTGATGGGCCTTTTATGGGTCGAAAATTAGGTTCGTTTCAAGGCTAATAGTTACACGGTCTATCTAATATCCCCACGTCTTGTGTGATTATATAGCTATGTCAAAGAGATTAACATAGAGATTTTTATGCTAGTTCGGGCTATCTAATATCCCTACATCCAGTTCATTGTACTATTACTTTTCATAATAATTAAAACCTTTATTACATAAATAATGTAGATCATACAAAATAGGGCCTGAGATGCCCCATGGTCCATGGTCTCGGAACTAAGTTTCCATCGAGTTTTTATAATTGATATGACCCATTGGCCAAGACCTCCGATGTAACCAATGGGCCTTCCTAATTTGGGTCCAGAGCTCCATTCGTTGGATATTTTGTGTTGGTCATAACTCTCCCCAGTACAAATCTCCTTTGCATAAGTTTCTCTATTTGAGTCTAACATTGTAACTTCTAGCAATCCTTTGTCGGTATGTGGTAGATACACCAAAAATCACAATTAGTCTATATTAAAATAATGAAATTGTGTAGATACTGCAATTTTAATGCTTTATATGCTATTCAATTTCTTACCTTTTTCTTTGGATTTGATTAAGGGTTTTGAAAAGAATAAATTAAGAAATGGTGTGTCAGGTGTGAATTCTTTTGTTCTAGTTTTCACTGCCTATTTTTGCACTTTAAATAGAAATTCCCCATTTCAGTTTTACACAAAAGAAGTTGAATATAGAATAAAAGTATTTGAATTGTAAGTTTTTACTAATGTTGATTCTTCTATTTTAGTATAAAATAAGTTTGGTATTGATTCTATTTTATACAAGTCTACTGATTAAATTATGATATTTGATATATGGTATACTTATTGATGTGGAATTTTCTTGTAAAAATTTGAAGTTTTTATATTTAAATGTTAGTTTAGGACGCAATCTTCACATTCTTTGAAATATTTTAGGCACAGATATATGTATGTATGTGTATGTGTGTGTCAGCGTAAATAATGTATAATTATAGTGTATTAATTACGTAGTTAATAGGATATTAATTATCATTAAATCTCCCTTGGCAAAGAAGTTAATTGTAAATGCAAAATAAGAGTTTATTTATAAGCCCTTGATATGGAATGCGGTAAGAAGTGTGATAATATGTAAAGAGAGTGTTGTAAATTATGACAAAATTATAGACATGTGAGGTCAATCAAAAGCATACGGAAGTCTATCCGGCTAATCTGGCTACTGGTAGTGTGACATTGGGGTTGATGTGAGACATCGCCTATAATAAGTACACACAGAGGACATGTGGTTAGTTCCAAATTCTATAGGGTAATTCTGCTTGATAATCTGGTTACCAGTACCTATGAATAGTCGAACTAATGTGAGATGTCAAAGTTGGTTACGGGTTGTAATATGAAGGAACTGCTTTGGGGTTGAAGGTATTAAGTGGTTGATTAAGGACCCATCTCTCTTTTATACAGGAAGTATTAAATGATCAGGATTAGCGGTTAGGCATGGTGGAGGATATCTCCAGGAAAGTCCTCATCGGGTTTGAGTTATTAAGTGGCTTAAATAGATTCCGTGCAATGTCAGCTAGATAGCACCGAAGATGAGTCAGTCTTGAAATAGGTATTAAATGACAGGGACCAGCCCTGAATGAGGTATTAAATGGCCAGAGCCTCCCTAATTCCCACTAAAAAGGTATTAGTGGCTTGGGTGCTATCTCTTATATTGTTAGAGCATTATTAATGATAGATACATATTACTGGGTTAAAAGAGTAATGGTTATGGAATTGGATTAGGAAAGCCTTAGGGATTATGGTTAGAAGAGTTGCAATATAGTTAGGATACATAAGAAGTATTCTTGTTTAAATTATATCGCAGTACTATTATAGAACGGCTTGAGATTTTATTCACCAGACATTGTTGTTTTAACTTACTCTTCATTACAACAAAGGTTAGAGATGATGATGCGGATTTTCGGAGATGGTGGTAGAGATGCAGATTTATGGCACTTATTTAGTTATCTATGTTATTTTTATATTTCTGATGTACCCTTCGAGACAATGATGTATTTTGAGATATTATACCACGAATATTTGGCGTTGTTATGTGGGATTATGTTTTTTTGTTTTTGACATTTGAATTTTTAATAAATAGGCACTATTTTGATATTATATTTTATCCTTCTGCTGTCAGATTTTAAATGGGTAGAGAGATAGCTTTGTGCATTGACTTTTAATTAAATTTAACAACCAATAGCTAGCTTTGGAATGGGTCTAATGTTTGATGGGCCTTTTCTGGGTCGAAAATTAGGTTCGTTTCAAGGCTAATAGTTACACAGGCTATCTAATACCCCACGTCTTGTGTGATTATATAGTTATGTCAAAGAGATTTAACATAGAGATTTTCATGCTAGTTCAGGCTATCTAATATCCCTACGTCCAGTTCATTGTATTATTACTTTTCATAATAATTAAAACCTTTATTACATAAATAATGTAGATCATACAAAATAGGGCCTGAGATGCTCCGTGTTCCATGGTCTCGGAACTAAGTTTCCATCGGGTTTTTATAATTGATATGACCCATTGGCCAATACCTCCGATGTAACCAATGGGCCTTCCCAATTTGGGTCCAAATCTCCATTCGTTGGATATTTTGTGTTGGTCATGACTCTCCCCGGTACAAATCTCATTTGCATAAGTTTCTCTATTTGAGTCTAACATTGTAACTTCTAGCAATCCTTTGTCGGTATGTGGTAGATACAACTGCGGTCTCATCTCTTCTTTCTTTAAATGAGGTTGTGGGCCACATCTTTCAACTTCCTATTTTTACCTACCATATAAGATATTCTTCTATGTGAGGCGACTTTTACTTTAAAATGAAGCATGGCTTCGTATTCATAGGTCAATGAAAACGGTATGTGTCTGGTTGGAGATCTGGTAGAGGTCCTATAAGTGCATTATCTTAAGAATAATTTGTAACGATCCAGAATTTTCGTCATTTGAAATTCGTATATTTAATTGATTTTAAATATTCACAAGTTAATTTATAAGCTTAATAACTTATATTTTGAATAACTAGATTTAACTGGATAATTAAATTATTAATTTAATGCTTGAAGATGTGGAAACAATTGAAATTTGAATTTAATGTGAATGAGAATGATTTACAGTGTTGAATTAAATTCTATTTGAATTAGAATGGTATTAGAGAACTTTTAAAATTGAATTAAAGGTTAATTTCTAGAAACTAAATATTTTAATATTTAATTAACATGTAAAAATAGCCATTTTTCAAACGGTCTCGGATGTTGGTGAAACCAGTTTCATTGGATCCATAATGTTATATTATTGTAGGATTTCAAATTTCGTGTCAATTGAAATTTACGGTTTGTTCGGGGCAAGCTAAAATGCGTAGAGATTTGTTTAAGTAAATTTGAAATTTAAATAAGTCGATTTGGAAACCTATCTTCCAAATACGATCGAGTTGGCTCTCAATATATAATCCATTATGTTCATAATAGGGGTAAAACATTATAAACGTCAGGCGGCACGTTTCGATTGGAGTTCGAAAACTCTTCGGGTGAATAATGTTTTGGAGTTTTCTATAAAAGGACTTCATAACCTTGTTTTTTCAACCAAACCCTCATTGCTCAAGCCCTGGCCGTCGGTTATACTTCAATGGCCAGAAGATCGTCCTCTTCTTCCCCAAATATCTCACGACCCGTCCACTATTATCGGAAACTTCCTAAATGAAAAACGTTAGGCTCGACGATACTACAAAATCAACGGTCGAGATTGGATTTGAAGCTATAGATCGATAGCAAACTTAATTCAAGCATCTTTCGTTCGAAAACAATTTTCTATGGCATGATGTAGCCGAGTTCGACCTGGTTGTAAGCGATGGTGTGCCTCGTGATGGCCGTTCATTTGGGGGGTTCTGATCGTCGTTAATAGTAACGGTGATGGTGCGGCGAACGGAGAAAATGATCGATGTTTGGGTTGTTTTGCACGACATAGCCTAAGGGAAGAAGAAATAGGATCGACGACCTAGATTTGATTAAGCCCAATGAACGGCCGAGATAAATCAAAGGTTATAAAAATAAAAAGAATTTGTGAATTGAATATATAAATTCATATAATGTTTAAAATTGCATAACTTCTTCATATGAGGCTGTTTTTGAAGAAACGAATTGCGTTGGGTTCATATTGATGAGCACTACATTTTAGAGGTTTTTGTAGTTGATTGGAGCTAGTGTAAATTTTGGGTAAAATTAAACACTTGTTTGATATTATTCGGAATAAAACACTACAACCGCTATTGGAATCAACGTGAGTACAACTCACTCTTTCTGACTCAGTGATACTTTTATATAAGTGAGAATAAATTTATTCTGTGATGATTGATGATTGTTTGGATGATATATGACATATTATCTATATATATTGATTGGTATTTGGATATATTCCTGTCTATTGAAGCAGATGAGACCCTATACGTTCCCGTGTATGAGCCGGATGACCCTTTTTACGTGCGTCTGCCTCGAAGCGGACATTGTACACATATTTTAATATGTATATTTTTTGCAGGTGAAAGGTTGGAGGGATCTAACTGGATTCCTCATCCATGTTGGTTTTATTTACAGATATTGTGATATATACTGTTATCATATGATATATGATGTTTTGGATGTCAGGATTGATGTGATTGATATATTTGGTGCCGTTGCAGCATTGGGCTTATTTTGGAATTTTAAAAAATATTAAAGTGATGATTTCTAATAAAAAGGATTTTCAAGTGATTTTGAAAATAGTTGTTAATTTTGAATGGTTAAAGGAATGGATTTATTTTTAATAAATAAATATGATAATTTTTATGAAATAAAAATTATGATTTTTGTGAAATATAATCAGAACATGATTTTTGGAATATGATAATTTTGTTAATGGTTTAAAATTGAGATTTTGATTTATTATAAATGACTTATATATAAAATTTATAAAACTGATATTTTATAAATAAAAATAATGGAACTATAAAGGAATTTGGTGAATGTTGAAATGAAGTTATAAATGGATATTATAAGTGAATAAATATTAATTGATGAAACTATAAAAGAATGAATTTGTAAAATAAAAGATTTATATGTAAATTAACTTATAATTGGATTTTGAATATAAATGAGATATAAATGGAATTTGTTAATAAAAGGAATTTAAAAAGTGGAAGCTTTTATAAAATAGAAATGTGAATTTATAAACATAGTTTTATAAATGTGAGATCAATTGAATAGGTTAAATAGTGGAAGTTTATTAAAGGAGATATTCAAGATTTTAGACAGTGAATTATCTTTTAATAAATGTGTAGAAATATTGAATTTGGTTAAAGGATTATATTCACGATTTTGGGCAGTGAATAATCTTTTAAATTATAAACAGGTTTTGGAAAGTGATCTTTTAAATAAAGTAAAAGTTTTGAAGATGTTTTAATATGTGTTAAGTATCGAAACCATAGATTTCAACATTCATTGTTGAAATAGACATTTTCGAGAAGTACAGGAAATGATGGACTATATCACTGTTGTTCTAGTAAATGATTTTCGAAAGAAAATGTTTTGTATAGTATATGAGATTTATATATCTATTTAATTTTCGAATCCTTATACTAGTGATTTTGGCTTGTCATAGCGATGTTTTATGCAACATTCGTTTTGGCCCAAATAAATGTGTTTAAAGAGAATGTTTTCCTTACAGAATAAAATATATACTTAATCGTGATTTAATATATATATATATATATATATATAATTTTCTAAATGTTGAAAATAAATTGATTTTGTGAATTACTTATTATTAAATAAGTATATGGATATGTTTTCTAATATTGAAAGTTGAAATGTTTTGAGAATATATCTTTTCAAAGATAATCTAAAGTGAATATTTGGCAAGTGATTTAATCAATAAAAGATTAATTAAAAGGGCTTTGTGACTGCATATGGTGTTGGATAATTGTTGTTGTTTTGATAGTTAAATAACCGACCATCAAATTTGGTTATTTTAGTTCCTCGACTTGATGTGGGAACTATTTTATCGTACACTTAGTACGTAGCCCTCTGTGTGGGCTTGATTATCGTTTGTGTTGAGGATGTTGATTCGTGTAGTGCGGAGTATTACTCCGATCTATCGATCTTCCTTCTTGGCCCGAAGGATAGAAAATTGAAAGTTGAAGACGTGATAAGTCTATGAGACTTAGTTTTTGTGTGAGGTTGAGAAACGCTTTTGTGTTGTTGGTGCAAAGAGACCGGGATTAGATTTATCTGAAAACCACTTCGGACCAACGTATATGCGTTCGATTGTGCAGGTTATTGATGATATTGGTATTTGGGATTTTCATAGTGGGGGGGCTACTTGTTGATCATTTGGGGTTAAAATCCCAATATACGTCCAGTAGCAGTAGTCTCTTCGTTATGAAGTATCCAATGTAAGGACTATTCGCTACTAATCCTAGGGATTTCCCAACAGGATGTGGTAGGAAAGTACCTTCGGTTTTTCATGTTCCTGGACAACTTGACATTGCATTTCTAAAGATTACATACATTTTTTTACAAACGTACATCACTGATGGCGGAGAAGGCAACTTCTTTTAGCTTAACACCCTCCTTGAGACGTACGAGCTCAAGGGTTATATTTTTGTGGAAGGAAATTAGTAGTCAACGGAAATGGTCGTATGGCATTCAAAGTGATGTGATATGTGATTGTGAAAGGTAATCGTTACCTCTAGCCTCATCAACCGAAAATGAGCGAAACAGGGTTAGATGCAATAAAGCTAAGTGGGCCGCTCCCAAGTAGGATATGATCATCCTCTTCTAGATATATCTTTACACGCTATAACGTCGTGTATCTGATTATTGTGGTTTGTATGCTATGAGGGCCCTTGGAAAAGGTCGGTAACGACCGAATGATGACATATCTGATACCATCTAGTTATAGATGTGGGCCGGTCTTGTGTTAAGAGAGGGCGATGTTTTATGCCTTGGGAGATCGATCCAGAGGTGTACCCATCGGAAGGTAGTCCCTTTACCTGGTTATTTGTATGGAAATCCAAACTCCACTACGTACGTGCCATTTTATTTGTAGAGCCTAGTATGCTGGAATTAAATAATGGAACAATTTCGGCTATTTTGATTATTATTTGTTCAATATATACTATTATAATATAAGAGAATTTGATATGAAATGTTTTAGTTATCGTAGGGTAAAAACATATCCAAACTGATCTAGGCGTTCTTTCGTTTTAATGCTCGGGTCAGACCGAGTATATTTACAGGTTCAGTTTTGGTGATTTTGGAGCTTCAGCAGGAGAGCTGGAGATCTTCATTTTCGTTCACACGTATTTGTTTTGATTATCCGCTTTGTGCATTGTTGTTGTATATTATAGGCAATTATAAGGACAAGTTATTATAACTATTCAAGCTGATAGCTATTGATTGATTGTTGAACTCTGATTGATGTATGTATATAAAGTTTCTATTTTGTAAAGGTCATTGCTACGATATTATATGTTTTCCACTACGATGTGAGATTCTGCGTTTTTCTGTTTGATTGTGTCTTCACTCTTTCTTCTCTTCTCTTCTTCTCTCTTCTTTTCTTTCTCTTGACTTTCCGTCAGTCTGTGCTTTTTTGAGTCGGACATGTGTGGTTTATTGTCGATTCAAAGGGTATGGATTTACGGATCGTCACATAATTCTTCTGCCCATTTTCCTCACTTTCTGTAGTCTTTTTTTAAGTAACTTCTCATAGTCTTGTTTGCTACTTCGAAATGCCCATTTTCTTGTGGGTGCATGACAAAGGAGAAACTTTTGATTATGCCATTCTTCTGACAGAGTTCTGTGAATTCCTTGCTTTTAAACTGGGTTCCATCTCAAAGATTATCTTATGGGTATTCTGAAGTTGGTGATTGTATTTCTCACTACATAAGTGACTATCTTCTTTGCGGTGATTACGGCTAAGGATTCCACCCCTCCACCCATTTAGTGAAGTATTCTATCGCCAATGTTGCCACTTTCCTCCCCATTTGACATAGGAAGTGGACCTGTTAAATCTATGTCCCATATATTGAAGGCCTTGGGCTAGCTAGTGGGACGAGCTTATGGGACGACAATTTGGGGATACTTGCAAATCTTTGACATTATCACATCTTCTTACAAATTCTCTTGAATTCTGAAGTGTCGTTGGCCAGTAATAACCATGCCTCTATACTTTTTTTTGCTAATTTGTTTCCCTAAAGTGGCTCCGCGTTGCCCTTTATGTACTCTCTTGACTAATATTCCCACTTCTTTATAAACACACCTAAGATAAGGGTGCAAATCCCTCTCTTTTATAACATTCCATCAAAGAATGAGTAGTGTGGACATTAAACCTTATTTTTATCTTTATTTGTATTTTGGGATAGGGTTCCATTTAGCGGGAATTTTTTATGGTGATAATCCAAGTGTTCTCTTTAGTTTGCTGAAGCGGAGGCCCAATTGGGGATTACCCTCGGTTTTCCTTAGTTTCCTGGTTTTAAGATCCCTAGATCATTGCCCATTGGACTCATGTTAGGACCAGTATTTGGTTAGCCTCTATGATGCTTAGCTCTGCCTGATGTCCTATTGGAACTACTTTCATATCATTTGTTACTAACGTGCCTACAACTTTACTTAATGAATCGGCAGAAGAGTTGTTTTCCTGTGGGATTTACTTTATATCAAATCTTTTGAATTACTCCAGTAATTTCTTAGAAAGTTCCACTAACTTGGCTAAGGTTGGCTCCTTCGTTTGGTAATTTCCCTGCACTTGGTTCATAACTAATTGGGAACTGTTGGAAATTTTATTATGGGTTACCTTCATTACCAAGACCATTTCCAGGCTTGCGATGAAAGCCTCATATTCTGCCACGTTGTTGGTCGCCTTGAACCCAAGCTATATTACTCTATATAGTTTCTTCTTATCTAGAGTAACCAGGATATGCCCTATTCCTAACCCTATTCGTTTGAAGATCCATATATAAATAATTGTGATGACTATGGGATAAGCGCTTCTTCTTCTGGTTAGGCTTCGGTTAGAAGTGTGTATTCTACAATGATATTGACGCCTGAGCTTTGATTGCTTTCCTCGGGTGGTGAGTGATGTCATATTGGCTGAGCTCGGTCACCCATTTCAAAAATCGGCTTGATGTGTCCATCTTTTATAGTATTTATTTTAGAGGTTCGTTTATGAGGACCTTGATGGGGTATGCCTGGAAATATGGATGTAGCTTCCTTGTTGCGAAGAACAGGTTGTAAGCTAGCTTTTAAATGACTGAGTAATTCATCTTCGCTCTTGAGTAATGCTTACTTGTGAAGTAAATTGGCCTTTTGGTCCCTTCGTCCTCCTGCATAACTGCAGCAGTAACAGCTTTATCGGTTATATCTAAATATACATACAAGTCCTCATTATTACTGGTTTAAACAGTATGGGAGTGTTGACTAGATGGCCTTTTAGGTATTGGAATGCGGCTTTGCATTTTGTGATCCATTCAAAATTGTTACCCTTCTTCACTTAATCGAATAACAATATGCACTTATTCGTTGCTTTGGAGATGAATCTGCTTAGCGCCGCTACTTTTCCATTTAGGATCATGAGATCCTTCGGCTTTGTTAGGGTTCCCATCTTCCTTATAGCATCAATTTTTCTAGGTTTATTCTATGCCACGTGCGCTCACTATATATCTCAGGTACTTCCCCGATTGAATGGTGAAAGTTCATTTCAAAGGGCTTGGCTTCTTATTGTACTGCCTCAAGAGTTCAAATGTTTATCCTAAATCTTGGGTTTGACTTTAAGCCACTGTTGAATTAACAAACATATCATCCGCATATACTTCAGTATTTTTTCCGATTTGATCCGACAACATCATATGAACCAGCCTTTGGTGAGTTGCCCCAGCGTTTTTGAGCCGGAATGGCATGACATTGTAACAGTATAATCTTTTGTCAATCATGAAACTAGTGTGCACCTGATCCGGCTCGAACATAGCTATCTGGTTGTATCCTGAATATGCATCCATAAATAAAAGCAGTTCATGTCCACTGGTTACTTGATCGATTCTAAGTAAGGGAAAACTGTCCTTAGGTCAGGCTTTATTGAGGTTGGTGTAATCAATACAAGTCCTCCATTTTCCATTAGATTTTTTCATAAATACTGGATTAGCGATCCATTTTGGGCAGTACACTTCCCTGATGAATCTGTTCTCCTTTAGCTTCTTGAATTCCTCTTGCATAACATTATACCTTTCTTGATCTAGGGTTCTATGCTTTTGGCTGACTATATAAGCATCGTGATCGATGTTGAGTGCATGATTGATGACAACTGGATCTATTCCTACCGTATCCAAATATGACCAGGAAAATACATTTACTGATCCCTTTAAGAAGTCAAATAGTTAAGTTTAGGCTTCCATATTGAGAATCTTCCCTATCTTCAAAACCTTTATTGGTTCCTTTTGATCTATTTGCACATCTTTAAGGTCATCCACCGGCTTTAACTCACTCTTTGCTACCCCTAACCTTGGGTCTATTTTATTTTTTGCTTATTCTTCTAGTTGAGAGTTGACCATGAGTGCCTGGTTCCGAGCCTTTTTTGAAAAGTACTGTGCGTAGCCCGAATTATTTCATCATTGCCGATCATATGCATATATGTCCTTTTTTAGGTTGCATGATGACTTATTTCGACATCAGTACTGGCATTTGGTACCGATACAGTTTTTCAAGCTAGTTTGATTTCTTGTTATGACCTCATCGCAAATGCTAAAAGAGACAGCATGGTAGTTTTGAATAATTCTATCGCTAGAGTTAAGATTTACACTGTATAATCCCCAGCTAGAAATTATTCTTCCCTCGTTGATCCTATCCCCGTAGGAGTGTTGAATTTCATAAGCATGTCTTTCTGAGAGATGAGTTCCCCCGAGTCTATCAGCTTAAGCTTTTCATGGAAGGCGTTGAATGGTGATGATTGGTCCGTAATCAGGAAATTTGAATAAAAGGATTTATGCAGAGGTATTGTTCTGGCTGTGACGAGCAGGCGTGCTGACCCAATAGGATGTTTGTTGTGTTATTAAAGCCGTAAATCAGCTGAGGGCTAGGTTTTAGAATCTTATATGAAAGCTTTATTTCATCGTATGCTGACTTGAAAATTACAATAACTTTTTTCATGGTGTAGTTCAAAATCTACACTGTGACATTGAGAAAGTCCTAGTTTGGAAAAAAACTCTTGCTGCATTAGCAGCTGTGAAGACTATTTCCTGTGATGACTTCTGCTTAATATGGAAGACTATCTTATTTTATGCCTTAGCCTCTTGCGCATACTTTCCTCGTGCTTTCTTGCTTATTCCAGCGAGGTGAGGTCCAACATGAATTGAGGCTATGAGGTTGGAGGGGTTTCCTGTCTAGTTTTCATTCGGATTGGGAGTGAGGTCTTTGGTCCCATTCTCCTTGTTTGCCTTCTGAAGTGTGCCCAAGTATCCTTTTCGAATCAGTCTTTCTATCTCATACTTCAAAGGTATGTAGTTTTGATATGATGGCTGTTCGCTTTGTGGAAATGGTAGTATGCTCTGCCTGATTCTATATGCTTTCTTCTCCTTTTTTGGTACATTGTATGCAAGTTTAGTCCTGGTTATTTCATATATCTACCTAAGAATGTGAGTAAGGACGAAACTATTCAATAATTAGGAAACTCGCATAGAAGGATTTATGCAGAGGTGCTGTTACGGTTATGATGAGCAAGCACACTGACCCAACAGGGATGGTTACTATGTTGTTGAAGCCATAAAATTGCTTAGGGATTGGGTTCTAGAATCTCAGATGGAAGCTTCAACTAGTCGTATGCTGACTTGAAAATTACATTGAATCGACTTCCAGAATCTACAAACAATTTTTTTCATGGTGTAATATGAAATCTGCACGGTGACATTCGGGTCTTGGTGTGGAAAAATAACTCATGCTGCATCAGCGGCGGTGAAGACTATTTCCTGTGCCGAATACATGAAAGACTATTTTTTGTTGTTCCTTGGCCTCTTGCACATACTTCTCTCGTGCTTTCTTGCTTGTTCTAAAGAGATGCTATCCACTATGAATTGAGGCTATGAGGTTGGAGGGTTTTCCTGCCTGGTTTTCATTCGGGTTGGGAGTGAGGTCTCTGGTCCCATTCTCATTATTTGCCTTTCGAAAGCGGCCCAGGTATTATTTTTGGATCATTCTTTCTATCTCATTCTTCAAATATCAACAGCAGTCGATAGAATGGTCGTTACCTTAATGGAAACGATAGTATGCTTCGCCTTAATTTTGTTGTGCTTTCTTCCCTCGTTCATTGTATGAAGGTTCAGTCTTAGTCATTTCATATATCTACCCAAGAGAGTGAGCAAAGGGAGCTTTTGGGTTGAGGTTCAATTCCTTTTATCGTTTCGTAGGCGGATGATACCCTTCTACCCTGTTTTCTTGTCATAACCAGGGGTAGAAGCTCTTTGAGGTTGTGCTGCAGATCCAACCTTTTCCTTTCTAATGTAGCCATTAGCCCTTTCATAAAACGCCTTCATATTATGACATGGTTTTCTACTAATTTTCTCGTACATTAGTGTGTTTCTTCTTATCTCGACATGGGCTTCCATAGGTAGTGCTTCATCACTGGTCACTTTGATTGGGAGTGCCTCAAATTTGTAGCACTTAACGAAGTTGCACAAGCATTCATTCACTCCCTACTTTATGCATGATAGGGTGTTTACGTCTAGGGAGGCTTCCCTCCTCGAATTGAACAGTCTTAGAAAATCTATAGATAGCTATCTCCATGAACGGATCTCTCTTGGCTTATACCTCCTAAACCATCAAGACGTGGCACCGGCTAGGTGTAGGGGGAAATTTTACATCGTGCCATTTTCCTAACTTTCAGAATGTCCATATAATACTCAAGTGTAGATGTGGTCATCTGGGTTGGTAGTTCCATTGAATTTATCAACCAATGGAGCTTTGAAATTGTCAAAGAAATCTGCTTGTATTATTGTTTCACTTAATGAGGAAGAACCTTCTTCCTTGACCTTTTCCCAAGTGTTTTGTTGCAAATTCTTTAGGAGTTGTTCCATACAGACCTTCAACTATCAGATCTCATCTTCCCTGGGATCTTCTGTACAGTGAAGAATCATCATCATTGAAAGCAATTTGAGTCTGCTTGTTCAACTGAAGCAAAATAATGTTGGCCGGCTTGGATTTAAGTTGTAGGTTGATCTGGGTCTTTCCTTTCAGTTTAGAATCAGTATTCTCGCTAGCATCTTGGTTCCTATTTTTTAGAATGTTATTTTCACATGTCCGCTGCATAGTGAGCGCAGTTGGTGAGTGATGGCGATGAGCTATGGAGTGTAAAAGGGAGGATGCCCTGTGAGCAGTATCTTAGGCCATCGTTTTCTCTAACCCCTCTATATGTTGGTTTATTTGGTTTGTGAAGGAATAAATCATGGCTGGAATAGGATCTAGGGGAGCTCAGTTGAAGCTTTTGCCTCAGCTTGAGATTTCGAGATTATAAGTGGCCTCATTTTTTATGTTAGGTATAACTTCTTCTGCATAGCGGGAGTGAAGTCCATGCGATTCATGGTGTGTAAATGATAACAAGGGTAAGATTTGCTAGAAAAGACAAACAGAGGTTAAGGCCCTCCTTCTAGCACCAAAATATATTGTTGAGATTTTTTGTCTCATAACACCTGAAGTGGTCACAAAAATAATTATAGAGTTAATTACTTTTGCAATTTAGAGTCAACAAATTTAAGTAATATTAAATTTTCCTTTTGAGTAGTAATTATGTTGCTTAAAGACTACACAATTAGGAAGTTGCACTCTAACAGTTTTTTAGAATGTCAAATTGAATTAACATCCAATGCATGTAAATAACAAAAGAGAATCTAACCCTGAGAACAAAGTTGGTAAAAAAGCAAACACATAGAGAATTTACGCAGTTCGGATATTAAGGAATCCTACATCCATTGGAAAATTTTCACTTTCTCCTTTTTGGATTCCTTGGTACAGACATAATGGAAGAGAGTACAAGGATTTCATTATTATTCTTAAAAAATATTATATTCCAAAAAAGTTTCCTTTCTTGCTACAGTGCCTTTTCTAGTTATGGTATAGAGATGCACGTGGATCGTTATAACTCTTCTTCAACCGTCTTAATTTTCACCCTTGGATCCTACGATGTGTCATCCTTCCGTCTACTTGTTTGTTATGCATGGATTGCTGATGTATCTTTGATTGGAAGCTATAATTTAGGCAGTCGAATTTTGGATTTTAATAAGAAGTTTGAAATTAAAGCCGGAACACATAGAATTGAGGCGAGAAATTTATATTTGAATGGGTTATCCACTTCTGATCCGAGGGGTGGACGTCTTCGGAGTTGTCCTTTTTTCCTAGGCTGAGCTGTGCTATTTTTAGAATTTTATTAAAAATGTTAAGAGTTGTGGCTTTGTTCTTCCTTAGATGATGTTGATATTTGTAGGGCTGAATTGGGCTCTTTGATGCGCACTGTTTGCTTGGTACTTCCCTACGGATTGTTAGGACTGAGTTATCTCGCTTAGTCTGCCATGTTTATTTGACACCATGCTGAGGGTATATAGAGTCGTGTTGCTTTAACCCCAACACATGGTGTTAGCCCAATATCTATATGAATTTGTCATTAGCTGCTCTCGATGTTGATATGCGCTAGTTGCTTGATTAGAGTTGCTTTTACCTTTGCTATTTTCTAATAAGTATATAACTACATTGGAGTACTATTTGAGCTGCTCTACGTGCAGCCCTAGGCATGTTTTTGATTGCATAGGGTACTGCTTAGGGAGTTCTCGGTGAGTGTAGAGCATATTCACACTTGAAATGTCAGCAACACATAAGCTCTGGGAATAATGTTTGGGAATATCGGACCTTTTGGAATGCGCAATATTCACTCACGGCTTGCTCGGCATGGGTTAGGAGTAGGCATTGATAAGGAGTTGCGCACGATGCTTGCGCATTCCATTATAATCCTATCTTAGTCAAGCGTTAGTGATTATCCAGTGTAGTATGCTTTGTTTGGGTTTAGAATTATCAGGAGGATTGGACATGTTCAATGCAGCTCATTGCTTTTGGGTAGAACTTCTTCTAAATTGTGGTACATTTCTGGAAGCTATGCAACGATTCTATGTGTTAAGGTTGCAGATCGTTTTTAGTATATTATAGCTACCCTAATTTCTTTGACTCAAACCGCACTTTTAACGTCGTGCCCATAAGAACAATGTCATACTTATGTTTTATCATTGCTTATGTGCAATGCTATCTAGATTCCACCATATTCTTTGCCTTCTTTTCGCTTTTCGACCTCTATTGTGGGAGCGGTACCTTGTTTCAT
This sequence comes from Allium cepa, assembly GCA_030765085.1. Classification (NCBI taxonomy): domain Eukaryota; kingdom Viridiplantae; phylum Streptophyta; class Magnoliopsida; order Asparagales; family Amaryllidaceae; genus Allium; species Allium cepa. Next base: position 625,863,077 of record CM060940.1, on the reverse strand, counting down.
CGCTCGCATCAGCTTGCCTTTAACAGGGTTTGGAAAATAAGAGTGCAACAATATCCAATTTACTTTCATCGGAAGGTGAATGACAACATTAATGATTTAACTAAAAACTATAGCACCAAAAGAACTAAGATTATAATACCTTAATATCATCAATATGCACCACTTCTTATACATCCTAAAATCATTAATGCATATGTAGAACATGTGGTAGAAGTTGGTAAGGTTTTTGTTCCTTTGTGTTTGTCTATCAATTTGTAGTTTTGAAATTAAGTTGTCCACGCTATATGAGTACTCAATGCTACATCTACTTCTAATATAAGTTTTTATGTCCGCATCATTTAAGATTAGACTTCATCTTAATATCTAGTATATTATGTGGGATATAAAATTGAAATGGACTTATAAAAAAACTTATTGTAAGTATAGGCCTCCAACAATGCTAATTGTTGAAATAAACCTCCTTTTATATAATTTGCGCATTTATGGAGTGCACAAGCTATATTTAAAAAAACTAAACTTGCGCATATTTGGAATACATAAACATTACTTTTTAGAATAAGTTTGCACATTCCATAAATGCACAAGTGTATATTTTGTATTTGCGCATTTATGTAATGCGGAAATACAAATTTAAGGTTGAAATAATCTGTCGGCACCATTTCTTCCCTATTTCCATTCTATTTTCTTCAATTTCATGCTCCCTAAGTTCTTATTCTTCAAAATTTGTTATCAAATATAGAGATTTCGATGCTTTTGGTTGAAGATTTCTAGAAAGCATAATCTTCTTCTCAAATCAAGGTATAAATTTTGAAAATTCTAGTTTATGTTTTTTCACAAATCTAGATTTTGGATTTAGTGTTCTAAATTTTGTATAGCTAATGTTAACTGTTCCAATTACAGTAGAGAATTGTTGGTTGATGAACATGGTAAACTTAGGAATGTTGGTGGTAAACGAAAAGGATTAAAAATTAAAAATATTGCAGTTTATAGAGCTAAAATAATATGCGTTTGAAGTGAAAAAAATCGATTATTTATTCCTTAACATTAAAATATCATCCCAAAACATTAAAAAATCAGATTAGACATATCGTCACAACTTATTCCTTAAGCTTTCAAACTTCAAGCGGCGTACGTCTTTTTCTTCTTCCTTTAATGCACGATTAGTGGTGAACTTTGCAATTGCTTGAGAGTTGAAGGACATTCTTGTTGTTGAGTGGGGCGAATATTGATTCTTCTTGTTCTTTTTGTAGAGCGGGATCGAATATCAACTCTTCTTATTCTTGTTGTACTCATCGTTGTGGCCATTCGATGGAAGGAATAACTTTGTTCACTATATGAAGATTATTGTTCGCCTTCGCTCATTGAGGCCGTTGTGGTCATTCTTGTTCACCTGCCTCATTGTATGTATCTCTTCTTATTCACCTTCTTTGGCTTGTGTATGTTTTTCTTCTTCCTCCCCTCGTGTCTGTGTTTCTTATGACTCTACTCGTGTATGTATTTGTTGAATCCCTCCACTAGTAGTTACCAAAGGTATTACTGGCCGATGTGACTTGTTTCTTCCTAAAATTGAGTCGATTAAATGTTGTAATTCAATACACTTACTTTTCACTTTCTTGGTTCAAAACAATTGTCTTGAATTTCAGCAATTTTTAAATAATATATATCCCGCTTACCTATAAAAAAGAAAATTTAACAATTTATATGGTATTAAAAAGTGCAAACTATCAGATATTTTAAGTTAAAGTACTAACCACATCACGTCCTATTGGAGCTTAAGGAATGTAAGCAGCCAATCTCTTAAACGACAATTTCAAGATGTAACTATAAGTTACTGCCAATACCAATATTCATATTGACTCAGTAGTATAGAAGGATAACGTTCTTGAATAACATGCTTAAATCTTGCATTCCACAATGTCATACTTTCTATAAGCAAAGCTCTCCAATCATTCAGATTTGGATCTATTGGAACGATGGGATCGGGAATGTGCTGATGATTAAATATAAATTGTCTCATGACTCGGTCTGAGGTAATTTTCAAAGTTCCAAAATAGGATTGGTCGACCCTTAGCGATCCAACCCGAAAAACAAATATTGTACAATAGGACCATAAAATGAATTAACCAATGAATATGGTTCCCAAGTTATGGTATCATCCGTTGGTAAATCCAATTCATTACAGTAAAATTGTACATTTTTTAGTGTTTCATATCAACTCCTAGCACAGTTCCACCTATAACCTATGGAAGATTGTGATCAAAATTGGCAGGAATGTTATAGTAGGATGTCTAATAGATAAATGAGACCAAGACCATAATTCCAACGACGTTGCAAAACCACCTAATAAGTTTGTCCCTTGTAATGCAACATTTGTCAACTCACCAAACAAATAACAAAGTATGCACTGCACTAGCCCATGAATACTAACTACAAAGTGCTAAATCATCCAGAGATGAAAAATATTTGAAGTTAAATCGGCCTTTCGAATGATCCGGGAAAAGATGACGGTTCAAAATTTACAAAATTATAGCATGACTACAATGAAGAATTTTTATATCTGCCACATCAACTCCAAGTAGTTCTTAAAATTCTTTTTTAAACCAACTCGTACTAATCTCATTTTAGATTTTATTGCATTCGGAGGTGGAAATAAACCACCTAAATCATGGCATAATTTTATATAATCATGCTGCACATTATCAATATATATTGAGAACCATCTATGGATAAACCAAATAAATAGTAAAACATCACCTAATGTGATAGTCATTTCTCCTACTCTAAAATAAAAAGTATTTGTCTCAGGCCTCCAATGATCACACAATGCTATAAGAAGATGATGATCTAGTCTAATGCACTCAACTTGCATTGCTTTTAAAAAATCGGCTATCTTAAATTTTGTTCCAATGTAGGATCTTTATAATCTATTTATATATGCCCAATAAAATGGTCTACAGGTTGAACTGTTTAAACATTCTGATTTATAACGATAAGTAAAAATTAATATTTTTTATTGCATATTCAATTAAAAACCAATGTATATAAATTAAATACCTCCATAGGTGATTGCTTTTCACTTCTATGTTTTTGTTGAAGATAAAGAACACTTGTATCAATGGTTCTGGGTAGCAATTCTACAAAAATTTACTATCTAATATATAGCCATTAACACCCAATTATTTACTCACTATTAAAATTTAAACTAGGGTTTCCAATATCACTTTTCAATAACTAACATTTCTATGTTAAATTAATAAACTACAACAATAATTACTAAACTAAGTTGTACATGACAAAAAGATCAATTAATCTAAAATCAATTTTTTTACCTCTAATTTGAGAAGATAAAGAAGTGCTTTCCATTTTGAGATAAAATAACTTATTGTTTGATGCTAAACTATATATTATTATGATTTGGAATTGAAATTTTGAAATAAAATGGGTTCAATAGGAGAATGGATTAGGAATTTAGTCAGATGGAGGAGGAAAGATTGAAATGGGAAAGAAATGTGACTGGTTGTTTATTTCAACCCTGAATTTGTATTTGCGAACTCCATAAATGTAAAATTACAAACTATACATACGCACATATGGAATGCGCCAACTTATTCTAAAAACAATGCTTGCATATTTCAAATATGCACAATTTTAAATTTTAAAATATAGCTTGCGCATTTCATAAATGTGCAATCTATATAAAGGAGGTCTATTTCTATAATTAATTTTGTAAAAGGCCTATACTTACAATAAGTTTTTTTTAAGTCCATTTCAAAATTTTGTCCATAGCTATAAGTGTGTTTGTGCCATGTAATTTGTAGTTATGTACGATGATCACATTGCCTCTTCTAGCTCCTTTCTCATTGTCGAAGGTCTATTGCAGGACATAGTACTGCTGGTATTAATATCTAGATTCTCCTCGTATTGTGGATAAATAAATTTGTAAGCAGATATTCCATTGTTAATATGAAATTTTGAGAGATTCGATGTACCTTATCATACCTCACATCGTTTATTTCCCTTTGCATTCGCAGCATTTGAGGTGACTTTAGCAATGAATGAGGCATCATTGTTAATACATGCAGCATGCTAACTTGGAGATGTACATATCAATTATAAGTTAGTGTAGATGTTAAGTATATAGATTTTGATCATGCCATATATGAAGTAATGTTTTTATGAATGATTCTACAAATAGGGAATTAGGGAAAAAGATGAACATAATAAAAAAATAGATCTAGGTAATTAGTGTCAAAATTTGGAGAGAAGGACAAACCTCATCCCTAAATTCAAATACCTTCCAAACTCATCGTCACCGCCTCAAACAAACACCATATCACCTCCTCGCCGTAGCCGTCCCCCATTGCACTACCTCAAGGATACACTATCATGCCACCTGCATCTCATCCACTCCGTCACCTAAAACTCCATCGATCCATCATCATCTAAGCATATCGAGATGGCCAACCCAAACTCTAAGTCACGAACGTCGCTTGATGTCGATGCCACACCACCATGACATGCCACATCACCAAAACTCGATGCATCATCGTAATGGTATATTAACATTAAAAAAAATCAATGACAGACTAAAAACGCTAAATCAAATTAGCATTAAATCATCATATTGCTATATTCATTTCTTTATATTTCAAAAAAATGCAAAATTTAATTAGCATTAAATCATCATAATGTTATACTCATTTTTTATAATTTAAAAAATGCATCAAACTAGCACTACCATTCATTTTTATAAATTAAAGAAGTGCTAAAATAAATTGGCATGATACACATACAATGTTATGTTCATTTTTTATAGTTTAAAAAATGCTAAATTAAATTACCATAAAATCAACATGGTGCTACTTTCATTTTTCTAGTTTAAAAAATAAATCAAACTAGCATAATCATTCTTTTTATAGTATAAAAAATGCAAGATTAAATTAGCATTATACATATATAATGCTATATTCATTTTCATTTAAAGATAATGCTAGTTATATTTAGCATTTTTGGCTGTAAATTATTTTAAAATAGATCACCGCCAGTATCCACCGTCTTCGCTACCACTATCATTAACGCCATGACTCTACCATGCTTCACAACTAACCTCCAACACTCATTTCTTTCGTCACCTCCCAATCCACCTCGATAAAAAATATATTGTTCATTAGAATGAACCCTAATCATCTCGACCAACCACTGCTGCCATCTCAAGCCACTACCACCTTGTTGCCTCTTTAGCCTTATCCCCCATCATGTCATCTGCCAAGCCATCGTCATTTTACCTATGTCAAGATAGGTCTGGTGTTGTGATGCATATTTGCAAAAAGTTTTCCCTTTAATTCCATGCATCTAAATAAGGGTACTCACCATAATAAATCCTCAACTACTAGCCCTAAGAGTAAATAACGATACTCAACTAGTAGTCCTTGGAGGATAAATATGTAAATTCCAAAATATCTCTAGCTTATAGCCCTTGAATGGTAATAACTCTCAACTACTAATCTCTATAAAAGAGTCACCTACATACGATATCATAAATTCCTAACCCACGATGCAACAAATGTGACATTTACAAGAAGTAATCAAACAAATATCAATCCATGCATCCCATACCACCAGGTGTTACTCGGTTGTTTACTCAATGCTAGTAAACTAACACAATAATATTCTATGCAACAAGTCCAAAGAATAACCAGAGAGATATTACTGAAAGTCCTATATCATATTGTGTTATAACTCTGTCTATTCAATCATTACAAAGAAATATAATCAACCATAACACATAATTCATTTAGAAAAGAAGCATGAAAGGATTTCAAATATTCCAAAAGCCTTTATATACTTTAAAATGTTAAAAATACTATTTTTCCATTTGCATAAAACAAAAAAAATAAGGATTTTAATTCTTAAAATAATTATAAAACTCTTTTCCTACATTTTAAAATTTTGGATACCTCTTTCATAACCAAAGTTACATACAAAAATCATTCCACAATTTTATCGTGATCAAATAAGTTTTTTAATTGAATTATAAACTTTAAACTAATTTTTTTTTCAAAATCTATAGGACATATTTTTTAAAACTCTCGATTATACTCATTAATCATGAAATATACTTTAAAACCCATACAATATGACTTAGAAACCATTTCATATTTTATAGAATTTTATAGGGTTTTTAAATAATTATTTGAAACCTAAAACAATTTCTATCTCCTTTTAAAACATAATTAATTCAATAATTATTATTTAATTCAAATGAAACTTTTCACTAAAATAGTTTCATATTTACAATGCGTTAAATATCCCTTTCCAAAACCAAATTTTTATTTAATTATCCTAATAAATATATTTTTTAAAATCAAACACACATAGCACAAGCCTGGAACCACATCTAAGCCATACACCGATGCGTCGATGCACTATATGTTGGTGGACCAGTTGCGACCCGGATGTTGTATTGTTCCAAGTCATGTGACCTCCTTCCGGTGACTCCGACCGCCTGATGCTTCTCTCCCTAATCTCTACTTCAACACAACACATTATACTACATTCCAACAGTTCACACAACATTCATATCACACAAATTCAGTCAAAGAAAAAAATTGCTATAGATTCATGAAGAGAAAGCAACATACAATTCAAACATTTCAATCATTCAACATAAATCACAATCATATAGACATAGATTGTGAGTATAAATACTCACCATAGATCAGAGAAGCACCAACCATCCTATTTCCCCTTTATAGCATCACCAAAACCCAATTTTCCCTCTTTTCTAAAAATGCAACAAGATACCAAATTGCTCAAAATCCAACTTTGAAGATTCATATAGGCGTAGTATCATATAGAGAAGCTTGATTTCAAGTTTCATGATCTATAGAAATTTATTTTATTTTATATTTAATTTAGAAGAAGGAGATTATGGTTTTCATAATTGAGATTAAGGACATGGAAGATATAAATGTATATGGTAAGTGAATTTATAAGCAATGAGGAGGATTCTAGACTTCTCTTGAAAAGGCAATAAAGAGGATATTTCTAAGTGTTGAAATGGGTTACAGGATTACTTAATAATTTGTATTCGTCTCTTTTCCTTTACTTATCTATTTTCCTACCATGATAAATTATCCCAAGTCTTGAAGTAAAATTCAAATTCATTCTCCAAAATTGTTTTACTACCATTTCATAATTTTCCAATATTTATTTTATACAATATGTACTAATTAAATAATTATTCCTTCATTTACCATTTAAACCCCAATTTCAAAAATGAATTTATAATACCCTTTATAAGTAAAATGAAATTAACTTTCTTTAAAATAAGTTCCTTATCTTTTTTGCTCTTAATATAACTTTACAAAAATTAATTATCCTTAGCTAATTGCTTTTAGAATGAGATATGGTTCATACAAGTGGCTAGTGATGCCATTTGGACAACTAATGACATGCGTTCTTTGTAGACTTCATGAATCAAGTCTTTCGAGAACAGTTATACTGATATGTGTTGGTTTTTATAGATGACATCTTAGTATACTCAAGAGATAAGAAAGCACATGAAATTCACCTAAGGCTTATGTTGGAGACGTTGAGACAATACAAGTTAAAGATAAAATTTTCGATGTTTCTTGGCCATGTAGTTTAGGGGAGAGCCTCCATAGACCCTTTGAAGGTTGAAACTATAAATGAATGGAAGATATCCAAGATGGTTACAGGGGTTTGGAATTCCTTAGCTTTGGTAGGCTACAGCCAAAGATTCATAATGGACTTCTCCCGGTTAACAGCGCCAAAGATGGACTTAATTGGAAGAACAAGAAGTATATGTAGACCGAGGAATGTGAGACTTCATTTCGAGTGTTGAAGCATTGACTGAAAAATGCTCCAGTTTTAGTTATAGCCAAGGGAAATGAAAATATGATTATTTATATTAATGCTTATGGTTTAAGGTTTGGAGCAGTGTTGATGCAAAGAGGTAAAGTAATAACTTATGCATCTAAGCACTTACGACCCCATGAAGTTTGATATCTAACACATGACTTATAATTGGCAGCTGTTATCTTCACATTGAAGAATTGGAGACATTACCTTCAGAAAGGTTTGTGCAACAACCCGATGTTGGGAAGCAATTAATTAAATTACAAATGGAGATTTAACTAATTAAATGATTTTTTAATATTTAAATGCGAATAAATGGAAATAATTAGGAAATTATACAGGAAAATGTTTCATGATGTAAGAAAAATAATTTGTTTGAGAAAAAATTTATTTTTAAAATGAGTTTGGATATTTTAAGGGTCATATAATATGAAATTGTAAAATTTTAATATTTGGTTCAAATATATAGCTGGCAATTATTTGCCTTATAAATATTTACCTAGTAAAATAGTTGACAGTTAATAAAAATTATGGCATTTAATATTCGTTAATCAAGCTTATATCCGAACTGATAATATAATTGATTACACAATCTAATCGAGTACCTAAGAAACTAATATATAACCAAGTTACATGAATGTTTAATTAAGCTTGTCATTGATCAAAAAGTAGATTGGATGCACAATCTAAATAGGCACGTAAGAAAATCAATCTAGAACCAAACTAGAACAATGGTTAACCGAACTTACTGTCAAATGAAAAAGTTAAACATATGCATAACCTAATCGAGTACGTATAAATGCAAAAGCTAACGGATGCACAACTAATCGAGTATGTAAGGAAACGTTTCTATAAACAAATTAGAACAAAGGTCAACCGAGCTGAAATACCCCACACCCCTTAGTATACCCAAAAGGACACACTAAAAGATGTGGTGCGTTGTACGTATAACCAAAACTAGCAGAGACTAAGATTCACAAGACAAAATAGATAAAAACAGCGGAAACAATTAAAATAATAATTTACAAAAAGTCAAACTTCATAATATAGAATTATAAAACCAAATACATCATACGTCTCAAAATACCAATATATGTCTCATGAAATCAAAACCTCAGTCTCATAAATATCAGAGTACAAACTACATCTCATAAAGTGCCGGTACATGGATTAAGAAGAAAACTAAAAATAAAAAATATAAATACATAACAAATCTCAGCCAAAGAAGTCTCCAAGTGTCCGAAATCTATCGTCCTTGCTCTTGCTAGCCTATGGTAGGGAAAGGGAAAAAAATAGAGGAGTGGATCACACTAAAAGTCTGGTGAATGATAGTAATTACTAGTCTTTAAGCAAACTAAAAGTAATAGACCTAACAACAGTTCTAGTATATATAAAGGAAACAAAGAGAATAGGACGAAGAAGGAATAAGATGGAAATAAATGACAAGCAATATAGCTCCCTACTGCGGACTAGACGCTATATAACTCCCTACACAGAAATGGTGTCTACACTAGACGCTATATAGCTCCCTACAGTCCATAGGCCTTACTACGGACTAGACGCTATATAGCTCACAACCTAGAAATGGTGTCTACGAATGACAAGGAAAGTATCTACCGTGGACTAGATGTTATATAACTTCCTACGTAGATGGCTATGGTGCCTACGAAAAGCACACATACTAAGCGCTTGAAACTCATAAAGATTACTGAGCACCCGAATGGAAGTCGCTCGCATAACCGACACCATGCTCATGTTACCTATTGTTCCACCTATTGGGTCTACTTATTATTTCAAGCTCTAGCACAAGTGTGCCCCTCATCCTACTTCAGGCTAATATGAGATCACCGTGTCCATAGAAAATAGGGGAAATGCTATTGGTATTGGCCCATCATCCAAACGTGTCTAGTTGCACCCCTTCCTCAAATCCCCATGATTTGGACTTCTACTTATTGACCAATTACTACCATTATTAGCATAAGCATGCCCCTCGCCTCACTTCAGGATTATGTGAAACACCGTGTCCATAGAAATAATAAAGGAATGCTATTTGGTACAGATCCTACTTTAATTCTTATTTATTAACTTAGATAAATTATTTAAATAAGCCTTTACTTTTATTCTTGCTATCTGTGCTTATTAATTTTTACTAAGTCTCAAAATAAGTTTCATTATGTTTTTTTTTCTTATTATAACCTATGTTATAATTTAGCTTATTTACTTAACCCAAAAGTCTAAGTCTAAAAAAATAAGCTCCTTTGATTTTATACACTTTTTAGTTATAATTCTAAGTTATAACTAGGCCAATTATCTTTAATTGGTCCAGTTCTAACATTAATATCGCAATTAGGCTCAATTTCAGTCTTAATTCTTTACAATTTACATCTTATCTTCTGTTATTTCAGTACTCTTATAATATTAATCCATATTCGCTTTTTAATCTATTCTAATCCATACAGGAAGACGAAGGATAAATAAAAGAAAACTGAAAATGGATTAAAATCCAAAGCGTAGGAAAATAATGCATAAATAATAGTAAATAAATTAAAATACTGTAAATAAACTGTAAATTAATGGAAAAGCTATAATTAACAGAACTAAACTGAAATTAACTTAAAAAAATAGCTAAAAGAAATAGACCGAAAATAATTCTAAAAACTATAAATAAATTACTAAAAAGGTTATTCCAAAAATCGTAGTAAAAACTACAACTATTAGAAACCCTATTATTTTAAAATAATTACAATCACTCATCTGTGATCCTATGTTGTTCCCTTCAAGTTGTCCTGGATCCACTTGCGGCTGTTAAATATTTTTATTTAAAATGATTTCCCCCTAGGGAAATTATTCCGTTTAGGGTCCTTCTTGAAAAAGTGAACCCAATTGGAGAAAATCTTAGAATGAGAAAAAGTGTTAGGCCTATAATTTTATTTATAGGGGTAGAAGTGGATCTCAGACCATTAGATTTGGGAACTAAATAGGATGAAACCACGTCATAGGCTGAATAGGAGCCATCATATGGAAGCACAAAGGGACCAGATACGCTGGAAGAATGCAGATGATGAATTTTTTTGCTAACGAACGTTACAGGACGAAGGGAAATTTCCTTCGTTCGTAACCCAAGGCGGGTCGACCAAGCAGTCGACCGCCGCTCCTCCTAGTTCGACCAGCCGGTCGACCTAGGGCGTGGTTGGGTCGACCACTTGGTCGACCTAGCCCAACTAATTTTTTTCCTTTTTTTCTGTTTTCTAGTTTAATTTGTAACTCTCTCATATTAACTCGAATTCTAATGTTCTATATATAGAAATTGACCAAAAAGTTACCACGGACACAATGGTGCAAATCCCATGGCTCAATTCTGATAATTTCACAGAGTTATTTTATTATTTCATTAATTAATGAATTAATTATTATGAGTTAAATTTCGTTTTGTTACATTCTCCCCTCCTTAAGGGATTTCGTCCCCGAAATCTCAAGGATAAAAGAATGAACTAATGTTTTCATCCAAGTTCTATAACTAACTACTCAACCATCATCCATTCATCCATTGTCCATAAGTTTTTATTCTAATGCAACTTATGATACTTATGCGATTAGTGTATCGTCTACATCCCTAACTAATGCAAAATATTAGGCGGTTCACTGATTCAGTTGGCCTCCTTTTATGAAATCATGTCTGTGCCACGTGTCCAAATGAATACAAAAATTCCTAATGATAACTAATAGTTTTATATGTATGCTACAAACACCATCCAAATGCAACAATCATGTGAAAATCATCTATTTTTAGCAGCCATGGAAAATAGAATAAAAATGCGCACACATCCATATGCATATGCTCTAGTGTTCTAGTTAGGCTGATCCCTAAGAGATAATGGTGCCTGGTGTAAGTATATGCGTCTATAGCATCCACGAGAAAACACTTGCAACCACTAGCATACATCATACATAACATGTTCTATTAACATGTTTACATCAAAACCTACCATACATGGGTTAAATCCCAAGTTCTACCCTCCCAAAGAATAATAAAGGAAAGAACCCATTCAAAACTAAAGATGGAAAATAGAAAATTCCAAAAACAGACTATCGAAAAGGTGAGGATAGGAAGTACGAATCTTCTCTTCAGCTTCCAAAGTAGCATCTGCAACATCATCTCCCCGTTGCACCTTCGCTAATGGAACCTCCTTATTCCTAAGTCGCTTGGTGTCTCTTCCAACAATCTTCGTAAGGATACGACAAACTGATGCTTCCCTTTCTAATTTCAGCTCCTTTAACTGGCTAGGCTCTACAACCTTCGCTGAGTCATGTAAGCATTTTGCAAGTGAGAAACATGAAAGACGTCGTGCACTCCTACGAGCCTTTTTGGCAACTTCACTCGGTAAGCCATCTTCCCAACTCTCTCCATGATAGAAAACGGTCTAACAAATCTAGAGGCTAACTTTCCATTTGATCCAAACCTTACTACCTTCCTAAGCGAGAATACTTTAATAAAAACTAAGTCTCCAACCTCAAACTCAGTGTCTCTCCTCCGCTTGTCCGCATAAGACTTATGCCTATCTTCGGCTGTCTTCATCCTTCGCTGAATCAAATCCACTTTCTCTGATATCTCCCTCGCCATGTTAGGACGCAGTAGCAACTTCTCCGTAGATTCCACCTAACATAAAGAGGACTTACAAGGTCTCTCATATAAAGTCTCGAATGGTGCCATTCCTATGCTTGCTTGGTAACTGTTATTATACGCAAACTCAACCAACGGAAGATGCTCTTCCCAAGTTCCTCCAAAGGCCAAAATGTACATCCGTAACAAATCCTCGAGCACTTTCAGTCACTCTATTTGGCCATCCTTCTATGGGTGATAGGCCGTACTCAACCTATGTTGCGTCCTTAGCACCTCCCATAAGCTTCTCCAAAACTCACTAGTGCGGAAAACACAAAGCCTCTCGCCTCTCCTAAGCTATCCTTTGCCATCTATGGAATAACGTTGGAGATGTCTAGAGACCTCTCCTTGGCTAATCTTACCCATATTGTCCATGTGCTCCAAATCCTCTCGCTGCCTTGAGCCAATCTGATCCATAAGGGTAGGCCTCACTTCAAGCGTAGTTAACAATCCAGGGGTAATGTCCATATAGGGCTTTAAATCAAAAGTAGAAATAAACTCCAAGCTCCTCCACTCTACAAACAAAGGACTAAGGGTTGCCTTCTTCCTACTTAATGCATCCGCAACCACATTACCCTTGCCAAGGGTATATGCTATCCCAAAATCATATAATGCCAAAAACTCCATCACCGCTGTTGCCTCAAGTTCAAATCCATCTATGAGAATAGGTACTTCAATGACTTGCAGTCGGTGAAAAGCTCAAACCTCTCTCCCAGCAAATAGTGCCTCCAAGGCTTGAGTGCAAAAACTATGGCAGCTAACTCCAAATCGTGGGTAGGGTAGTTCTTCTCATGCGTCCTCAACTGCCTACTACCATAACATACCACCATTCCTTCTTGCATCAACACCACTTCTAGACCCATTCCACATGCATCCGTATATATAGTAAAAGGCCTAGCTCCATCGGGTAGAACTAACACTGGTGCACTAGTAAGGGCTCTCTAATGTTTCGTGAAGGAAACCTCACAATCCACGTCCAACACGAGAGTTTTATTCTTCTTAGTAAGGCACGGAGTGGTACTGAAACCTTGGCAAATATTCTAATGAACTTCCTATATTATCCCGCCATTCCTCGGAAGCTCCTAACTTCGATGACATTCTTCAAGGCCTTCCAATTTTGCAATGCAATCACCTTAGCAAGGTCAACAGCTAAACCTACCTTTAAGTTCACATGCCCCAAGAAACGCAGTCCTCTCTCCAGAGGTGACACTTCGAAAACTTAGCTCTCGAATGATGATAAAAGTGTACGAAGAATCTTCTCTAAAAACAAATAGCATGCTCCTCCATATTTTTGGAAAATACCAAGATGTCATCCATGAATACCACCACAAACTTATTTAGGACCTCTCTAAAGACGCGGCTCATCAAGTCCACAAAGTAGGCTGGGGCATTGGTTAGCCCAAAAGGCATAACCAACCACTCATAAAATCCGTCTGAAGTCCTAAATGTAGTCTTATTTATGTTGTCATCGACGAACCTAAGCTGATGGAATCATGTGGATAAATCAAGCTGGGAGAATACCAAAGAGCCAACTAAGTGGTCAAAAAGATCATCAATCCTAGGGAGTGGATATCGGTTCTTCTTTGTGAGTTTATTTAATTCTCTATAATCAACGCAAATTCAAAGAGAACCATCTGCTTAGTAGTGAAGACGACTGGTGCTCCCCATTTCAATATGCTCCTTCTTATGAGACCTTTCTCCAAAAGCTCACCAATTTTCTTGCTCACTTCCTTCCTCTCCCTAGGTGCCATGTGCGTCACGGGTAATGCTACTGGCTTAGCATTCTCAGCCAAATAAATCTTGAAGTCAATCTCTCTCTTAGGGGGTAGTCCCCTAGCCTCCTCAAATATGTCTGGAAAACCTCTGACAACATGAACCGAGTCTAACTCTGACGATGAAGAATCGAAGAATAAAGAAAACTCAACATGACTGACCCTTAGGGTTGCAAGAAACCTTGAGAGTCTAGAGATAAAAGAATGTGATGCTTTAGAATCGAATAATGTTTGAATGGGAAAATCAAAAATAGAAATCAAACCTTCAACAATGGCTTTTATACCTCTATCTGGAATGCCGCCTGAAGGAGCTGCGTTTAACGCCTGAATCTGTGCAACTGTTGTACTAGTTCCATGTCCCATCCTCTGGGGCAACTCCTACTCAAGTAACTGGGTTGCCTGCAATTAAAGCCTTTCCCTTCATCTTCTCCCTTTTGCAATCCTTGGTGATATGTCTCATAATTCCACAGCTATTGCACCTCAATCCTTTCTTAATCTGCTTCTGAAAGCCATCGCCTTTCTACTTCTCTTTGTTGTTCCTCCACCAGTTCTTCTTCGGACCTTCCAACTGAACAACTTCCTTAGACTCTCCTTCCTTGACTGCATAAGAGATGAGTGCCATCTCTACCAAAGACTCATAGGTAGCTCCTATCGGTACATGAGTCAACAACAATCCCTGAAAGGGCTGATTCAATGCTTTAGCAAACTTCTTAGCTTTCTTGTGCGGCGTATTCACCAACTCCATTCTGAACCGACACAATTCATTAAATTAATTGATGTACTCCTTCACCGACAGACCCCTTGCTTCAAATTAATGAATCGCTCCAGCTGAACACTCTCCTCTGCTTAAGACAAAAACTTCCTATCAAATCGCTCCCGGAACCTATTCCAAGTCACCTCGCTTCCTTCTAACTCAATGACCTCCCACAATACGAAGCCTCCTTTTTCAGCTGCCAAGATGCTAGCTGAATTCACTGCTGATCATCTAATCCCAATAGTCCAAATTTCCTCTCTGTGTCTCTAAGCCATCTCTCGCCTCCACAAAAGTCTCCTTAGAAAAAGTCTTTCCACACAAACTCGCAAAATCCTTGCAAAGCTTAGAGAAATTGGCAACGGTAGGTGGTTTGATGGGATTCCCACCCACTGAAGTCGTGGCTTGTAGATAACTACAAAAGAAGGTTGGGACTGAATGCCTTCGAGAGGTTTCGAGGCTTCCATCATTCTACGAAAAGAAAAGGATAGTTTAGGAAAGAGTCGAAGGGAGATTGAACTGGACTTTTGAGGGGATTTTTATAAAAACTCTTTTACACTTAAAAACTAGTTTTAAGAGTTATTTTCTGAAAAATACTTTAAAGGAAGTTACTTCGAAAAATACTTTACTTTTAAAATAAATTTTTAGAAATCCTGTAACATTAGGCTCTGATACCATATGAAATACCATACATCGCTTAGTATACCCAAAAGGACACACTAAAAGATGTGGTGTATGGTAGGTATAACTAAAACTAGTAGAGACTAAGATTCACATGACAAAATAGATAAAAATAGCGAAAACAATTAAAATAATAATTTGATAAAAGTCAAACTTCATAATATAGAATTATAAAACCAAATACATCATATGTCTCAAAATACTAATATATGTCACATGAATTCAAAACCTCGATCTCATAAATATGGAAGTACAAACTATCCCTCATAAAATGCCAGTACATGGAATAAGAAAAAAACTAAAAATAAATAAGAGAAATACTAACAAATCTCATCCAAAGAAGTCTCTATGTGTTGCAATCTATCATTAGAGGAGTGAGTCAGACTAAAAGCCTAGTGAATGATAGTAATTACTAGAGTCTTTAAGAAAAGTGAAAGTAATAGACCTTACAACAGTTCTAGTATATATAAAGGAAACAAAGAGAATAGGAAGAAAAAGGAATAAGCTAAAAATAAATATGAATTGCTAAATTAAAGCAATTGATTAACTTTGATTGTTTGCACTTATCCTTGATTGCTATTTTGATTAGGCTGAATCCCTAATCCTATAATTAGGCTGAAATCCTAATTCTACCCTTTGATCGGCCTACTACTCGAACTAGACGCTATATAGCTCCTATACAGAAATGGTGTATATAAATGACATGTAGAGTATCTACTATAGACTAAATGTTATATAGCTTCCTACACAGAAGGCAATGGTGCCTACGAAAGGCACACATACTATGCGCTTGGAACTCATAAAGATTACTGAGCACCCGAATGGAAGTCGCACGCGTAACCTCCACCATGCTCATGTTACATGTTGTTCTGCCTATTTGGTCTTCTTATTACCTCAAGCTCCAGCATAAGCATTCCCCTCATCCACTTCATGCTAATATGAGACCACCGTGTCCGAAGAAAATAAGGGAAATGTTGTTGGTACTGGTCGGTCATCCAAAAAGTATCTAGTTGCACCCCTTGGCCAAATCCCTATGATTTGGACTTCTACATATTAACCAATTACTACCATTATTAGCATAAGTGTGCCCCTCATCTCACTTCAGGATTATGTGAAATGTTGTGTCCATAAAAATAATAGAGGAACGCTATTTGGTACAGATCCTACTTTAATTCTTCCTTATTAACTTAGATAAATTATTTAAATAGGCCTTTACCTTTGTTCTTCCTATCTGCGCTTATTAATTTATCCTAAGTCTTAAAATAAGCTTTATTCTGTTCTTTGTTCTTATTAGAGCGTACGTTATAATTTAGCTTATTTACTTAACCCAAAATTCTAAATGAAAAAAAATAAGCTTCTTTCATCTTATACTCTTTTTAAGTTATAACTCATAACTAGGCCAATTATCTCTAATTGGTCCATTTCTAACATTAATATCATAATTAGGCTCAATTTCAGTCTTAAGTGTTTACAATTTACATCTTATCTTCCGTTATTTCAATATTCTTATATTTTTTAATACATATTCGCGTTTTAATCTATTCTAATCCATACACAAAGAAGAAGGAGAAATAAAATAAAACTAAAAATAGAAGAAAATCCAAAGCGTAGGAAAATAACACATAAATAACAGTAAATAAATTAAATACTGTAAATTAATGGAAAAGCTATAATTAACAGAATTCTAAAATTAATTGAAAAAAATATCTAAAAGAAATAGACTAAAAATAATTCTAAAAACTGTAAATAAATTATTAAAAAGGTTATTTCAAAAATTATAGTAAAACTACAACTATTGGAAACCCTATTATTTTAAATTACTTAAAGAAATCTAAAATTTACAATCACTTACCTATGGTCTTAAGCTCTTCCCTTCAGGTCTTCTCGGATCCACTTGGGGTTGTAAAATATTTTTGTTTATTATGATTTTCTCCTTGGAAAATTATTTCGTTTAGGGTCCTTCCTGAAAAGATGAACCCAATTAGAGAAAATCCTAGAATAAGAAAAAGTTTTAGGCCTAGGGTCTTATTTATAGTGGTAGAAGTGAATCACAGGCCCATTAGATTTGAGGATTGAATAGGATGCAACCACGTCATTGGCTGAATAAGAGCCATCAGATGGAAGCACGAAGGGACCAGATGAGCTGGAAGAATGCCGATGACAAATTTTTTCTAACGAACGTTACAAGATGAAGGAAAATTTCCTTCGTCCATAACCCAAGGCAGTTGGGTTGACTACTTGGTCGGCCTAGTCGAATTAATTTATTTTTCGTTCTCTAGTTTAATTTGTAACTCTCTCATATTAACTCGGATTTTGACGTTCTATATATGGAAATTGACCATAAAATTACCATGGACACAATGGTGTAACTTTCGTGGCTCGATTTTAATAATTTCACAAAGTTATTTAATTATTTCACTAATTAACGAATAATTATTATGAGTTAAATTTTGGGTTGTTACACGAGCTAATCACTGAACGCAAAAGCTAACATGATGCATAACCTAACTGGGTATATAGAAATGTGAAGGCTAACCAAATGCACACCCTAATCGAGTATAGAGATGGAAAAGCTAATTAATGCACAACATAATCAAGTATGTATGGAAACCAATATATAATTGAGTTAAAATAATGGTTACCAAACTTACTACTGAATGCAAAAGCAAGTCGAATGCACAACCTAATCAAGTATGTATGGATGCAAAAACTAACTAGATGCACAACCTAATTGGATATGTAATGATGCAAAAGTTAACCAAATGCACAACCTAATTGGCTACGTATGGAAATCAATCTGTAACCAAGTTAAAATAATCGTTAACCGAGCTTATCACCGAATGTAAAAAACCCGAATACATAACCTAATTATGTATGCATGGATGCAAAAGCTAACTGGATGCACAATCTAATCGGATACATATGGAAACCATCTATGACAGAGTTAAAACAATTGTTAACCAAACTTAACAGTGATATTAAACCTATACGGATGCACAACTTGATCGGGTACGTATTGATGCAAAAACTAACCGAATGCATAAACTTGGGTACTTATGGAAATCAATATCTAACCGAGTTAGGACAATGATGAACCAAGCTTACCACCGAATATTAAAAACTAACTGGATGCACAACATAATCGGGTACATTTGGAAACCAATCTGCAACCAAGTAAGAATAATATTTAACCGAGCTTACCACCTAATGTGAAAGCTAACCGATGCATAGTCTAATCAGGTATGTATTAAAACCAACCTATAAGTGGGTTAGAAGAATGGTTAACCAATCCTACCACTGAATGCAAAAGCTAATTAGATGCATAACCTAATCGAATATGTATTGATGCAAAAGATAACTAGATGCATAACCTAACCGAGCAAGTTTGGAAACCAATCTGTAATCAAGTTGAAACAATAATTAATCAAGATTACAACTGAATGCAAAAACTAATCGAATGAAAAACCTAATCGGTTAAAACTGAACACCAATTTTGTAACCAAGTTACAACAACTGAGCTTATAACCGAAAAAACACCTAATCGGTTAAACAACCTAATTTTGAATATCATCAAACATATTGACTGAATAATTATCAAAATTTTACCAAAATTTACAACATTCAATCACAAAGATAAAATAAAGTGATTAAACAATTCTTATAAAACAAATAAAATAGACTATCATGATAAAAAAGATATATGCCCAACAAATACAATAAATAAATTCAGCCTATTAAAAATTTAATCGAAAAATATTTGCAAGCCAAATATTTGAAAAACAAATATTTACCTGTCGGGAAACAAAATTACATGGATAAGATTATAATGTACATTAAAAAAACATTACAAAGATAAACTTTTAGCTCAATCAGAAAATTATGAAAGTACATCAAATGTCTTCAAAAATAAATTATATAAGGTACAAAAACTACACGTGATTACTTAACAAACAAGATTTTTTATTATGACCTAACTTCTTACATAAACTATAGTGCTTATACTTATTCATCTCACCGACAGACTTAATGCATTCAGAAGGAGGCTTTCTTATACCACATCATCTCTTAGGTGGATATACTTCAACATCTTCAGGTAAAACATTTCCCATACGAAAATTGACAAGTGGATGAATTGGGTGAAATACGATGCTCAGAAAAAGGATACTTTGATATAGTCCTTAATGTAAGAATAATATCCAAATTAAAGCGATAATGCTTCTAATAGCATGAGCACATGGAATCCCTATAGTGAGCTATAAACTACAATTACATCCTAGAACACTCAAATCTACATGATAAGATTGAGTTGATTGAATAATAAAATCAACAATAGATCGGTAACTTTCCATTGAATGCTCTAAAGGTATAAATCTTTTAAACACTTTTACATAACAGGGTATAATTGACTATTCCAAGTTTTACTTACTTCACATCAATCTGACACAAGTTTTATGAGCTTCAAATGAATTTTATCTAAACATGCAGTAATAGATAAATACCTTTCCACCAAAATCCAACGATTAAAACTTTATGCACAATTAGAACTCATTTCTCTATATCGATTTCCAAAAAAAAAAATTCAAAAGGCAAACCATGTAGAAGCCTTTCAACTTCAACCCCACAAGTACTCCTAAACTCAGACAAAGCTTGAATAAATACATCTATTGCAGCAGCAAAGCAACTCAAAATAACAAAGAAATAATCTTTTTTTTCCTTTGAGGACAATTTTTTTGTAAAAAAACTTTTAAAATTATTCTTTAAATGATAGTATCATGAAATATGTGTTGAATCTGGAAAAAACGCGAGGAACAGCAAGCAAAAGACTAGGATGTCGATCAAATAAAAAAGTGAAGTAACGATTATCATTACATAACATTTCCCTAATCTTTGTAAAATTTCAATCCTAATTAGGTTCATCTTCACCAAATACAATGCCAAGAACAAATGGAAAAAAAAACCTAAAACAATGAAAATAAAAATGTTACATTCATAAAGTAACAATTGTTAGAGAAAATGTACAAATTGCAATATGTGAAATATTTGGCAAAAATATATGGTGAATATTTGACATGTAAATATATGACATGGTGAAGTTTTCCAAACTACCAAAGAAAATAAAGCATACCAAAAAATGTTTTCCACCTAAATCAAATAACAACTATACTATCAATTTCATAACTAAACAATGTATTTAAATACAATAACAAAATGTATAACCTGCAATAGCACAACTTTATCAAATATTTACCAGCAAAATATGGCAAATATTTGACAAGCACTTATTTAACAAAATGAAATTTTGAAAAATAATATTATTACATCAACACTAAATCAAATCTTTATTACCATTCCCAATAGTAGTAGACATAATACAATTTTGCTCATTACCTCTCAAAAAAGTTCCATCAAAAAAATCAAAGGACAACAATAATCAATCCATATTTGCATACTTTAAACCTAATGAAAATCCTCTCGAATTCATAATTAATAAGATCACATTGAATTTCCACAGTACTACCGGGATTATAAGCAACCACGACTTCACAAAAGATTTCTACTAACGATACGAAAGCATAGAGCCAATCTTTTTCCTATATATGCAAAACAGTAATTTAACACTATACTGTACTCAGTCTAAATTAAATGAATAATATATTTTGTTCTTGTTAAAAGATTTGAGCAAATAAAATTAATAACCAACTTCTTAACTGATTTGGCAGAAATAGGTGGATGGTTAATGCCTACAATACTAGCTCCACAAGAATAAATAGGTTGCACGGTTTTGATAACAAAAAAACCTGAAAGCTTAAATTTACAAAAAACATGAACATGAAATGTACAACCTTCCCATGAACAAATAGCTATAACTTTCTCTTGATTATTTTAGCAACATTAACTTTATATTTGTTATTAATACAATATATCATAAGATACAATCAAAACTCTTCAATACAAATAGGAAACCATTGACCAATGCCAGTAAACACTAGATTGCTGGAACTATTTTTTCTTACAATTGTTTCAAAATAGAACTAGAATAAGAATCAACCATTGAAAAAGTGGATGAGCTACACTCACTAAAAGAACCAGCAAATGAAGACTATAAAAACCAACATCAACCGAACTATTTTTACATTTCTTTGAAATAATCGAAACAAGCAGAAAATCATAATGGTTATAAGCAACAAACAATAATATACTATAATATCATAATTAGTTTTAATTACTCTTTTCAATAAAATTAGGTGTCAATTCAGGCAAATGGTCACAATATCATTTCTCGATCTCAACACATAATCACTCAAACAAGCCGCATACTATAAATATCATTGCCCAACATAAAAACAATTAGAACATCCATAGGATCTCACCTACCAAAATACACATACTATTAAAATAAATGAATAACAACCGAAACAAAAATATGAAAAATTTATCATGAAATATTTTACCAGACAATTATTAACATGGAAAATATTCCCCAGACAAATAATTACCACATGAATATTGGCATGCATAAAACTTCAGTGACAAACACTCAATGATCGTATACTTTTCATATCATACAGTACCAACAATATAGTTGAACTATAAAAATTACAACATAAATAAACTAACCAATTACTGACAAAAACAATCACATTCAATTCAACACGATGTTATACTAAACATATGTGTGTGTGTGTGTATGTATATGTATATGTAACAAAAAAACTACAAACAAAAATTACTAACCTTGAACTCATTCAAACAATGCAAAATAGTAGAAGAATAGCAAATCAAATTAATTCACAAAACAACATTTATAATAAATTAACAACTCAAGTATGGAAGAGCATGAGATAGAAGAATCATAACGATGAATAATGTCGATCTTTAACATATTGAAAGTGAGAAAAAAAAAACTACGTAGCGCATGGGGCATTGACTTACGAAGGCAAGGGGTAGATGTCAAAACTGGACTTTTGGAAAGCAAAAGGAATTTCACTAAATATAATGTAAAATCGAAAAGGATGTAATTTATAAAATAATAGAATATAAGGATGTGTCCTTGATTTTCACTTTTCAAAAAATTTAACCAAAAAAAAAGAAACATGTGCTAGAACCAAGATTTTAAACGTTACCATATATTTGATTTTGAAGTAGTCATAAGCTTTGTAGCTCCATGTAGGGATATTAGGCAAACCTTGTTGAAATGTTCTGCTCTGTCTCTCTTCATTTATCATTTTTTTGTTATTTGCTTGCTACCAAAAAAGCAAGAAAAATAAAAATAAAAACCTACACAAACATGAAATATATTGAAAATTCTATTGGTACAATGGCAATGTCTATCGGTTTAAGTTTCACAGATATATAGGATCATTCCTCTTTAGATCCAAAGGGGAAAATAAAATATCAATGGCTGGTGAAAAATAGAGGAAGCCTAATGGCAATTAAAATCTTTCATGTAGGATTACTCTTGTTAAAGATGATCAAATTAGATATTTGATTTATTTAAAATCATGCTTCATTTAAAATGCCAACTATACATAATACCATGAGAGTTTGATTATTAATATGAAACATAATTTGATCAGACAAAGAAAAATGGAAGAATTTCAGTTGCTTTAATATATTTCTTAGTGTTAAACCAAAAGTTTAGCTCAACGATTTACTTATGTGTACAAGAAGGCATGTTTGAAGAAATCTCAATAATAACCCTTGGTTTTATGATTATTAACGGTTGTTATCCGGCCTTTTAACCAGGTAGTATTTGAATAGACTTGAACAATCGAATCAAATAAGAGAACGATGGAAAAACGACCCAAGGACTTTAGAAATATAATAAAAATGCATGAAAAGGAGAAATATCAAAAAATGAGCGAAAAAAGTGAAAATTTGGAAGTTTAAGTTTTTGGAAGGGGACTCAAAGCAAACCCAAAAAATCCTCAAGTCAGACTCGAAGCATGTTGGACTTGGAAAAAAAAATCCAAGCACGACCCGAAGCAATCCATCAAAAACCCCAAGCGTGGCTCGGTACCTACTCCCAAACGCGACTCGATACCGACTCCTGACAACTCAGGGCAAACACTCAAAAAACTCAGGTCAGAGTCTAAGAAAGTGAAGGAAAACTTTAGAACATGAAAATCTTAGAAAATCTCAGGTCAAGCCCCAAGTAAATGTCTAAATTTCTTGGGTCAGACTCAAAGCAAGTTCAACTACCTTAAAAAAGCCAAGATAAACAATAATCCACCCAAGTTGGGGATCGGTACCGACCCCACTCTTAGGGATCGGTGCCGACTCATCATCCCTCCTTGGGTGGACCCCACCTTCTGGCTACGTGTCTTACTTGATGCCAAAAGCCTATTTCTAAAGTTGTCTTGTAGTTTCAATACGATTCTCTAGCGGTCTCCATGAACTCCCAACCGATGACTCCCCGCTAATGACTCCTTGTTACTGATGACGTGGCGTTTACTTTTTGGGAAAACTAGTCTAAATCATGGTTAATGGCTAAAAGATATTTGGTGCAATATTTTAGGCTTCATACCTCTATAAATAAGAAGGTAGGGATCATTTTTTAGGATCTTTTGGGCTCCGACTCTTCTCTACTCCACATTCGTGTAACTCTGAAATCTAAGTGCTGGAGTTATACTGAGTCCCACAATCTTCTGCCTGCAAGTTGTTAATCAGCAGTAAAATCTTAAAGTGGATGTAGGCCTTGCTTTGCCGAACTACTATAAAGACTGCATCTCTTTTCTTTCATGTTTTTTATTTACATTTCTACTATATTTCTTCACTTTTGTTCTCTATGTAATCTTTGGGTGTTTGGCCAACTTTTGGTTTAAACATTTTGGTTCTTTCACTGAGAACCCGACTCTCTGGCTATTTAGATCCTTGTCTACTATTGGATTGCCTAAAATCCAAGGAAGAGACCAAATTCTTTCTCAAATAGTTTCCCTACTAATCAGAAATAAAAAAAGTCTATAGGAAGATATCTTCAATAGCCTTTGGGAAAGACAAAGCTAGTGCCTCCTCAAGAGCTACTGATAGAGCAAAGAACACTGACCATCAAATTTTGGACGAAGCTCCACAGCAGGATCCCATGGATACCTAAAATCCTTCAGATCTCGTCACCAGGGTTGACTTTGAAAGGATGACGAAAAAACTACAGGGTAGATATGGGGAGTTGAACCGGCAATCCAAAAGAAGAGATACTTGATTACCCACTGAATACCCATCGTACGAAGACTAAGAGAGAGCCATCTCCTCTATACTAAAAATCAGGCAATTCCTTATCATCTGACCACTCCAGAGAAACATAAGGCGAAGGACGAATGCATATGAAGTAGGGATGTCAAAGCAAGAGTTGAGAACTGACCCCAACCAAGGTGCAGAAGTCGTTAACGATCCCACCTTAGGGGTTAATGCAGAATCCATTCAGCGAAGTTCAAGTCTTCGACTCGATGATGGCATGCAACATGCATGTACTGTGAATGACCAGGGCATCAAAAGTCAGGAATTTGTTGTTGAATTGGCCCACGGAATGAATACGGGTTGCTAGGCAAGCGATTCCTTCAAAGCCAAAAGAGCCTAAACAATAAGGCACGAACAGGGACCGTTTAACGGGCTAAGCACAAAACATAGACTAATTACTACAGCCCACAAGGTTCTCAAGAGCCAAACTTGGAAGAGATGGTATGACGGCGTGTGACAGAAATGTAGGATCAAATTGATGACAACTGAGGCACTTCCCCTAGTCGAAATCCTTTCAGAAAAGCTATTTTATGTGAGGAATACCTACAGAGATTCAACATGTCGATGATGCCTTTAAACTCGAGAACGATGAATCCTAAACAACACATCATGAAATACGAATGGCATATGGACTACGCCAAGGCAACAGATGCCGAAAAATTCAAATGCTTTTCCATTTCCCTAGAAGGAATAGCGACAAGGTGGTTTACTCAACTACCACGGAGGTCCATCTCATCATTTGACCAACTGGCAAGGAAATTTATCGAGCAATTTAGGATGCACACGACTTTCCCCAAGGAAGCCATGTCTTTATCTAACTTATTCCAAGGACCTAGGGAATCACTCCAGGATTTTCTACAGAGATTCAGAACCGTAGTGGCTAAGGTGAGCAACCCTCAGGAGAATATCATATTAATAGCTTTGATCAGGGGAATCCACCCTGACATGGATTTCGAAATGGTTCTCAAGGAAGCCTTCCTCCACTTTGGATCGCTTTTACAAAAAGGTGGTCTGGTACATATGCAAGGATGAGGCTCTACAGGTCAGACAAGGAGATAGAGCAGGCCATCAGGCCAAAGGAAATCAAATCAACGTTCTGTGACACAATCTGAAGCGAGTTCTGGGAATATAGCTATGAATGTTCTAACAAGAGCAGTGATCAGAACAAGGTCATAGAGGGGCCCTAGATGAGAACCTGGATTCTAGGAGATGACTGAGAGTCCCGAGATTCGACACCTACAACCTCCTAAATGATTCGATTGAAAAAACCTACCTAGCCACTCACGACTCAAAGCAGTACAGAAAACCACCCCAAGAGAGTCCACTGAAAGCTACTAGAAAATTCTGTAGATTTAATGAGACCCATGGTCGTGACACAAACGAATGTAGACACCTTTGAGATATGATCGAAGAGCTGATTTGGAACAAAAGGCTTCAATAATTTTTGAAACGTAGGATGGTGGACAGGGAACATTCGACCCTCAATGAAGACAGGCGGCTTCTAGTGCTGACGAACCTAGATGGATAGAAAGAAGATTGGTTATAAAATAGGCAGCTGATGGTCATCTTCTAGTTGAGAAGTGCGGAGAATAATGGAGTAGCAAGCATCTACGACACTTCTTCGCTTGAGAATAAATTCTTTTTTTTTATTTTCTTTAGCTTTTTCATAAGACATGCTCTATTATTTTCTATTTTCAATGAATTAGCTTTCCATTAATGCAACTTTATCTTCGCATGCCATATGAATTGTAAAATGCGACCGACTCAAATGAAGCTTCATATAAACAATGCAGGTGTTCAAGTGCCTAGTCAGGTGCCTAACAAACCCTCCGTAGCCCATGGCCCGGCCTTCAGAGCCCTATCGAGATGAGTGTGATTGTAACATCCCTAATTTTTGATAACAATATTCAAAAAAATTAATTAGATAAATTAAATAGAAAAACGATGATAGGAAGGCCGAGATTTGAATAAATTACATAATAGGGCCTTGCTTATTAACAAAGTAAATGGACTTTAAATTGGTTTAAAGGATAATTAACTTACATTGGCATGTTAGTAAACACCATTTTATTTTCACACGGCTATATCATTTTGGAATTTTCCATTCATGTTTCATTTCCAATTCACAAATGAAAAAAATCAGAAACATAAACTAAAGCCGGCCGTTACCAAGGAAGGAAAAGAAGAAATTTTAATCTAAGGCTAAGGATCAAAGCTAAGGAAGATTAATCAACAAGTCTCAAATTCTTTATCAAGTTTAAGATGAATAATAATCTCAAACCATCTCTATTTTTATTCTATGATTGTATGGTTTTGGATTTATGATTTAAATTCGTTTTTGTGATAAAATGAATGACGATATGCTTGAGTTATATTATGATGATTTTTTTTAATTCGTAAGCACATAAATTTGCACGGTTTTGACATGAAACCGAGAATATATAATTTTAGAATGCCATGGAAATTATTTATGTTAAGTAAAAAATTATTTTGGAGAAGGGTTTTAATTTTCATAATTTTCCAAGCTATGAAAATTTTATTATGAATTTTTAATAAAAAATATGATATAGTTAGGTTTAAAAATTGATTTCGAGAATTTCATGAAGAAATTGGGTCTAAAATTTTAATATGTTTGATTACATGATTAAATTGAATTTCTATGATTTTTGGAGATTTTTCATAATAGATTTACTAAGGAAAATAAATTATTTTAAAAGAAGGACTTTTTAGAAATAACTGGCTTTAGTATATGAAAGGGCTAAAACGTTGCATTATTAAGGGTTTTTAATGTGATGTAAGTGCGGCAATTATAAAGGTAAAGTACTTGAAAAAGTTTTTATAACAACAAATGAATAGTTTACCAATAGACAAGTTGTTGGAAAGTAATTACTAAAAGTTGCTATAATCAGCCTTTGAATCAGAATAAGGCATTCCACCTCTATTAGTAAGGACATTTCGACTCCTTTGATTCTACCTCGTCGCTGTCAAAACCAACACGGTCAAAACCACCATGGTCGAAACCAATATACAAGATATCACTTAGATGGTATGTAGTTGATTGGAAGGAGGGCGCAAGCCTTGGTGTCGAAGGGTTAGCCTTCAATGGAGTCGAACCCTGCTTTGTTTTCATAAGTTAACATCCTTGCCTCGTTATACCTAAAGCTTTCGACACAGTCAAAACATATGTTTTCAAAAAGGTTTTACAATTAGCTTTCGAAGAAGGTTGCCATGTTGTGTTAATGTATTTTCTTCTAAAGGAGTACCTTTTTCCTTTTTATAATTTCTTTCGAAAGGGTAGGTTCCGACCTAGTCGAAACCTAGCCACTACTCTATCTTTCGACTATACTGAACAGTAATGCTTTCAGAAAGTTACCCTTATTTTTATCTTAAACTAAGCATTTTTTTCTAACTACTTTCGAAAGGGTTGAGGTTTTCGAAGGTGATGGAGTTGAAAGGGGTATCGACTCTGTCCTTCAAAGTTTTTTTTTAAAGGTTTTGCTTTCGAATAGATGGTTCTGACACTAACGGTTTTCTCCAACTTTATTTTTGTTGATTTCGAAGGAGATACTTTCATACCTAACCATTTTTGACCCAAATGATGTTTCTAAAGGGTAACCCAATGCTTTCAAAGAGATACTTTGTTTGTTTCAAAGCTAAATTTTAAAGAGTGCTTTCTTGATACCATTGAAAGGTATCATTGGTTTCGAAAGGTAAATATTTAGAGTTTTGAAAAGAGGTTTTCTATGCTTTCGAAGGAGGTCATCCAGGGGTTTCAAAAGAGATGTTTTAAGGTTTCAAAACAAATAACCCATATTTTTTAAAGGAAAAGCCATGTCATAGATAAAGATTTTGGAAATACTATTCACGTTGTTATCAACCTATCACTGTATTTTGGAGAAAGAGCGGAATGACCATTTAGGTTGACCCAGCAGTGAATATAACTTAACAGATGTTAAAATTTTAATTAAAGTTATTGTCAGGGGACATTAGGTTTGCCCATGAAAACTGTATGATATTGGCAGAGGCCAATCGGCTCATAGTCAGCCCATGAAAACTATGATTTGATACTGGCAGGGGCCAGTAGGTTTGTAGTTAGTCCATGAAAACTATATCTGGATTAAGATATTGACAGTAGTCAATAAGTTCCTAGTTAGTCTATGAAAAGTAGGCAAAGAGAAAAGATACTAGAGTTAACAATTGATTCTTAATGAACCCATGAAAACTACGAAATTGTACAGATAGTCCATAAACATTTAATAATTGAGACAGATAGTCAAAATGAATGGGGTTGGGTAATCCAGATGTGATTTACATGTTCTATATATCATCAACATGTTTTAACCATTATGGATGCAGGGGCACAGTATGTGATTTTATAAATGTATTAGGATACTAGGGGGAAACCTATTTCGCTAAGCGATGTGGTCTCACTTGATATTTAAATGGTTTGAGATGGAAAATTATTATTCATACCAGGCTTTATGCCCGACTTGAAGTTTTTTCTCCCTTTAACTCTCGGGTACTCAATTGATTTTGAGTAGGCTGAGAACTAAGGTTTCCAGGTTTTCTTTTAGAGGAATAAAGCTTCTAAAGACGTGTAAGAGGCAAGCTTATTATTAGAGTTCTTTTATTTGTGTTGTGTGTTTGATGGTAATGGCAACACTATTTTAGTGCCTTATCATATTCTCTGATCATCAAAGGTGGTATCTTCATATGTCGCTCTTAGTGTATTTTGTAATAATTTATGTTATCTAAATGTGGTCTGCGAACTGGAATTATGTAATCAATTTGGAATGTTTTGAAATGGAATGTGGAATTTGTTTGCTGTTTAATTTTTTTTCCATATTCTTATGTTTTTGTGTATCAATGGCATATCACCATATTAGGTCACCGAGGATTAATTACTATGGATGACTGTAGCATCCGTAGCCATTAGTTTTGGACCTCCAAGTAGGGGGACGTTACAAGTTGGTATCAGAGCATATGTTTATGAAACTTTAAAAGAAACTTAAACCTAAAAGATTTTCCAAGCAAAATCCAATGAATCGGATAATAGGATTGGGGTTTGGGTTAATGCTATAGTAACGTAATTGTATTTGCTATATATAGTTATATATATAAGTATGCATCTCCGCTCTCTAAGACTGTTCTTCTGTATCTTTCTAAGGCTCTTTTGCAGATTTACGAGAAAGAAGATATGGAAGCAGGAATCGAAAGAGGACATCTTGGTGGAGGAAGCACCATAACTAAAGGAAACGCTCGACCCACTACTAGGATAAACTCGAGTTGATCGACTAATGATAATAATCAAAATGCTGATGCCAATGTGGGTTTTGGAAATCCACCAGTGATAATAGGCCGATGTATCAGTTCTTTGTTAGTTTGGTGCAAGTAGAAGCAGCTGCTGGTGTTGTTGGAAATGCAGGAGAGGCTAATCATGTGGCTCCAGTTGGGTATAACTATGCTTCGTTGAGTAGAGATTACACCAGTCTGGGAGGGAAGCCAATCTTAGGAACGGAGAGTGCCATAGAGGTTTAGAATTAGCTGGTGCATTATGAGCATATATTTGCTGATTTGGGTTTGAATGACGGGAAGAAGAGAAGGTTGGCCTCTAGATAGTTGCGAGGGTCAGCACTACATTGGTGGAATAGTGTCATTTCCTGAGTTCTAGAAGAGCGGTTAACTTCGGATGATTTTAAAATAAGATTTGAGTAGAAATTTGTATCAAAGTTTGCTAAGTCAAAACTGGTGAGGAAGCTCATGGATCTGGAGCAGGGAGAGATATCGGTTGTTGAGCATGCCACTAAGTTTAAGGAGCTGTCCCGGTATGGACAAAATATTATAGACACTAACATCCGAAGAAATGAGAGGTTCATTCAGGGATTGACACCCCAGCTTGCTAGAGTGACCATGAAACATGTCCGTGACCCTTGTCATGTGGTGGTAGATATGGCTATTCTCTATGAGGAAATGCTTGCTAGTTGTGCTAGAGAGAAGCCAGTAGAAACTCAAGGTTCTCAGGAAAAGAAGAGGAGGTTCTTTAAGAAGAGGGGTGTAATGACTGGGGGATTTTCGACCCTCGAAAATCGACAATAATACTTTCACTATATAGAATACCAAGCAATCCAATGCTAGAAATACCAGATAATTAAGAATTAAGAAGAAAAGTGATAGAAAAAGAAATAGAAATAATAGTAGCACAGAATCTCACAATCACATCAGAACAAAATATAATATATATATATATATATATAATAACAGATTTTTAAACAAAAGAATCCACAACTATTAATATAGATACAAATTATCAGAGTACAACCATCAATATAGAAATCTGGACAGTTATAATAACCTATCCTCACCAGTGCTGAATATACACCCTATAATATAATCAAGGATGTGTAATACGCCTCTGCCGTCCAGCTCATTCCCCTAAGCTCCAAGCATCCTAACCTGAATTCTGTAATACTCGGTCTGACCCGAGCATTACAATAAAGTAAACCCGAGTCATGCTGGAAACTAGTGTGAGTAAACACACTTAATTTGAATACCTAAGTTATCAAAGTCCTTCGAAACAAGGGAATCTCGTAAAAGCGCGTCACACCTAAACAAGACGGTTTTTAATCCTTCAATAACAAGAACATTTCTATAAATAAATTCAGTGATATTATAATAGTGTCCAAGTATAAATACTTATTAAATAGCCGAACTTGTTACATTAATTAAAAAATCCAGCATACTAGACTCTATAATCAAAACTGTAAAGATTCGTAGCGGCTATTTGATCAAAGTGGTTCCTGATAATACAGACATCCGACGCCGGTCTCTTTGAGCTTAAAAACAGTAAATTTTGAAAATACCATGTTGTTTTTAAAATACATAATTCTACAATCAGGGTGCCAATCTTTATATATGAAAATTTTATTTCATATGCCACTTCAAATAGAACATG
The DNA here is from genome assembly GCA_030765085.1 of Allium cepa. Classification (NCBI taxonomy): domain Eukaryota; kingdom Viridiplantae; phylum Streptophyta; class Magnoliopsida; order Asparagales; family Amaryllidaceae; genus Allium; species Allium cepa. The sequence continues at coordinate 625,831,146 of CM060940.1, read as the reverse complement.
TCAACGTTTTACTCTAAACATTTTAATTCGTTAAGCTGCTTATTGGCATCGATTGAAATAAATATCCAAGAGCAGCAAAACCAAAGCATAGATCGTTAACTAATTTAACGATTAATAACTAATATTAAACCATTCACAAATCAGAATTTAATTAACTTCAATTAATTGGATCCATTTATATTTTTAATCCAAAATTACTTATAAATTAAAGAAATTTTAAAAATGATTTATTATTAGTTAACTAAAATTAAATTATCTATCTAATAACTAATTTATTAATTAACTTAAGATTAAATCAATTAAGATTTTAATTATTAACTCACTTTAATTATTATAAAATAATAAAATTTTATATCATAGAAAATTAACACGATTAATCTCAGATTATTCTACTAGGTGGTAGGGCCACAGTGAAAAGGTTTTCAAGTCGGTTGGAGTTTACACGAAAGAGAAAATTGTATTTTTTGATAGTTTAAAGGGTTATTAACCTAAAAATTTATTAAATTACTTTACTTTTTAAAATAAATGCCTAGCCCAATGTTTTTGGCCCGCGATACAAGTAGGTCCAACTTCCCTTGCAATTCCTTCTCCTTCCTCCTACTTCTTTTCCTTTTCTCTTTTCTCTTTTTTTTTCAAGTGTGCACAACTGTGCCGTGCACGTACATCAGTCGCCGACGACCGTAACCATGCCGCCGACTATCTCTCCAAGTCACTCACTACCCTCTCGCCTTGACCACATGCGAGAAAAGCGCAAACGAATACCATTTCGAAAAATCGACTACATACCCAAACTGAAGAAAATACGTCGCCACTTACCCACCTCGTCACGCCACCACACACGGCCATTCACCGCCAGACCTCCCCAAAAGCGATGCCACAGCCTCCTCTTGCCTTTCCCCTATACTGCACCCCTCTATGTTCCCCTCGCCACCACCGTGATCCAAAACCCGAGCATTTATGAAAACATGGCCTTAACCCTAAATCAACTTTCCCCTTATCGCCCACACCACTTGAAAATTCCACTCCTTTTTTCCTAGCCTCCCCATCGCCTAAACCACCCCCACCACCAACGGTAAGTCACCAAATCGCTACGGCCGCCAGAATTCCACGAAAACCCATATTTTGGTCATCCCTCTCTTTCTCACCCAATACTTGACTAAAAATCCCCAAATCATGACCAAAAATCATCATTTTGAATAACAAACACATTCACAAAATCAAAGGATTAAATTATGAGATTTGATTTTTGGTCATTTATAAGTAGTTCACTGTAAATTAACCTTTTCTCCCACAATACTCCATGATATTAAATGAAGTAAATTTTAAAGTGATTTACACTAAAAACAAGCGACTTTGCTTTTGGAATCATAACCTAAATTTTAATGGATAGTGAGAAAATGATTTTTTAAAGTTTGGAAGACATTAACTTTTCATAGAAATAGAGTGATATTCAAGTTAATATGAGTTTTCTAGGGTATGTTCTACACATACATATATAAAGCATATATACTGTTAGCACCTGAATACTTAACAAATAAAGGAATTCATTCAAATCTACAAGCATATGGATGCATACATGCTTTACACCAAGCAAAAGTTTGAAGTTTTACTCTTCCTTTTTTTATTTGAGAAATGAAACACTGCTTTTGAAAAAAAGAAAGACCCCGCTGCCTTCCTCCTTTAGCTTTGAGTTCTTAGCTCCACAAGTTTTAAAAATGGAAGACTTCTTCTTTTTTTATGGGAATGTTAAATTGAATAACCAAGGCAGTGTCTATATATATATATATATGTATGTATGTATGTATGTATGTATATAGGAGAGGGGACATGGCTGAAACCTTTTACTCATATGTATAGTACTTCATTTTTTTTCTTTTGATTTTCTTTAGTTTGGTTTGTGTAACGACCCAGAATTTCAGTCATTTTAAATTCATATATTTAATTGATTTTAAATATGCACAAGTAAATTTTATAAGTTGAATAACGTATATTTTGAAATATCTTGATTTAATTGGCTAATTAAATTGTCAATTTAATATTTGAAATAATAGAAATAATTGGAAATTGAATTTAATATGAATTAAAATGATTTATAAAGTTAAATTTGTATATGAATTAAAATAATTTAAAATTGAATTAAAAGTTAAATTTGTATAAATTGAATATTTTGACATTTAATTAAAGTGTAAAAATAGTCATTTTTCATATAGTCTTAGATTTCGATGAAACCTGTTTCATTGGATCCGTAATGTTAAATTATTATAGGATTTCAAATTTCGTGTCAATCGGATTTACGGTTTACCCGGGGCAAGCTAAAACGCATAAAAATTTGTTTAAGTTAGGTTTAAATTTAAATAATTCGAATCGAAAACCTATTTTCCAAATATGACTGAATTGCCTCTCGATATATATTCCAATGTGTTCGGAATAGGGGTAAAACATCATAAATGCCAGGCAGCACGCTTCGATTGGAGTTCGAAAAATTTCCGGGCGAATAGTGTCATGTAAATTTTCTATAGAAGGACCAAGATTTTTTTCATTTGAATAAACCCTAACGGAAACTAGGGTTAGCCACCACTCTACTATTCAATGGCCGAAATTCGCCTATCTTGTCCTCTCGATCTCTGCAAATCCACTCACTTTCATCAAAAACATCCAACTAGAAAACTGTAAAGGAAGATGAGTGCTACACGATCAACGATTACGATCGGTTATTACATGATGGATCGACGGAAAAATTGGTTTGCATGGATGAAGTTTGAGCACGTTTTTCGAGATGTATGGAGACCGAGTTCAATAGGTCTTCGTCCAAAGGTGATGCTCGCGATGGGCTGATGCGTGGTGGTGTCTGATCATCTCCTAGATGATCATAGGCCGCACGAAAATTCAATGAAGGACGGTGGCCATGGGTTTATACTACCTGGAGGTTTCATGTGTGGAAGAAGAAAGAATGGGTGGCCATGATTTCATCTCTTAAAAGCAACGGCCAAGATCAGCATAGGGTTTTAAAAATGAAATATAAATTGAAATTGATATATATTTAATCGTTCAAACTTTAAAAATCGATATCTTTGTCATACGATGTCTGTTTTGACGAAACAAGTTGCGTTGGGTTCGTATAAACGAGCATTACATTTTAGAGTTGGTTTGGAGTTGGAGATAGTGTAAATTTTGGATAAAATTATTAGGAATAAAACACTACAACTGCTATTGGAACCAATGTGAGTACAACTCACTCTTTGTGACTCACCGATATTTTTGTACAAGCGAGAATAAATTAATTTTGTGATGATTAATGATTATTTGGATGATATATGATATATTATCTATATATTGATTGGTATTTGGATATATTCCTGCCTGTTGGAGCAGATGAGACCCTATACATTCCCCTGGATGAGCGGATGACCTTTTGTACGCGCGTCTACCTCGAAGCAGAAATTGTACACATATTCTAATATGTATATTTGTTGCAGGTGACAGGTTGGAGGGATCCTACTGGATTCCTCACCAGTATTGGTTTTATTTACAGATATTGTTATATATTCTATTATCATATGATATATGATGTTTTGAATGTCGTGATTGATGTATTTAGTATTGTTGCAGCATTGGGCCTATTTTGGAAATTTAAAAATGTTAAAGTGATGGATTTCAAATTAAAAAGGATTTCAAAGTGATTCTGAAAATAGACATTTATTGAATTTTAAATTGTTAAGGAAATGAATTTATTTTATATAAATAAATGTTATAATTTTTATGTTACGAAAATTATGATTTTAGGAAATATAATTAATATGTGACTTTTGGAATATGAGATGAACTATTCTGTAAAATAGTTTAATGGAGATTTTTGATTTATTATAAATGGTTTATATCGAAGATTTATAAAATTGATATTTTATAAATTAAAATATTGGAATTATAAAACGAGTTTTAGAAGTGTTAAAATGAAGTAAAAATGAATCTTATAAGTGAATAAGATTTATAATTTGTGAAGTTATAAAAGAATGAATTTGTAAAATAAAGAGAATTATAAGTAATTAACTTATAATTTGGATTTTTGGCATATAAATGAGATAAATGGAATTTGTTAATAAAGGAGATTATAAATTGAAATTTTTATAATATATAAATGGAATTTATAAACACTGTATTATAAATCCAAAATCAATTGAATTTGATAAGTTTATTATTATAGTTTATTAAAGGAATTTTATCCACGATTTTGGACAGTGGATAATCCTTTAATTTAATGTGCAATAGTAATGAATTTGGTAAAAGGATCATATTCACGATTGTGGACAATGGACTATCCTTTAATAAATGTCTAGAAATATTAAATTTGGTAAATGAAATATACTCACGATTTTGGATAGTGAATAATCATTTGAAATTAAATGAATGGTTTGGGAAAAGTGATCTTATAAATGAAGTTTAATGATTCGAAGATGTTTTTAAAATGTGTTAAGTATCGAATGCATAGATTTTTAACACTCATTGTTGAAATAGATGTTTTCAAGAAATAAGGAAATGATAGAGTGAAACACTGTTGTTATAGTAAATGATTTTCGAGAGGAAATGTTTTCTATAGTGTTGGGGTTTATATATCTATCTAATTTTCGAATCTCTATACTAGTGATTTTGGGTTGTCGTAACGATGTTTTACGCAACATTCGTTTTGACTCAAAATAAAGATTTTTAAGAGAATGTTTTCCTTGTAGAATAAAATATATACTTAATCTTAATTTAAGTATATGCAATATTTACTAAGTGTTGAAAATAAATTGAATTGTGAATTACTTAATATTATATGGAAATGTTTTCCAATATAGAAAAGTTGAAATGTTTTTGAGATTATATCTTTTTAAAACATAATTTGAAGTGTATTGGGCAAGTGATTTAATTAATGAAAGATTAATAAAAGGGCCTAGTGATTGCTTATGGTGCCAAATATTTGTTTGTTTTCTTTGATAGTTAAATAACCGACTATCAAATTTGGCCATTCTAGTTCCTCCTTGATGTGGAAACTATTTAGTCGTACACTTAGTACGTAGCCTTCTCTGTAGGTTTGATTATCATTTGTGTTGAGAATGTTGATTCGTATAGTGTGGAGTGTTGCTCCAATCTATCGAGCTTTCTTCTTAGCCCGAAGGATAGCAAGTTGGAAGTTGGAGACGTGCTAAGTCTACGAGACTTGGTTTCTGTGTGAGGTTGAGAAACGCTTTTGCGTTGTTGGTGCGAAGTGAGCGGAATCAGATTTATCTAAAAACCACTTCGGACCAATGTATATGCGTTCGATGGTACAGGTTATTGATGATATTGATATTCCGGATTTTCATAGTGAGGGACTGCTTGTTGATTGTTTGGGGTTAAAATCCCAATACACATACAGTGCAGTGGTATTTTCATTATGAAATATCCAATACAGTGACTATTCGCTACTAGTCCTAGGGATTTCCCGATAGGATGTGGTAGGAAAGTACCTTCGGTTTATTCTGTTCTTGGAAAACTTGTATCGATGTTTGTTTGACATTACATTTCTACAGATGACATACATTGGTTTTTACAAACGTACATCAGTGGTGGCGGAGAAGGCAACTTCTCTTAGCTTAACACTCTCCTTGAGACGTATGAGCTTAAGGGTTGTATTTTTATGGAACGCAATTAGTAGTCAACTGAAATGGCCGTGTGGCATTCAAAGTGATGTGATTTGTGATTGTGAAAGATAACCGTTACCTCAGGTCTCATCAACCGGAAATGACCAAAATAGGGTTAGATGTGGCAAGGCTAAGTGGGTCGCTTCCAAGTAGGGTATGATCATCCTCTTCTAGATATATCTTTACACGCTATGACGTCATGTATCTGATTATTGTGGTTGGTATGCTATGGGGGCCTTTGGTAAAGGTTGGTAATGACTGGAGGATGATATATTCGGTATCATCTAGTTATAGCGGTGGGCTAGTCTTGTGTTGGTAGAGGATCCTTTGTGATGGTCCCTGATGTGCACGTAAATGTGCATATTTTTACCACCATATTTAATCTTTTTAAATTAAATAAATGATCATATTGGGTATTTTAACTTGTTTTAACCAAAATCCATATTAATTTCAAATTGTCACATATCCATCTTCATATAGGGGCAAAACGGTCATTTGTGCGCATATTATTATTTGAGAAAAATTAATTGGAAATTTATACATATTTGTGTAGGAATTTGATCTCAAATAAGAGTGGGTTCATGAAGACATATGCATGCACAAAATAATTACAAAGGAAAGAAGATGGAAATAATTCAAAGTGAAGAACATGGAGGACCCCACCTACCCCTACCTTAATGTACAAATTGGAGGCTAATTTACATGCTTATGGAATTAATGGCTTCATGTACACTTAAATGGGGATTATGACATGCTAATGATTACTTGGTGGCCACATTACCTCAAGGAAATTTTGGGGATTCTCTAAAAATATGAATTAGGGTTTCATACATGTATAAATACGCATATGTTTCATGTAATCTCCCCCTCTTCCTCTTTCATAGTCTCTCTTCCTCTTCATTAGTTTAGGCTCAAAATAAAAGATAAGTTCTCTTTCTCTTTTCCATGGTTACTTAGCCATTTTTACTTCATGTAGTTTTCCTTTTTTCTATGCAATGTTAATTAGTTCTCTCTTTCTTTTACATGCTTCTTTTGTTTATTTACTTTCATGTTAGTAGTGTAGATTTATTTTTCATGCAAGTAGAATAGTTTTGTTACTTTACTTTGCTCTCTTTTTCCTTTTTTTTTCATGTTGCAAGCTATATTTGTTGTTTTGATAATAAATATGATAGGCTAATCCCTTCAATTTAGGGGTAATGAAGCCTCTAATCATGTAGCTTCAACATTTTGATAATTATAGCTCTCATTTTGTGCTTAATGACAATGCTTGAAGTGATTTAATTTGTTGTTTTTGTTTTGAATTTGATAGCCTATATTGTTGACATCAATAGGCTATGCTTAAACAAAACACAAATTGCCTCTTTGTTTACATATGATTATGGCAAAGAAGTGATTGTTGAAATTAAAATTTGATGGCTTGTATTTCTAATTAATAGTTAATAGGCCATGCTTAAAATAGATTTTTCTTTCAACTTTGTTGTCATATTTTATGAGATTTAAAAGTGTATTAGTGGTTGTGTTATAGTTTGATGGTTTATATTGAGCTAATTAATAGTACAAATATACCATACTTATGATAAGCACATCAACTAATTCACTAATGACAAGAAAAGAGAGATCATAACTTCATTTTGTTGATTTATGTGATTTAGAGAGTGGAAATTGCCTCTAAATTGTCTTAACACTCATATTTTTATCAATTTTCTTTTGCTTGTTTTTCTTCTTTTCTAGTTTAACATTCTCTTCAACCTTGGTTTAATTTGATTGAATAGATTTTTAAAATCATCAATTCCCTGTGGATCGACCCATATTCGCCACGTGCTACATTCGTACACCGTGCACTTGCGGTTATTTTTAAATTTAAATTCATTTGACGGTTTTCTAAACCGATAGAATTTCGTCGACGAACAAGTTTTTGGCGTCGTTGCTGGGGATTTGCTTTGATTCTGATTTTTTATTCTTTGGATTATCTTCGTTTGATTTTTTTTATTGTGTGTTTATTTTGTATGTTTGCATCTAAAAAAAGTTGTGTGTGTGTTTGTTGTTTGATTTTTGTTTTCAAATTGTTTGTGTGCTTGTTGTTTGTTTGTTTGTTTTGCATTTGCATACTAAAAAAACAGTGCATTTTATTTCACTTCAATTTTGTTTACATTTCAATTGCAATTTTTTTTTCAATTACAGTTCATTTACATTTCTGTACATTTTCAGTTTCTAAAGAAAAAAATATTACACTGCTTCCCTGTAGATAACACAGCATATCATTTCTACGCATCATCTCCAAACTTACCTTCTCTGTGCACATTTTTTTTGCCACTCACATCATCAACTGAAACCAATTTTCACTGCTACCTTCCACCACATCATCTGAATCTCTAACACTCCACAATCACATAGCAACTACATCCCAAACCTACTTCACATCTCCCATTGTTCATATACTTCTGCCGCAGTGTCAACACACTTCCACTTCAAAAGCCTACACTATCATCCCTGCCTTATCACAAAACCATAGAACAAACTGCCAACTATTTGCGCATTGAGTGGTCTCTCTTGGGCCTCCTCTCTTTCAATTCAATTCAATTCGTCGATCGTTCAACAATTCGCTGATCGTTCGATTAAGAAGCCCGTGGGAGAAATCGAGGATGTGCTCATTCGAGTAGGGCAATTCATATTCCCTGTTGACTTTATAGTTCTCGAAACACAACCAGTGATAAATCCCTCGAGTCAAATTCCATTGATTTTAGGCCGACCATTCTTAGCCACCTCAAATGCCTTAATCAATTGTCGTAACGGATCAATGAAAATCTCTTTTGGAAACATGACTTTGGATCTTAACATTTTCAACTTGAAAGCTAATCGAATGAGCCTCGTGACGAAACGTTGGAAGTTAGTGCCATTCACGAAAACATCAAAAACGAGACACTTGACCTTAACGACGAACGCGAAGCCGAGTACGAAAAGTTGTTTTCTGAAATTCCCAATGAGATTGGATACACTCTTCCCTTTGAATCGCTTCAAGCTGAGTCCGAATCTCAATCCAACTCTTTGATCGATAAACTCCTGAAGTTGGACCTCAAACCACTTTCAGATCACCTTAAGTACGCATACTTAGGTGAAGACGAAACGTTACCCGCCATAATTTCCGCAACTCTCTCTCTTGATCAAGAAACTTGTTACTCTCTATTCTTTCGAAAAACAGAGAAGCAATTGGATGATTGATTTCCGATATAAAGGGAATTAGTCCCACTCTTGTTCAACATCGCACCCATTTAATCGACGATGCCAAGCCTACTCGTGACGTGCAGCGAAGGCTTAATCGAAAAATGAAAGATGCAGTGCGTGATGAAATTCTTAGATTTCTCGATAACGGAATCATTTACTCAATCTCTGATAGTTCATGGGTTAGCCCAATTCACGTTGTACCGAAAAAGTCTGGGCTAACCGTTGTCAAGAACGATTCAAATGAGCTTATTCCAACTCGTACTCAAACAGGTTGGCGTGTTTGCATTGATTATCGAAAACTAAATGCCGCAACACATAAGGATCACTTCCCCCTTCCTTTCATCGACCAAATGCTCAAACGTTTAGCCGGCCATGAATTTTATTGATTCCTTGATGGTTATTCCGGCTATAATCAAATTACAATCGCTCCCGAAGATCAAGAGAAAACGACTTTTACGTGTCCATTCGGTACCTTCGCTTATCGACGTATGCCATTCGGACTTTGCAACGCTCCTGCGACTTTCCAACGATGCATGGTTGGAATCTTTTCCGACATGATAGAATGCTTTCTAGAGGTTTTTATGGACGATTTCTCAATCTTTGGCGATTCTTTTTCCCAATATTTACATCATCTCGAGTTGGTTCTAAATCGATGTAAAGAAAAACATTTGACTTTGAATTGGGAAAAATGCCACTTTATGGTCAAACAAGGCATAGTCCTTGGACATATTATCTCAAATAAAGGCATTGAGGTAGATAAAGCAAAAATCAACGTAATTGCAAATCTACCCATTCCCAAATCTGTTAAGGACATTCGATCATTTTTAGGACACGCTGGTTTTTACCGACGCTTTGTGAAAGACTTTAGCAAAATCGCTCGTCCTTTGACGACTTTTCTTGGAAAAGACATTCCTTTCGATTTTAACTCTGATTGCATCTCTTCTTTTGAACGTCTTAAGAACAAACTCATTTCTGCTCCAATCATTTGCGCACCTAATTGGGATCTTCCTTTCGAAATAAAGTGTGATGCTTCGAACTTTGCTGTTGGTGCTGTCTTAGGACAACGCATCGACAAGATCCTTCACGTCATTTACTACGCGAGTATGACTCTGAACGACGCTCAACTCAACTACGCAACAACCGAAAAAGAGCTTCTAGCTGTAGTTTTTTCTTTCGAAAAGTTTCGACCTTACTTGATAGGTTCACACATTACGATCTACACTGACCATTCTGCGCTTCGATATCTCTTCGCTAAAAAGGATGCTAAATCCCGTTTGATTTGTTGGATCCTTTTACGTCAAGAATTTGATCTTACAATCAAAGAAAAAAAGGATCCGATAATGTCATAGCTGATCACTTGTCTCGTCTTCCGAATGCACCATCTTCTTTGCCGATTAATGAAAACTTCCTCGATGAACAACTTCTTTAAATTATATCGACCCATGGTACGCTGATATAGTGAACTACTTAGTCACTAAAGAAACTCCCTCATCTTGGTCCAAACAGGGCAAATGAAATTCATGTCCCAAGTGAAATATTTCTATTGGGACGATCCAAACTTGTTCAAATATTATCCCGACCAAATCATTCGACATTGCATTTCGGATAATGAGATCAAGAGTGTTCTTTCGTTTTGCCACGATCAAGCGTGTGGTGGACATTTCGATCCTTAAAAAACTGCGGAAAAGGTGCTTCAATGTGGTTTCTACTGGCCTTCTCTTTTCAAAGACTCATTCAAATTTTGTAAAACTTGCGATCGATGTCAAATGCTTGGACGAATTTCTCGACGAGATATGATGCCTCTAAATCCCATTCTTACGATCGAAATCTTTGATATTTGGGGTATTGACTTTATTGGACCTTTTTCCAATTCTTTTGGAAACTTGTATATCCTTCTCGCTGTCGATTACGTTTCAAAATGGGTCGACGCCATTTCTTGCAGAACCAATGACCATAGAATTGTTGTGAAATTTCTCAGAGAAATTTTTTTTCAAGATTTGGTGTACCTCGCACAATAATCAGTGATAATGGAACCCATTTTTGTAACCGCTCTTTTGAAACTTTAATGAAGAAATACTCGATGACCCACATGTTATCCACTCCGTATCATCCTCAGACTTGTGGTCAAGTTGAAGTTTCAAATCGACAAATAAAACAAATCTTGGAGAAAACTGTTAATAAAAATCGAAAAGATTGGTCTCGGAAATTGACCGACGCGTTGTGGGCTTACCATACTTCTTTTAAAACTAACCTTGGGATGTATCCATTTCGTTTAGTTTACGGTAAAGCTTGCCATTTACCCGTTCAAATCGAACACAAAGCATTGTGGGCAATTAAGAACTTAAATTTTGATCTTGAGAAAGTTGGCGAAAACCGAAATCTACAACTCAACGAATTAGAAGAACTTAGAAATGACGTGTATGAAAACGAGAAAATTTACAAAGAAAGAACAAAAGTTTTTCATGACAAGTCAATCTTAAGAAAAACATTTTCGCCTAACCAGAAAGTTCTTTTATACGACAATTTATTCCCTAGGAAACTTAAATCGAGATGGACTGGACTATTTGTGGTATGAACTGTTTTTCCACATGGTGCCGTAGAAATAGAAAACCCTAGGGATGGATTATTTTCAGAGTCAACGGTCGTCGTTTGAAACCTTTCTTGGAATTGCCTAGTAACCAAGAGAAGGAGCTCATGATCCTTCATGAGCCAAGCTACGTCTAGTAAGAATGTTAACCCTCTTTTGTAAATATGTACATAGTTTTCCCCGTCACATTCATTATATCATGCATTGACTGTGGGGACACGGTCAAAATTAAGTGTGGGGGGAGTCTCATTTTTACTTTTAGTTTCATGGCATTTTTGAATTTTCATTTTCTTACTTAAAAAAAATCTCAAAATTTCTAAATCTCAAAAACATTTTCTTTTTAGCACTTTGATTTATTTTTGAAGAAACACTATGAGATAAGTATAAGTTTTGGTTAATAAAATTGAAATTTTTGAAAATTTATTTGTGTTAACAAAAATAAAAATGAAGTTTGATTACAAATAACAATGGTTTAACTAGTATATAGGAAGGTTCATATGTGTTAATTATGAAGTATGTTCTATTTGAAAATCTTTGTTTAAAAAGGTGGTAAATTTAAGGTAAATGATACAACATTTTTATCTTTTAAGTTAAATGGTGCTAAGATGATTTTGCAAAACTCTCTCTCTTTTAAAAAAAATAATAAAAAATAAAAAATAGTAACATCCAAGTATTCACTCTCATTTAAAAGTCCTCACGGTTATGCACGGGTGAATTACTTGGAATCTTTAATTATGTGCTTTCATACTCATTTAAAAGTCCTCACGGTTATGCATTTATGGAACACATGTAAAAAAACAGACTTAATAAAAACCACCTACGGTTAATAGGTGTATGCACGAAAGTGTGTGCACTCGTCATGCTCTGTACTCTCCTCACATAAGCCTGAAAGGCAGTGCATGGGTGGTATATCTGGCCTCAGTTTATGTCAGGACCCGATTCTTCGTCTTCCGAAAATTCAACATCGATACTCACTTTATCGACTGCCGAGCAATCGAATGACGGAAAACCGAACACTGAGGGTTTAAGAAAGAAAAAAAAAGAAAGAAGAAGAAGAGATAAGAGAAAATAGAGAGAAAAGAAAATAGAAAATAGAACGGAACAGAACACAACACAACAATATCAGAATCTCACAATTCGCAGCGGAACAACATATAATAATAAATGAATAATCTTTAAACAAAGAACTATATCGGTTATTACATTTCATACATTACATTACATCATATCATCAGAGTGTACAACAACAACAACAACAAACAGCGGAAAAGAAATACTATACAAACTAGTAATTACGCCATGCCATCCAGCTTGCCTCCAGCAATTCCAGAATATCCAGAATATCCTGATAAACCTAACTCTTGACTGCCCGTGTGAAAATTGGTGGGCACCCAGAGTTTAGGAAGGAAAACAATAAACTCCGAGTCAGTCATGTGACTGGTGTGAGAACTCAAAACAGTTTATTTAACTTTAAAATCAAAATAGAGGAATATTTTTAAAGTCAATTCGCAATGCTTTTAAAAATGAGACTACCATAAGACCTCCCGCCACACACACAATGCAAACGCAGACTTGGAGGAGATTTCTCCTTATGATAGTCAAAGATGCTTGATACGCATTTAAAAAGAACATTTCATATTATTATTAGTGCATAGTGTAGGAAAAATTCATTTCGAAAGTAGAATATAAATCTTAGCCAGCATAGGTACCATTATATTATGCCTACTATAGCTACCTCCTGAGGAAGCAGGTTCTACAACTAAAACCGTACAAGTCTCGTATTGTTTCTTTGGATTTCCAACGAATGATCAGGCCAAGGAACTTCCCATTGCCACATGAGAATGCCTCTGGATGGACATCCCCGAGAACCAAACCGGATCTCTACCAACACAAGGCCGGGTTACCCCTAACTGAGTAACAACTGACCAAATATGTCATCCCCCGGTCCTTTGGGACCTTTCAACCGAGCGCTCGTAATCAATTCACACAATCATAAAGTGTTTTCAACATGAGTAAGTATCTGGGCTCCATACCATGATACCACCCTTTTCCAGAAGGAAATGCACACATCCTAAAGGGCGCTAACCCTCATAACCTTGCTGCATCTTTCCTGTTTTGACCATTCACGGGGTGTGAGGCTCGACGAAGTCACGTCCACAAAAACATACTTTATACAAAAGCCATGCTTTGGGTCAACAAATGATCATAGAAATGATCACCAGGATAGACGATCAAATAAACGATCCTATCACAAATAATCAACACAATGATCATTTCACAGCAACACTCAGCATGTCACATTACCAAATTGGGAATATATCGCTGATAACCTTCAACTACATAACCTCTGAGCTCGTACGTCTTTCCTTTAGTGAATTTATTTTTAAACAAGTTCCCCTTTCCTTTATAAATTCCATAGTGAATTTATATTTCACAATATCTACGGATATACGATTTCAATTATTCATTTCAATTTATCTTCAAAAAGATGAATTCTCAAAATATTCACTTTATATTGGAAAACATTTCCATACTTATTTAATAAGTAATTCACGAACCTATTCATTTTCAACACTTGGAAAATATTCAATATACTTCAATCGAGATTAAGTATATATTTCATTCTTTAAGGAAATCATTCTCTTAAACATATTTATTTGGGCCAAAACGAATGTTACGTAAACCATCGTTACGACAACCCAAAATCACTAGTATAGGGATTCGAAATTAAAATAGATATATAAATCCCAATACTATACAAAACATTTCCTTTCGGAAATCATTTACTATAACAACAGTGTTATAGTCCACCATTTCCTTTTATTTCTCGAAAACGTCTATTTCAACAATGAATGTTGAAATCTATGGTTTCGAATCTTAACATAATTAAAACATCGTTAGATCGTTTTAATTCTATTTAAAACATCACATTCAAAACAATTTCTTTAACATATTATTCACTATTCAAAAACGTGAATATACTTCAATTAACAATTTCATCATTTCTATACGTTTCATTTTAAAGGATTATTCACAATCAAAAATGTGAATATAACTCCATTAATAGGTTTCAACAATTTACTTATCAAAATAAGTCGTTTACGAATTTATAAGACAACATTTATAAATCCCTTTATTAACCTGTTCAATTTATATCTCAATGATATACTAAAAATTCATATTATAAGTCAAATGCTTATAAAACGATTATTTTACAAAATCGTTTCTTTGAACTTCATAATTATAAATCTTATAACTTATAAGATTCAATTATTTATCCAAATATATTCTTTAATAACTTCACAAAATTTATAAATCTTACTATTTATAAATTTCATTTATAACTTCACCATTTATAATTTTATAATTTCCATTCACTTATGCAATCCATTTTCACTTCATTCAAACACTTATAAAAACTCGTTTTATAATGTCAATATTTCAATTTATAAATATCCATTTATAAATCTCTTAATATAAATCAATTTATATTATTCTTTTAAAACGTCTTTAATGTCCTTTATAATTTCATCCTTTTGATTTATAAAATAATCAAATTTTATAAATCCTATATTTAAACTTTTTACAATAAATTCAGAGATCCAATTTAAACTATTTTATAAAAATTATTAACCCATATTTTCAAAAATCAACTTTTAACTATATTTCTCAAAAATCATAATTTTTATAACATTAAAATTATAACGTTATTTATTTAAAATGGATAAATTCCCAAAAATATTTTATAAACGTATACTTTCAAAAAATGACTTTGAAATCCCTTTTTAAATTTCCAAAATTTGGTCCAATGATGCTACACACCAAATAGTCAATCACGACTACAACGATATCATATATCGATATGATAATCAACGAATATCAAAATATTCAAAATCAAATAAATACTGTTGAGGAATCCAGTTGGATCCCTCCAACCTGTTTTCCTGCATCCACAAACATTAGCACAATACCAATTTCGCTCCAGTACGAAATTATCGCGGTATATGGGATTTAAAAT
This sequence comes from Allium cepa, assembly GCA_030765085.1. Classification (NCBI taxonomy): domain Eukaryota; kingdom Viridiplantae; phylum Streptophyta; class Magnoliopsida; order Asparagales; family Amaryllidaceae; genus Allium; species Allium cepa. The sequence continues at coordinate 625,815,659 of CM060940.1, read as the reverse complement.
ATTATCCGCTTAATAGACGGCGCAATAGGATCTCATCCGCTAAACAAATGCGGGAAATCAATAACTGCAATATATACATATGCCAATATATATATATATATATATATATATATATTGATATTATATATAATACCAATTTCACTGTTTATGAAATATTCGCGGTATATGTTTTTATTAAATAACATCCGCTTACTAACGGCGTATAATGTCTATTTTAACAATCAATAGATATCAATCATCATTCAAACATACATTCAAATATTTTAAATCTAACTATTTAAAATTAAAATCGAAACTGATTCGATTGAGTGAGAAGTTCTCACCTTGATTTCAATTTCGTTTTAGCGATTTATTTCGAATAAAATTAAACGGACGTTTAATTTTACCCGAAATTCTCACTAACTCCAAACGACTCCAATCCAATTGCATCGCGTAGTGCTCGATGATACGATTCCAACACTTCTTGTTTCGCGCGTTTTCGACCTCGTATGAAAAAGATATGAATTTTACAAGTTTTACGAACTTATATAAACAATTTACAACAATTTCCTTTTATAATTTAACCTTCATCAATTCAGAGCCATTAGATCTCAATCCAAGTCCTCTCCCCCTTCTTCCCAACTCACGCGCGTTACTTCCAGTAACAAGAACGCAACCCCAAACCCAATTTTAGAATTTAGGGTTAATTTTTTTGATTTATACGTGCAGCATGAACACGATCAAACACTCCCACCTCGAAGCCACGACCAAGACCTATACTCGGCTACCATCCCCTTGAGCTCGGCCCTACCATCACCAAGGAAAGACGTGCGCAACCTATGGCCGACGGCCCCCCTATCACCCTCCATGTCGCTCCAAAACCCATCATAGCCGTATAGATCTGAAGCCCTCGTTACACTCTTCGTCTTTGTAGTTGACCCTTCCTTCTAATTGTCGATGGATTTGGAGAGATTAAGGAAGAGATTTGGGTGTTTTCTGGCCATTGATTTATAATGTGGCGGCTAGGGTTTAGAAAATTAGGGTTAGGGCCTGAACAAGAATGAGCAAGGGTGTGTTCCTTTTATAGATTTTTGAACGAAAACACTATTCATTTTAAATTTTCGAACTCCGATTTACGCGTCGAAACTGACGTTTCTAGGGTTTATCCCGCGTTCCGGACACAATGGAATAGGTTTCGAAAGCTAATTCGAACATCTGTGCGAGTTATAGCAATAAACGTTCGATTTAAATTAAACCGATTTAAACGATTTTCTAGGCGTTTTAATTTGTACCGGACAAACGGTAAATCCAATTGACACGAAATTTGAAACCTTACAATAATATCACATTACGGATCGGATGAAACTAGTTTCGTCGAAATCCGAGACTTTTTGAAAAATGACTATTTTAACTCGCCAAATTAATATTAAAAACAATTCGATGCGTTTCGAGCTGCCACGATCAAACGATAGCTCCGATTGACACGAAAATTGAAATCCGGTAATAACTAACTATTACGGATCCAATGGAACTGGTTTCGTTCAATTCTGAGACTGTTCAAAAATTGACTATTTTCACTAGTCGATTTAAATATTAAAATATTCAATTTTCACAAATTAACTCTTAATTCGATTTTAAAAGTTCTAAAATATCATTCTAACTTCAATATGATAAAATAAAATTTTACAAATCATTTTCAATCATATTTAACTCAATTTTCAATTATTTCCATAATTTAACATATTAAATTATCAATTTAATTATTCAATTAAATCTAATTAGTCAAAATAAATTTATTCGACTTATAAATTCACTTATTAATATTTAAAATTAATTAAATATTCAAATTTTAATTACTAAAAATCCTGGGTCGTTACAATCTTCCCCCCTTAAAAGAATTTCGTCCTCGAAATTAACAAGTAAGAAAAGTTACAGAATCTTTTAAATTTCCAAAATTCATAATTAAACTTCTTACAATACTTACTAAGTTTTCAAATCATACTTTGTTATCTTTTCAAAAACAATTAGTATTGTTTAACTTTCAACTCCAAAATCAAAGTTAAAGTTTTCAAAATTTTCCAATTTTTTCTAACGCCTTAAATTTTTGGAAAAATTCGCCATAGTCTCCTTTGCGCGGCTCGATCCGAAAAAAAAATGACAGTATATATATCACAAATATACATCTCATCAAGTAATGAGGCATCCCGAAGGGAAAAAGTATAAAAGTACGGTATGTAATCCGAGATATGTACCTTATATTTTATTAGCGAGCATATACGGCTAATATAGCGCGAAAGCGAGCTCCAAATGCGAAGCAAACGCGATCCGCACCTACTAAACACTCAACAAACAACATGAGAATCATACATATAGATAATAGTATCGATATACAACATATAGTAACATAATAACTATATATGCCAACATAGCAAATGTAGTAAAACAACAAATGCAAACATCAACCAACTAAATATTCATTCATATTCTCATTAATATTCAATGAAATAGTTTTCAATTTAATCATATTTGATTCGTTAACAGTGGATGTTTTTACTAACATTCATTCTCAATTAGTTTATATTCACTAATTCATATTCAAGTTGGTTCACTTCCAAATCAAATTCAATTCCATTTAAGATTCACTTAACTTCCAATTGAATTTCAATTACTTTAGCTTTCAATTTCATTAACACTTAATGAATTATATACAATCAACTAACAATCATATAACAACCAATTTATATTTATTTCAACCAAATTCCTTTGCTTTCAATTGGTTTAATTAATTGATTTTCATTCAACTATTCAACTTTCAATATCATTAGATTTTAATGAATTAACACCAACATTCATTATTTCATATCAATTTAATTTAATTGATTAACATTCCATTCACTCATTCAATTCAATTTCTAAAGTTGAATTTCATTTATATAACTCAAATTCATATTTATCACTTAACTTTATTACTTTACTTTGATATCAATATCAACTTCATTCAACATCACTTAAGTTATACTTCCATTTAACTTTAAATTCATTTTTATTTACAACTCATATTCATAAATATATTCATATAGTTTCACTTCTTATATAAATAAGTTTATTTCACAATTGTAAATCACTTTAATTATAATTTAATTCTTATAATTCTTTTGTTTATACAATTATTCTTTAATTTAGATTATTCAAACAACTAAACAATCTACTTATATACACTTTAATAATTTTGAAAAATTATTTCTTTATATATAAAATAAAATCAAGGCAAAATTATTTCATTTACCCAATTTTAAAACAATATTGTGTCGAATTGTTCTATACAAGTGTTTAGAAATCCCTATCAACAACGTTAATTACTCGTATTAACCAGAATCTATATACCACTCAACAAAGCAATCATCACAATATAAAACAATTTTATATTCACTAACAAATACGCTCTCATAGCTATTATTACACTCAAACTCATTCTAGAGCACTACTGACTCTATCTCTAATGAGTAATACCCAACAGAACCATGGTTGTCGCTTAACCATATGCTCTGATACCACATTGTCAGGACCCGATTCTTCGTCTTCCGAAAATTCAACATCGATACTCACTTTATCGACTGCCGAGCAATCGAACGACGGAAAACCGAACACTGAGGGTTTAAGAAAGAAAAAAAAAGAAAGAAGAAGAAGAGATAAGAGAAAATAGAGAGAAAAGAAAATAGAAAATAGAACGGAACAGAACACAACACAACAATATCAGAATCTCACAATTCGCAGCGGAACAACATATAATAATAAATGAATAATCTTTAAACAAAGAACTATATCAGTTATTACATTTCATACATTACATTACATCATATCATCAGAGTGTACAACAACAACAACAACAAACAGCGGAAAAGAAATACTATACAAACTAGTAATTACGCCATGCCATCCAGCTTGCCTCCAGCAATTCCAGAATATCCAGAATATCCTGATAAACCTAACTCTTGACTGCCCGTGTGAAAATTGGTGGGCACCCAGAGTTTAGGAAGGAAAACAATAAACTCCGAGTCAGTCATGTGACTGGTGTGAGAACTCAAAACAGTTTATTTAACTTTAAAATCAAAATAGAGGAATATTTTTAAAGTCAATTCGCAATGCTTTTAAAAATGAGACTACCATAAGACCTCCCGCCACACACACAATGCAAACGCAGACTTGGAGGAGATTTCTCCTTATGATAGTCAAAGATGCTTGATACGCATTTAAAAAGAACATTTCATATTATTATTAGTGCATAGTGTAGGAAAAATTCATTTCGAAAGTAGAATATAAATCTTAGCCAGCATAGGTACCATTATATTATGCCTACTATAGCTACCTCCTGAGGAAGCAGGTTCTACAACTAAAACCGTACAAGTCTCGTATTGTTTCTTTGGATTTCCAACGAATGATCAGGCCAAGGAACTTCCCATTGCCACATGAGAATGCCTCTGGATGGACATCCCCGAGAACCAAACCGGATCTCTACCAACACAAGGCCGGGTTACCCCTAACTGAGTAACAACTGACCAAATATGTCATCCCCCGGTCCTTTGGGACCTTTCAACCGAGCGCTCGTAATCAATTCACACAATCATAAAGTGTTTTCAACATGAGTAAGTATCTGGGCTCCATACCATGATACCACCCTTTTCCAGAAGGAAATGCACACATCCTAAAGGGCGCTAACCCTCATAACCTTGCTGCATCTTTCCTGTTTTGACCATTCACGGGGTGTGAGGCTCGACGAAGTCACGTCCACAAAAACATACTTTATACAAAAGCCATGCTTTGGGTCAACAAATGATCATAGAAATGATCACCAGGATAGACGATCAAATAAACGATCCTATCACAAATAATCAACACAATGATCATTTCACAGCAACACTCAGCATGTCACATTACCAAATTGGGAATATATCGCTGATAACCTTCAACTACATAACCTCTGAGCTCGTACGTCTCAGAGAAGGGTGTTAAGCTAAAAGAATAAATTCTCCGCCACCAACAGAAATATATTTGAAAGAAATCGGCTTTATATCTCAATTTGTAATGTCAGACATACAATCCATATAAGTCTGTTCCGGGCTCGAACAGAACCGAAGGCACTTCTCACGAAGCCCTTGCAATCCGGGTATTCACAATCCCGATCGAATTTCCCATCACTTAGGAAATCTCTATACCAGGAGCTACCCAGTGCAGAGACAATCGATAGGTCATCCTATCGCTTTCGCAAATACCCGGTCTTCAACACCGGTCATCAATGCTATCATAACGACGTATCACATATTCGGAATGGGTTATACGACCCCATGGTCCTTTCCCGGTTAACCCGAATAGTGAGCGCTTATTCAAAAATAAGTGTGGCATTCACATTCAAACAAATCACATCAAATACCCATTCAAAGGGAAATATTGATAGTCGGTTATTGAACTATCAATGGATATGCACACATCACCAGATTCCAAATAATTTTCCAAATTATTTATTTTCCAAAAATCATATCTTTACAAGATATATAATTTCAATACTTTAAAAATAAATCAATATTTATTTTTAAACAAGTTCCCCTTTCCTTTATAAATTCCATAGTGAATTTATATTTCACAATATCTACGGATATACGATTTCAATTATTCATTTCAATTTATCTTCAAAAAGATGAATTCTCAAAATATTCACTTTATATTGGAAAACATTTCCATACTTATTTAATAAGTAATTCACGAACCTATTCATTTTCAACACTTGGAAAATATTCAATATACTTCAATCGAGATTAAGTATATATTTCATTCTTTAAGGAAATCATTCTCTTAAACATATTTATTTGGGCCAAAACGAATGTTACGTAAACCATCGTTACGACAACCCAAAATCACTAGTATAGGGATTCGAAATTAAAATAGATATATAAATCCCAATACTATACAAAACATTTCCTTTCGGAAATCATTTACTATAACAACAGTGTTATAGTCCACCATTTCCTTTTATTTCTCGAAAACGTCTATTTCAACAATGAATGTTGAAATCTATGGTTTCGAATCTTAACATAATTAAAACATCGTTAGATCGTTTTAATTCTATTTAAAACATCACATTCAAAACAATTTCTTTAACATATTATTCACTATTCAAAAACGTGAATATACTTCAATTAACAATTTCATCATTTCTATACATTTCATTTTAAAGGATTATTCACAATCAAAAATGTGAATATAACTCCATTAATAGGTTTCAACAATTTACTTATCAAAATAAGTCGTTTACGAATTTATAAAACAACGTTTATAAATCCCTTTATTAACCTGTTCAATTTATATCTCAATGATATACTAAAAATTCATATTATAAGTCAAATGCTTATAAAACGATTATTTTACAAAATCGTTTCTTTGAACTTCATAATTATAAATCTTATAACTTATAAGATTCAATTATTTATCCAAATATATTCTTTAATAACTTCACAAAATTTATAAATCTTACTATTTATAAATTTTATTTATAACTTCACCATTTATAATTTTATAATTTCCATTCTCTTATGCAATCCATTTTCATTTCATTCAAACACTTATAAAAACTCGTTTTATAATGTCAATATTTCAATTAATAAATATCCATTTATAAATCTCTTAATATAAATCAATTTATATTATTCTTTTAAAACGTCTTTAATCTCCTTTATAATTTCATCCTTTTGATTTATAAAATAATCAAATTTTATAAATCCTATATTTAAACTTTTTACAATAAATTCAGAGATCCAATTTAAACTATTTTATAAAAATTATTAACCCATATTTTCAAAAATCAACTTTTAACTATATTTCTCAAAAATCATAATTTTTATAACATTAAAATTATAACGTTATTTATTTAAAATGGATAAATTCCCAAAAATATTTTATAAACGTATACTTTCAAAAAATCACTTTGAAATCCCTTTTTAAAATTCCAAAATTTGGTCCAATGATGCTACACACCAAATAGTCAATCACGACTACAGCGATATCATATATCGATATGATAATCAACGAATATCAAAATATTCAAAATCAAATAAATACTGTTGAGGAATCCAGTTGGATCCCTCCAACCTGTTTTCCTGTATCCACAAACATTAGCACAATACCAATTTCGCTCCAGTACGAAATTATCGCGGTATATGGGATTTAAAATATTATCCGCTTAATAGACGGCGCAATAGGGTCTCATCCGCTAAACAAATGCGGGAAATCAATAGCTGCAATATATACATATGCCAATATATATATATTGATATTATATATAATACCAATTTCACTGTTTATGAAATATTCGCGGTATATGTTTTTATTAAATAACATCCGCTTACTAACGGCGTATAATGTCTATTTTAACAATCAATAGATATCAATCATCATTCAAACATGCATTCAAATATTTTAAATCTAACTATTTAAAATTAAAATCGAAACTGATTCGATTGAGTGAGAAGTTCTCACCTTGATTTCAATTTCGTTTTAGCGATTTATTTTGAATAAAATTAAACGGACGTTTAATTTTACCCGAAATTCTCACTAACTCCAAACGACTCCAATCCAATTGCATCGCGTAGTGCTCGACGATACGATTCCAACGCTTCCTGTTTCGTGCGTTTTCGACCTCGTATGAAAATGATATGAATTTTACAAGTTTTACGAACTTATATAAACAATTTACAACAATTTCCTTTTATAATTTAACCTTCATCAATTCAGAGCCGTTAGATCTCAATCCAAGGCCTCTCCCCCTTCTTCCCAACTCACGCACGTTACTTCCAGTAACAAGAACGCAACCCCAAACCCAATTTTAGAATTTAGGGTTAATTTTTTTGATTTATACGTGCAACATGAACACGATCAAACACTTCCACCTTGAAGCCACGACCAAGACCTATACTCGGCTACCATCCCCTTGAGCTCGGCCCTACCATCACCAAGGAAAGACGTGCGCAACCTATGGCCGACGGCCCCCCTTATCACCCTCCATGTCGCTCCAAAACCCATCATAGCCGTATAGATCTGAAGCCCTCGTTACACTCTTCGTCTTTGTAGTTGACACTTCCTTCTAATTGTCGATGGATTTGGAGAGATTAAGGAAGAGATTTGGGTGTTTTCTGGCCATTGATTTATAATGTGGCGGCTAGGGTTTATAAAATTAGGGTTAGGGCTTGAACAAGAATGAGCAAGGGTGTGTTCCTTTTATAGATTTTTGAACGAAAACACTATTCATTTTAAATTTTCGAACTTCGATTTACGTGCCGAAACTGACGTTTCTAGGGTTTATCCCGCGTTTCGGACATAATGGAATAGGTTTAGAAAGCTAATTCGAACATCTGTGCAAGTTATAGAAATAAACGTTCGATTTAAATTAAACCGATTTAAACGATTTTCTAGGCGTTTTAATTTGTACCGGACAAACGGTAAATCCAATTGACACGAAATTTGAAACCTTACAATAATATCACATTACGGATCCGATGAAACTGGTTTCGTCGAAATCTGAGACTTTTTGAAAAATGGCTATTTTTACTCGCCAAATTAATATTAAAAACAATTCGATACGTTTCGAGCTGCCACGATCAAACGATAGCTCCGATTGACACGAAAATTGAAATCTGGTAATAACTAACTATTATGGATCCAATGGAACTGGTTTCGTTCAATTCTGAGACTGTTCAAAAATTGACTATTTTCACTAGTCGATTTAAATATTAAAATATTCAATTTTCACAAATTAACTCTTAATTCGATTTTAAAAGTTCTAAAATATCATTCTAACTTCAATATGATAAAATAAAATTTTACCAATCATTTTCAATCATATTTAACTCAATTTTCAATTATTTCCATAATTTAACATATTAAATTATCAATTTAATTATTCAATTAAATCTAATTAGTCAAAATAAATTTATTCGACTTATAAATTCACTTATTAATATTTAAAATTAATTAAATATTCAAATTTTAATTACTAAAAATCCTGGGTCGTTACAGTTTACCTGAGCTAGGTGTGTAATTTTTCTTGCAAATAATGAGAGAGCAAGCAATTGAAATCCTAGCACTATTTTTACTTATTTGATTTGATTTGTTATTGAAAAGAAATGAAAATACCACTTTGATAAACTTTGATAAGTCCTCGATACATTCCTTCAGTGATATACTACCGAAAGGTAGTCCCTTCACCTGGTCATTTGTATGGAAATCCAAACCCAACTACGAGCTACGATTTTGTTTGTAAAGGCGTAATGAATAGCCTTGAAATGTTATGTGGGTAACCATTTCGGCTATGCTTAATATTATTTATGCAATAAACACTATTATAATATAAGAGGATTTGATATGAGATGTTTTAGTTATCGTAAGGTAAAAACATGTCCATATTTATGTATGGTTTATTGTCGATTCAAAGGGTATGGATTTGTGGGTCGTCACATATGGTATCAGAGCTTAGATTTTGTATATTCCTAAGCTTTGATGTGTACTCAATATAGATAGGGACAGTAGCACACTAGATTGAGTTTGAGTGTATTATATATATGAGCACATATTTGTTAGTGATATAAAATGTTTTATATTTCGTTTACTTATCCGTTGAGTTGTTTGTGAATTTTGATTGGTAGATGGGACGCCATGTTATCGATAGGGATTTCCAATGGCTTAAACGAAGCAAGTCGACATAGTATCATTTTAAGTTGGGTAAATGAAATAATTTTACCTCGATTATATTTTATATATGTAGGAAACAATTTTTCAGAAATCATTATAGTATCTAGTTGATTGTTTGGTTATTTGAAAATGTAAATATATATAAGTTAATAAAAGTTGTTTGAATAATCTAAATAAAAACAACAATAGTAAAAGGATAAACTGAATAAGCAAATGAATTATAAAGTATGGAATTATAGTTAATATGATTTACAATTGTGAAATAATCATATATAAGAAATGGAACAACCTGAGTATATTTATAGATATGAATTGTAAATAAAAATGGATTTTAACTAAGAATTTGGAAATGTTGAATTCCGTTTATTTTGAAAATTGTTTTTCAAAATTAAAGAAATTATATTATTATAAATCTAAACAAGACAAATGAAGTTGGAATGATCTTATATACTATATAGTGAAATTATATAAGTAAAAGATTTATGAATGTGATTTATAAATATAAAAAGGGATTTTTTAAAAGAATATAAAGCACTGAATTCGCTATTCTTACTGGAAAATAATAAGGGTGATGACTGCATCATCATCGGTATCATTTCTGAGTTTCTATGTGATTGATTTGTTATCAATAGTAAATTAAAAATTGAAATTTTATTGTGATAAAAAAATTCGAATTTAAAATCCAAGTTGAAATTGATAGATATAAGTAAAATGAATTTGGAATCATAATATGAAAAAAAAAATTAACTTTGGTAAAGTTGAAATAAATTTGAGTTAGCATAATAAATGTATGAACTGAAATTTAACTAAAGGAAAGTTAAATAAATTGAGTTGGATTTGAACCGGATTAGATAAGTTATTGAAATGGAAAGTAAACTTAAGTGGTAAGTGATTATATAATATGAATTTGAAAGTTTAAATAAATAATTTGTATAAATTATAAAGTGAGAAAATGTAAGTAAACCAAATGTTAAAATGGTTAAACAATTTAATTAAGCAAAACAAAATCTAAATTTGAAAAGTGATATGAATTTGACTTAAGTAAAAGTTAATTACAGAAATTGAATTAATGAAATTGAAAGCTAAATAGTTGAATTCAATTTGGAAGTAGGTAAATTTAAATAGAACTGAATTTGATTAAATTGAAATGAACTAAAATGAATGTGAACTAGTGAATGTAAACTAATTGAATTTGAACAAATAAATGTTAGAAAATCCAATGTTAATTGTTGGGTGAATTCTCACCCAAAAGATCTCGAGACCAAGAAGTCACAGTTTTACCCGGGCTCGCAACCCCTGCTTCATTCGGAAAACACAAGGCTCGGTACAAGCATGGAAGACCATCCGGCATTCTCATTCGGCATAAGACCAGCCTTCTCCAAGCCCATTCGGCCTCTCCCATGCGTGCCGAACCAAGGTCACCACCGGACCAAGGCCATTACCGAACCAACATGCCTTAGCCCTCTACAACCGAACCAAGGTCACCACCGAACCAAGGCCACTACCGGACCCACTCCACTACCGGACCAACCACCTACCTCAATGCCGAATGGACCTCCATCCCACTCCATCACCGGTCCAACACCACCCATTCAAGACCGAATGAAGCCTCGCCGAACCAGAACGCTGCCACGCCAGATTGCTCCAGTCCAGGCCCACCAGCAGCTATATACATCCAAGACCCCGCCCCCAACCTCACTCTATAAATAGAGGGGCAGGGGTACAATAATGGCAGACAAGTTTGAGAGCTCAAGCACGGAAGGAACGTTCAAACTACTTTCATGTACTTGTACACAAAGCATTGTACTTGTAATCTGAAAGAAAGAAGATAATAACATATAAAGTGGACGTAGGCACGTTCTGGCCGAACCACTATAAATCTGTGTGTCTTTTACATTTCAGCCCCTGCTTTTTTCATATTTACATAACTCATCTAAATCATTAAGAATCACATAAAATCAATTAAATCTCACGACTTGGAGGTGTTTGCCCATTTTTTGCGCAAACATTTTTGGTGCTTTCACTGAGAAGACTACGAACTCGAAGCTTCAGCTTCCCTCATTCAACCTTCTTTCCCAATAGCACCCTTCATTGCCTAGGATACATGACTTCCAGGCCAAGAAAAGACGCCAACAAGGGAAAGAACGCTGCAACTAGCAGCGCTCCAAATCCAGTGGATCCAGATCAAGAGAACCATCCCACTACAGCAGCAGTGCCACATGTAGATCAGGCAATTCCAATAGCCCCTGCCGCGGAACAACCGGCAGTAATCACTAGAGCAGACCTAGACAGAGTTGTGGTGGAAGTGACTAACCGCTTCGCATCCCAACAAGAAGCTTTGGTGAGCCAACTCATGTCACGCTTGAGGGATGTCGAAGAATCCAACCGCAACACTGAATCATGGGATGAATCTCAATCTGGAGGATCTCGGAGACAACAAAGGTCTTCCCTCTTCGAGGAAGCCATCAACAGGAACAACAATGATAGGGGCCGCGCCCGGACTCAGCCCGAACTTCGACTCGAGGAAGCGCTTGGAACCGAACCCAGTGGGGGAGGCGCCAGGCGAGGGTCGGATGTAGCTGAGCCAGTCATGCCACCTAATCATAGAAACCCCGCTGAACGGAACCGAGCTAGAACCCAGCCCGAAGTTGACCCCATGGAAATGCTCGAAACAGAACCCCACAGGGGAAGATCAAGGCGGGGGCAACTGTAGCTGGTCCTAGCATGCATCCGAGCAGCCAGAGGCAACCACTGGATAACGTCAGAAGTGATAGACTATACCATCCCTACAGGTCATCTGGACGAGATCGATCCCGCAGGGAAGAACCAAGTTCATTTCTATCCGCTCCAAATTCTGATGAAAGAATGGCACGATTATTCAGAGAATGCGTCCAACGGGAGCAAAGGGACCGAGGAATAGGCACTAGGGTCACCAGCCCCTTCACCCGCAATATCGAAACTGCCATCACCCCCCGGGAATGGAAAATGCCAACCATAAAACCTTACAAGGGAACTTCCGACCCCATCGTACAATTACAAAGATACACCCAGCATATGCTCATGAGCGGAGCAACAGAAGGGGCGCTGTGTAAATGCTTTCCGCTATTCCTAGCAGATCTAGCTACCTCCTGGTTTTGCCATTTACCCCAAGGATCTATCAGCTCATGGGAGATGTTGAAAGAAAGGTTTATTAGCCAGTTCCGCATCCATGTAGAACAACCCAAGGATGCTTATTCTCTATCCAATGTCAAACAGAAATCTGGAGAGACGCTGCAACAATATCTAACCCGGTTCAACGCCGCAGCGGCCGCAGTCCAAGATGCCGATGAGAAGCTCACCCTAGTGGCCCTCTGTAGTGGTGTACACCCAGATACCAAGTTCGCTAGAAGACTAACTAAGGAAAAACCAGCTACTTTACCTGATTTCTTCCATGAAGCTGGAAAGTATATGAGACTTGAAGACGCCGCCACTGAGAGGCAGTCAGGGTAACAAGGTAAGACAACTTCGGACAAGGTTCCCGCTGCAGCCAAGGACACTCGAAGAAATGAATCTAGAGACAATGCTGGGGGCAGGAAGGTTGAAAAACGCCAATATCGACCAGGACCGAGATTTGACTCCTACACTCCTTTGAATGAAACAATCGAAAACATCTTTCTAGCCACTCAGGGCGAACTCGGATACAAGCGCCCCCCGCACAAGAAAGAATCTGATAACGTACTCAAGTCTGGAAAGTTCTGCCGCTTCCATGAATCCCACGGACATGACACCAATGAATGCCACCATCTCCGGGACTTGATCGAAGAACACATCAGAAGAAGAAGGCTGGAACGCTATGTGAAAGGTCAGAACAGGACTCCAACTCCTGCCAAGGAGAACTCAAAGCGACCCGTCCCAGAAGTAGGCGGAGGGAATCGCAACACCAGTGGCTCTAGTCAAGAGAAGATAGTGGTCCATACCATCTCGGGAGGACCACACATCGCCGACAGAAGCTGGGCAGAGATGGAAAGATACGGCAAGTCACTTAGAAATGCTGAAGGCTATGTTAACTCCATTATGGAAGAACACCACCCGAAACGGAAAGAGAGTGACGACATCGTATTCAGTAGGCGTGATTTAGAAGGAAGACAGTATCCGCATATGGATCCCATGGTCATCTCTGCCTGGTTCGGTCCAGCCAAAGTTTTTCGAATTCTAATAGACACAGGAAGCTCCGTAAATATCCTATTCAAGCATGCTTTCGACAAAATGAAGCTGTCAATGAAGGATGTGTCTCCCTGCAACAAACCCCTGCACGGTTTCACTGGAGATGCGAAAATGCCACTCGGGAAACTTGACCTCTTCGTCGAAATAGGAAGTCATCCCCGCTCCGTTGTGCGAAAACAAACGTTCGTACTAATAGAAAACCACTCGGCCTACAACGCCTTCTTGGGAAGACCAGCCTTGTCTGACTTCCAAATTGTCCTAGCCCCATGGTGCCTAAAGATGAAATTCCCAACAGATAACGGAATAGGAGAAGTTGAAGGAGATCAAGACGCCGCTCGAGATTGCTATGTAACTAAACTTCGCAATAACCGTAGAAAGAATAAAGGGAAAGATGCAGAGACTACTCTCTGCATGAAAAGCTTGGAAGCATAGCAACTAAAGAAAGCCCCTCCTCTTCGATACACCAGCGATCCTTTCAATGAACTAGACCCCAGGGATAAGGAGGAGGAGGCTACCGCTGAGCCTGCGGAGGCCATGGAATTCGTATCTGTAGACAAACATGATTCAAGTAGACTATTAAAAATAGGATCTCAGCTAAAAACAGAATTGAAGGATCAACTCATTGACTTTCTCCGCCACAACTTAGATGTATTTGCGTGGACACATGCCGATATGACAGGAATCTCCCCAGACATAGCATGCCACATGCTGAACGTCGATCCCACCAAGGTACCGATAAAGCAGAAAAAGAGAAGCATGGGAGCAGAACGATCAGCAGCCCTCGATGAGGAAGTAAAGAACCTACTTGCTAATGACTTCATACGAGAAGCCATCTACCCAGAATGGATCGCTAACCCAGTACTAGTAAAGAAAGCTAATGGGAAGTGGCGAACATGCATTGATTTCTCCAACTTAAATGGCGCTTGCCCGAAAGACTGCTTCCCACTCCCCCGAATCGATCAGCTTGTGGACAGCACTGCCGGGCATGAACTTTTATCTTTTATGGATGCATACTCCAGATACAACCAGATTCCCATGCACGCTCCCGATCAAGACCACACTAGCTTCATCACTGACCGGGGATTATATTGTTACAAAGTCATGCCTTTTGGACTCAAAAATGCCGGATCTACCTATCAGCGCCTCGTCAATAAGATGTTCGCGGAATTAATAGGACGAACTATGGAAGTATATGTGGATGACATGTTGGTAAAGTCCAGGAGAGCCGACGATCATGTAAGCCACCTGAGCGAGAGGTTTCAGGTACTTCGCCGATATGGAATGAAGCTGAATCCTCTAAAGTGCTCCTTCGGAGTGTCATCGGGAAAATTCTTAGGATTCATTGTCCATGCCAGAGGAATTGAAGCAGACCCTGAACAAATCCGGGCTCTAAAAGAAATAAGGATACCTTCCACTCGAAAAGAAATGCAGAGCCTAAACGGAAAGGTGGCCGCCCTAAGCAGATTCATTTCCAAAGCAACTGACAAGTGCATCCCTTTCTTCGAAGCTCTCAAGAAAGACAAAGGAAAGTTCGAGTGGACCGATGAATGCTTAAAAGCCTTCCTTAACCTGATCGAACACCTTCAGAAACCACCAGTACTCTCAACTCCAAACGAAGGCGAAGAGCTATACCTATACCTCGCTGTATCATCTCATGCTCTAAGCGTTGCCCTGGTAAGAGAAGAAGACCGCACACAACGCCCGGTGTACTTTATAAGAAAGAGATTTACAGGGGCAGAAGCCAGATATCCTAAACTTGAGAAATTGGCATATTGTTTATTGATCGCGTCACGAAAACTGCGACACTACTTCCAATCTCACTCCATCAGAGTTCTAACCGATCAACCACTAAGACAGGTGCTCCATCGTCCCGACACTTCTGGACGACTCCTCAAATGGTGCATTGAACTAAGTCAGTATGACGTCACCTACCATCCTCGCACCGCTATCAAGGGGCAAGCCATGGCCGATTTCATTGCCGAATTCACTACCAACGAAGGCAAGGATCAGTTTGAAATAGCAAAAAACATCAAGTGGAACCTCTTTGTAGATGGAGCATCAAACGAACAAAGCTCGGGGGCAGGTATTGTGATAATCACCTCCAGAGGAAGAAAGCTGTACTATGCATTAAGGTTGGAATTCGCGGCCACTAACAACGATGCGGAGTATGAGGCAGTGATAGCGGGATTGGAGCTTGCCTTAGAAATTGGAGTCAATTCTTTATGTCTTCATAGTGATTCTCAACTTATCGTAAACCAAGTACTAGGAGAATTCCAGACACGAGGAGAACGACTCACAGCATATCTAAAGAAAACCAAACTGCTGCTCGATCAATTGGACCATTATCTAATCAAACACATTCCTCGAGAAGATAACCAAGAGGCCGATGAACTAGCAAAGCAAGCTAGTATGAAGAATAGCACCATTTCCGGAGCACTAGCCATCTCAAGGCAGCTAGCCCCAAGTTTCGAACAAGTGAATCTGATAACTGCAATCGAAGAAGGAACTCGGACGACTCCTATCCGGAAATATTTGCAGGACGGCACACTACCAGACAAACGTGATGAAGTAAGGAGAATTTTGAGGAAAGCTCCCCACTACACAATACAAGAAGGCATCCTCTACCGGCGTGGCTTCTCTAGCCCCTTACTCAGATGCGTCGCTGGAAGGGAAACCAAGGAAATCTTATTCAACATCCATCAAGGAAGTTGCGGAGATCACACTGGAGGGCAGACTCTGGCGAAAAAGATACTTCGATATGGATATTACTGGCCCACACTTAATAAAGACGCCTTAGACTTCGTCAAGAGATGCGACAGATGTCAGAAATTTGTCAAGATTCCTCGACTACCCGCAAATGAGATTACTCAAATGACCAGCCCTTGGCCCTTTGCTGTATGGGGAATTGATTTAATTGGCGAACTGCCAACGGGCCGAGGCGGAGCCAAATATGCTATAGTGGCAGTCGATTATTTCACCAAATGGGTGGAAGAAGAACCCCTAAATAAAATATCTTCAGCAAAAGTTATCAACTTCTTGATCAAAAATATTCTGTGCAGGTACGGAGTACCACTCAAGATCATATCAGACAACGGACTCCAATTTGACAGCGAAGAATTCGCCGACTGGTGCCAAGAGCATGGAACTCATAAAAGCTTCTCATCAGTAGCTTATCCTCAGGCAAACGGACAAGTCGAAGCTGTCAACAAAATTCTCAAAACCCTAATCAAGAAGAAACTTGAAAAGTCAAAAGGCGCTTGGGTGGACGAACTTCCTACGGCACTTTGGGCCTACCGCACATCTTTCAGAACATCAACGGGACATACTCCTTTCTCTTTGGCATACGGATCGGAGGCAATGCTCCCTGTTGAGACTATTGTTTCTTCCCACCGTAGGATCCACTACAATCCAGAAGAAAACGAAGAACTCCTCCTCATGTCTTTGGATCTGATTGAGGAAAGGAGAAACGATGCAGCACTCAAAGCAGCAGCTCACAAACAAAAAGTGGCAGCACTATACAACTCCAAAGTCAAACATCGCATCTTACAAGAAGGAGATCTTGTCCTCAGGAGAATCTTTCCGCGCCCCGGGGCACTGGACCCCATCTGGGACGGACCATATGTAATTCAAAAAGATCTCCACAACGGAGCTTATATTTTGTCAACAGTGGACGGAGAGGTGTTCCAGAGGGCATGGAACATCCGACCCTCCGTCGATACTTTTCTTAACTTGTACTGCCCATATGAAGTGAATTAACAAAGAGAATCAGTGGACGTAGGCGTTTTCATGCCGAACCACTTTAAAAATCTTGTCTCTTTTTAACTTATTCCTTTATATCTTGGCTGCTTGTTAAGCTTTATCCTTTTCTGTTGAACAAAATCTTATGGCATCTCCACTCAAGACGCACCACGGCCTCATCTGGACAAGGCCTAACAGGTACGCTACGATTCTATGCACTCGCCAATGAGACTCTTTTGCTCCAGCATCCCTCTGCTGCAGGTTAACTCATTGCTCGCGCCTGCCCTCAAAGCCAACTGTGATGAGCCGATTATAAGTCATCATAAAGGCCGACTATAGCCGATGGCAGCTCATTACGGCGTTCGGCTCGCCGGCAACTGTGAACCTACTTTAAGCCCCAACAGAAGGTGTGGCCAGCCAGGGGTAGTTCACGGCCAACGGCACCCACGCTAGCCGGCCACGGTAAATCGAATAATACCCATGATTACGGACCATAATGGTTCGGGTAGTTACCGTGCGCGATCTCGGCTCCGATGTGTCTTAAGTGTGGCTGTGGTAAAAAAGAAAACTCCCCGCGGAGGCGTAAGATGGGTGACAAATGTCTCCAAGACCCACAGCTAGGGAATGTGACTACAAAACCCGTTTGCCACGAACTTAAGCACATCGACGGCCTTCCGTGACTGGAAGTTTTACTTTTTCTATATTTCCATTTCATTTAAATACTTTTCTCCTATCCTGTATAACAAACTCTAAAGTACAGGAAACCAAATAGGGAGCATTCACTCATGAGAATCTAAGCCTGCGTACTGGGTGGCAAGGTACTCAGATATATTCATGATCAGTTACACAAGACGCTCAAAACTACCGCCTGCAAATAAAACATGAAGGGCGGTACTCTCTTCTCTTGTACATAAATACATAACTATAGCTTATTCATACGTCACACTAACATTGCAAAACATGAAATTATATTTCAAGCAAAGGCTTAACATCAAACACAACTAAAATCACAGGCATATACATAGTTATACTTCTCACGCAGCACATCAAAATGACAACAACATTTAAACATAACAAAATCAGCTTATATTATAAAATCACACAAAGTTATTCTCTGCAAATAATATTATTACAGTCACATCAATGTTTTGGACTAACGTAAACAACAGTAAAAAGAAATAAAAAGCGGCCGAATCCGGACAAGTAACCAGCTGCGTCCACACTCCATCACCAACTTCCCAAGCCTACTTGGCCGCAGGGCCGGAACCCCAGCATGTTGATTGGAAGTTCCACCTGTCCAATTCAGAAGAGGAATCCATTAAACAAATGATAAACGATCAAGTTATGGAAACCCAGAAAGAAAAGGAAAAGAGAAGAATAACTCACCAGCGTCCGCCGCTTGATCCTCATCCTCCAGTTGCACACCCGCTTCCTCCGCAGCAAGCAATCGCATCCCCTCCTTCACCGCCGCTTGCTCCTCTTTCGAGAACTGAGCAGTGACCACATCCAGACTAAAAGCCACTCCACCTTCCTTACTCGCATTGACCCTGGCCTCCTCTAAAGCCCGAAGATATATCTTGGCCATGACCCGAGGATAGTCATCCATCCAAGACAAGCTGCCCTCCTTCCAAGTGCGGAAGTACATGTCCTGCAGCATCTTGTCCATCATCCCCTCATTCTCCTCGAACTCCCTCACCCGGGCCTCGGAAGCCTGCAACTTGGCGACAGCGACATCCCTCTCTGATCGGTATCTCAAGCAGTCAGCCTGGAGAGACCTCCTCATCTCCTCCATCTCCTCCTTTAGCTTGACTTGAGTCACCTCCGCAGCCTCAAGCCTTCCAGACAACTCCTCTACCTGCTCGAGATCCGCATTCCGAACCTCATCCACTGTCGCAATGGCCATGTCGATCCGCTGCTTACAGGCGGCCTCCATCTTCCGTAATTCCGCCCTACTAGCCTTTTCCATGGTCTCTTTCAGCCGCCTGGAGGCTTCCTCGTGCTGAGAAATCTGAACGGCTTGACCGGCAAGCTGTTCGGCCTGATCAGCAACCTTCAGCCGCAACCGAATATTAGCACTCCCAATCTCCTCCCCGGCCTTGACCAATTGAGCATGATACTTCATTAACTTCTTGGTCTCTTCAGCCACCCGATCGATATTAGCTTTGGCCTCGTCTCCCATGGTAACTACCTGAGTGATAAGCAGATCAAGATCTAGGGACTTAGCCTCGTCTAACACTCGTACCATGGGGTTGCGGGGAAGGAGGTGTTCACCCGTGGCCTCATCAAATGAAATATCCTGAGAGCTTGGATCTAAATCAGGATGACCGGCAAAGGGGTCACGAGGCACGTCAGGACGCCTTATACGGATAACAGTGGGATTCTTAGAAGGAGGAGGAGGGGGAATAAACTCCGTGCTCTCCTCCGTGGTATCACGAGGAGGCTGAACAGGAAGCTGCGGACCAGGGGAAGGCTCAAATAAGGAACGGCTCCTCTTCTTTTTCTGAATGCTCTCTTCAATGACCCCAAGAAGAGGACGGTATTTGACTACGTCCCCAGGACGACCAGTAAGAGGCTTCGGCTTATCAGAAGCTCTCATCAACTTGAATTGTTCAAGGCGGTGTCGAACGTCTGACGTTTTAACCACCTGGCCTGCCCCTGGAATAAAAGATAAGTGTTACGAACATACAATGGTCCACAATTCAAGAAAAATGTTAAGTTAAAAAGAAAGAAAAGTGAGAAGGCACGTCTATTATACAAACCCTGCGGAGGAGTGGGATACTGCAATAAGTCCTGAATCTCATTCCAGGACGGAAGTGAACCATAAAATATTCCTAAGTCCTTATCGAAAATGGAATCGGCGGAAGTCAAAAGTTCACCTTGCACCGCCGAAGTTACCCTAGCTGAGGAGCCTTTAGGGGATGGATCGGCACCAGCCACAGCCTTGCCCGCCTCCTTTGCCTTTTCCGCTTCCGATTCTTCCTCCGATTCCCCGAAGGCCTGACGGAGAGCCTCATCCAGTTCAGGGTCTTGCCCAGAGGTTAAGGCACCAGCATCACCATCTCCATCGCCATCTCCTCCGCCTCCCGACTCTCCCCCCATATCGCCTCCTTCGCCCTCTTCCACACCTTCCTCCTCCGGGATGATCGGGCGAGTACTAGGAGAGGGGCCATCAGACTCCTTAAGCTTCATCCTCCCACGACTGGGTGTTGTGCAAAGGACTTTCTCTTGCCACTCTTCACCGTGGCCCCCTCCTTAGCTTTAGCGGCCTTCTCCTCAACCGTGTCCCTCTGCTTAACCACGGACTGGTGCGGCAGGATCAAGTTGTACTCCAGGAGGGTAGCGTTCCGGATCAGGAAAGAAGCCGACCTGTCCCGTGCCGGAATGGCCTTTATTTCAGTAGCCATCCGCGTCAAAGAATCATCTTCCACGACTGCAATGCCACCTGTCACTAGCAAGAAACAGAAGCGTGTCAGAAGAAGCACTACAGTTAGAACATGGAAAATATAAATGAAATTCATCTTACAGCCGGAAGTGAAAAGGCGGAAAGAGACAGAATCGTCCTTGATAAAAAACCATTCTTTCTTGAACATGGTAAACTTTGAATATAGGTCCAAGACCGGTTTGAAGGGCACGGCCGCCTCTAGACTAATATACGGAGACCCCTTCTTATAGCCTCTCAGGTTATATAAATATCGAATTTCCCGGTTAGAAGGAGGGCGCCCGTACCTCCTCTAGAAGATAACGAAAAGGCTCACCAGAATGGCATAAGAGTTCGGCTGGAGCTGGAATGGAGCCACCTTCAAATATGTGGTAAAACTAACTATCCAGGCATTGATAGGAGGGATAGCACCACACATGCAATGATATCTGCTATAAGAAAATTACCCTTCGGGGGGATTATACGGCATCACTCCATCTCCCGGCAACAGCATGCGAGCCCTGTCTATCCCGAAGGAGCGGGATATAACATCAAGTTGCTCCTCTTTTAGGGAGCTAGGAAAGCAATCGGGAGGGGAGACCAGAAGTTCCTGGGGACCGTACCCATCCACTAACGACCTTGGAACAGGTCGATGTTGCCCGGATCCTGGTTGGGCTGGGGGCACGGAAGAAGACTCTCCTCCATCCTTGGATTTCCGTCTGTCTGATTGTGTTTCCGCCTTGCGAGACATTTATCTGCATACACAAAAGTGAAAAGACAGGTTGTTAGAACAAAGAATACAGAGATGTAAGCAAAAAAGAATGCATAAGTCCGGAATTCTGCTAAAATATCAAGTTCATTCGGCAGTGCAAGTGAGTTCATTCGGCAGGGAGATAATAAGTTCATTCGGCACTAAGAGTTCATCCGGTATACGTGTCGTTCGGCACTAAGGCCTTAAGCTCATTCGGCAAACTAAGACACCTCGCGTGCATTCGACATAATCCCATTCGGTAATAAAAATCATTCGGCAGAAAAACATATACCTGGTTCGGCATGAAGTGATTCGGTATAGGCTTGGCAGAAGGTTGGATCGGCTAAGAATTGGCTCGGCTATCTCTGGTTCGGTAAGAAGAAACTAAGGTGGGTGTAGCCTCTATATATAGGCGAACTCGGGATTGCCGAACCAACTGGTTCGGCCCACCGGACCAGAATACCGGACCAACACTCATATACCGGACCAACCAGAAGCCGAAGGAGAACATACCGGACCAACCAAAAGCCGAACAAAACTCCCTCTACCAAGAAGAACCAAAAACAGGGGGCACGCAAGGCGCCTCACTCAGATAAGTACCGAATTCTAGGACCTACTAATAAAATGGAGAATACGATAACGGTGAACAAGTAGTAAATCTCCCACTAACACGGGTTAATCATTTACACGTGTATGCAACCACGAACGGTCCATAGGCATGCTCTGAATGGCCATTAACCCTATCCTCGTGGGAATTTACACTTTGACATCCCTTCTTAAACTCATAGGTTAAACGGATATTTGATTCTGATGATTATGAAATGGCTAAGCTACTTACACATGTACGGGGTCGCGAACAATCCTTAGGCATGCTCTGAGCTGGCGATAACCACCTTCACAAACGATCCAGGGGTCCACTCTAACGTGAACCTGGCATCGATAATGCTAAGCCTCCTCGGGGCACACTCTCTCGCCCCGAACGGCACAATTCACTTCATCTCAAATATTTCGATCCTGAACGATCGTCATTTGAAATCACACTAAAACTATAAGTTCCTTTGCAGGACACCAACAGGATATGAACGTCCAGCCCAAGGCATTGCAGAACAAGCCTCCCTACAACAAGGAAACAAAGCGCGACACATGCGAGCACGTGCCCCGCTTTGGGGGGCAAATGTTGGGCGAATTCTCACCCAAAAGATCTCGAGACCAAGAAGTCACAGTTTTACCCGGGCTCGCAACCCCTGCTTCATTCGGAAAACATAAGGCTCGGTACAAGCATGGAAGACCATCCGACATTCTCATTCGGCATAAGACCAGCCTTCTCCAAGCTCCATTCGGCCTCTCCCATGCGTGCCGAACCAAGGTCACCACCGGACCAAGGCCATTACCGAACCAACATGCCTTAGCCCTCTACAACCGAACCAAGGTCACCACCGGACCAAGGCCACTACCGGACCCACTCCACTACCGGACCAACCACCTACCTCAATGCCGAATGGACCTCCATCCCACTCCATCACCGGTCCAACACCACCCATTCAAGACCGAATGAAGCCTCGCCGAACCAGAACGCTGCCAGGCCAGATTGCTCCAGCCCAGGCCCATCAGCAGCTATATACATCCAAGACCCCTGCCCCCAACCTCACTCTATAAATAGAGGGGCAGGGGTACAACAATGGCAGACAAGTTTGAGAGCTCAAGCACGGAAGAAACTTTCAAACTACTTTCATGTACTTGTACACAAAGCATTGTACTTGTAATCTGAAAGAAAGAAGATAATAACATATAAAGTGGACGTAGGCACGTTCTGGCCGAACCACTATAAATCTGTGTGTCTTTTACATTTCAGCCCCTGCTTTTTTCATATTTACATAACTCATCTAAATCATTAAGAATCACATAAAACCAATTAAATCTCACGACTTGGAGGTGTTTGCCCATTTTTTGCGCAAACATTAATGAATCAAATGTGAATAAATTGAAAAATCAATTCAATGAATATTAAAGTGAGATGAATTTATATTGATTTAGTTATGAATTAATTGGATAGATATTGATTTGTTGGATGTTAGTTTGATGATAATTGTTTGATGGTTGGATTTGTTGTTTTTGATTCCATTTGCTATATTGGCATATATAGTAGGTGTATTGGTATATGTGTATATTGATATTACTTTCATGCTATATTAGACGTATATACTCGCTAATAATATATAAGGTACATATCTCGGATTACATATCATACATTTACACTTTTTTCCCTACGGGATGCCTCATCCTTAAAGATGAGATGTATATTTGTGATATATATATATATATATATATATATATGTTGTGATCCTACTACGATCGAACAGTGCAAAGGAGACGCTGGCGAATTTTTTTTGAACATTTAAGGAGTTAGAATTTAGGGAATTTTGGAAAAATTTTGATGACTAAAATTTTGATTTTGAGTGAAAGTTAAACGATGTTAGTTGGTTTTGAAAAGAAACTATGAATGGATTTGAAAATTTGGCAAAGTTTTTGAAGGAAGTTTGACTTAATGATTTTAGAAAAGTTAAAAAGTTTAAATGAATTTGATATCTAATTTAAATGAATTGTTTTTGAAAAGTTAATGGATTTTGTGACTTTTCTTACTTTATAATTTGGAGTACGAAATTCTTTTAAGTAGGAGAGAATGTAACGACCCAGAATTTGAAATTCATATATTTAATTGATTTTAAATATGCACAAGTAAATTTTATAAGTTGAATAACGTACATTTTGAAATATTGGATTTAACTGGATAATTAAATTGTTAAATTAATATTTGAAATTATAGAAATAATTGGAAATTGAATTTAATATGAATTAAAATGATTTATAAAGTTGAATTAAATTCTATTTGAATTATAATGATGTTAGTGAACTTTTAAAATTGAATTAAAAGTTAAATTTGTATAAATTGAATACTTTGACATTTAATTAAAGTGTAAAAATAGTCATTTTTCATACAGTCTCAAATTTCGATGAAACCTGTTTCATTGGATCCATAATGTTATATTATTATAGGATTTCAAATTTCGTATCAATCGGATTTACGATTTATCCGGAGAAAGCTAAAACACATAAAAATTACTAGTCAACTGATTAGGACGTATAAGCTTAAGGGTTGTATTTGTGTGGAACGCAATTAGTAGTCAACTGATTTAAGTATATGCAATATTCTCTAAGTGTTGAATATAAATTGAATTGTGAATCACTTATTATTATATGGAAATGTTTTCCAATATAGAAAAGTTGAAATGGTTCTGAGATTATATCTTTTTAAAAGATAATTTGAAGTGTATTTGGCAAGTGATTTAGTTAATGAAAGATTAATAAAAGGGCCTAGTGATTGCTTATGGTGCCAAATATTTGTTTTTGCTTTGATAGTTAAATAACCGACTATAAAATTTGGCCATTTTAGTTCCTCGACTTGATGTGGGAACTATTTAGGCGTACACATAGTACGTAGCCTTTTGTGTAGGCTTGACTATCATTTGTGTTGAGGATGTTGATATGTATAGTGCGGAGTATTACTCCAATCTATCGAGCTTCCTTCTTGGCCCGAAGGATAGCAAGTTGAAAGTTGGAGACGTGATAAGTCTACGATACTTAGTTTCTATGTGAGATTGAGAAATGCTCTTGCGTTGTTGGTGCGAAGAGAACGGGATCAAAATTATCTGAAAACCACTTTGGACCCATGTATATGCGTTCGATGGTGCGGGTTATTGATGACATTGACATTCCGAATTTTCATAGTGGGGGACTGCTTATTGATGGTTTGGGGTTAAAATCCCAATATACATATAGTTGCAATGGTCTTTTCATTATGAAATATCTAATACAAGGACTATTCGCTACTAATCCTAAGGATTTCCCGATAGGATGCGGTAGGAAAGCACCTTTAGTTTATCCTGTTGCTGGACAACTTGTATGAATGTTGGTCTGACATTGCATTTCTGTGGACTATGTACATTGGTTTTTACAAACGTACGTCATTGGTGGCGGAGAAGGCAACTTCTCTTAGCTTAACACTCTCCTTGAGATGTATGAGCTTAAGGGTTGTATTTTTGTGGAAGGCAATTAGTAGTCAACGGAAATGACCATGTGGCACTCAACGTGATGTGATACTTGATTGTGAAAGGTAATCGTTGCCTCAAACCTCATCAACCGAAAATGACCAAAACAGGGTTAGATGCGGTAAGGCTAAGTAGGTCACTCCTAAGTAGGGTATGATCATCCTCTTCTAGGTATATCTTTACATGCTATGATGTCTTGTATCTGATTATTGTGGTTTTTATGCTGTGAGGGCCCTCGGTAAAGGTCGGTAACGACCGATGGATGATATATTCGGTATCATCTTGTTATAGAAGTGGGTCGTCTTGTGTTGGTGGAGGATCCTTTGTGATGGTCCTCGGTACATTCCTATAGAGATGTACCGCCGAAAGGTAGTCCCTTCACCTAGTCATTTGTATGGAAATCCAAACCCCACTACGAGCTGCGATTTTGTTTGTAAAGGCGTAATGAATAGCCTCGAAATGCTATATGGATAACCATTTAGGCCATGATTAATATTACTTATGCAATAGACACTATTATAATATAAGAGGATTTGATATGAGAAGTTTTACTTATCGTAAGGTAAAAACATGTCCGTATTTATGTGTCGTTTATTGTCGATTCAAAGGGTACGGATTTACGGGTCGTCGCAATTTGAAAATTTTGGTGACTTAATTTGATAATTTTTTGTTGATTAGATTTTCTTGTTGATTTGAAGGTCGAGTGAAAGATTTGGTTTATTATATGCTTGAGTTGATATGCATTCATCATAATGTTCCCTTATGTGTATACATACACCATATATATATATATATATATATATATATATATATATATATATATATATAGTTTTCCTACACTCTTTGGCCATATGAACATGTTTTGCCCACTAACATAATTTTAACATGCTAAAGTTTGTATATAAACACTATATTTATAACATACACATATATAGCTACTTATAAGTATTTATTATTTTATATCATAAGTTTTGTATATACTGTATATACATATACATATACATATACATACATATATATATATATATATATATATTTATATTTACATATACTCTATTTTTATATTAACATATATATATATATCCTTTGTTATCATATACATTTAGATATACATATTTTTACCTATATATAGATATTTATATTTTCCATATGCACTATTTTTATAAACATTCACCCATGTATATATAGTCATAAGTTTGCAATTTTGCCATAATGAAGTTTATACATTCATGTATATTTATTTACTTATGTATACAATATTGTTTATAAACACATGTACACATATATTACTTATGTATATTTGTAAACATCATAAATCTTGTATATACTTATGTGTGTGTGTGTGTATATATATATATATATATAAATATATGGATACTCTATCTTAAATTTTTAATGGTGGAGTTTATATACATATTTCTACAAAATTTATCACATCCAGAAATTTTCATTTTAAATTGAATATAGTTTCCAAGGCTTATAGATTCGGATATTTCCAATATCAGAGAATTTTTTTATTAGACTTATATATATTTATATTCTAATAATTAAAATTAGTTAATCATCCCAATATCAGATGGCTAAAAATCTGCGTCATTACAAGGGGAACCCAAAAGGGAGATACTGCTAAGACTCAAAGGCTGAGGTAGTTTGTTACAAGTGTGATAAGAAGGGTCACTTTGCTAATGAGTGCCATTCAGGAATGTGAAAAAAGTTGCAAGTAAGAAGAATGTGAAGTGCTTCAACTATGATCAAGTTGGACATTACATGAATTAGTGTCCAGAGCCAATTAGGGAGGACAAAGGAAAAGATTTTTCTATAGGACCAGCTTGACCTACTGCAGCTGATAAAGGAAAGACTGTGATGGAAGGTACATTTTGGATTTAGAGTATACTAGTTAGGGTACTTTTTGATACTAGTGCATCACGTTCATTTATATCTAAGTATTTGATTGATAGATTATGTTTAGAACCACCTACCTTGTTACTTTCTTAAGGGTTGCGAATCTAGCAGGAGGGTATGCAACTCTAACATTGAGATGTGACCAGATAGAACTTGATTTGTTAGGTCATAAGTTTGCATGCAGTTTGTTTGTTATCAATTTCTTAGATTTTGGAATTATTTTGGGTATGGATTGGTTCGGTAGGTACGTGGCTAGAATATTTTGCTAGGATAAGAAGATATCGCTGAGACACCCTAATGGTCATAACCGAGTCATAATCTCAGTGGAAAATACTAACCGGAGTGTCTATGCTTAATGCTATGGAGGTAAGAAATGAGTTAAGTCAGATTTGGGTAGCAAGAGAGTTTTCAAACGTATTTGAGCTAGTCATTGGATTGCCCCTAAAAAGAGCTATTGAATTCAAAATAGATCTTGTGCCAGGAGTTGAGCCTGTAAGTAGATCACCTACCATAATGACACCTACTAAGATGAAGGAATTAAAGGTGCAGCTAGTGGATCTAGAAGGAAGAAATTTTATTAGACCAAGCAGTTCACCTTGGGGAGTAGCAAGCGGTGTTCGTGAAGAAACCAGATGGGTCGTTAAGGATGTGTGTTGACTATCGTAAGTTAAACAAATAGGCAATTAAGAATAAGTATCCTTTGTCGAGAATAGATTATATATTTGATCAGTTGAATGGAGCCAGAATATTTTTCCATTTGCATTTGGCGATAGGTTTCCATCAGTTAAGAGTGGCGGAGGACAATATTACTTTTACATCACTTCGAACTAGATATGGTTTATATAAGTGGTTGGCGATGCCATTTGGATTAACAAATGCACCTGGTTTTTTTGTGGATTTGATGAACTAATTTTTCCAAGAGTACTTGGATAGGTTTTCTGGTGTTTATAGATGACATTTTAGTATACTCTAAGGATGAGAGAGAGCATGAAGATTACCTTAGAGTTGTGCTTGAGACATTGAGGCAGAATTAGCTAAAGGCGAAGTTTACAAAGTGTCATTTTTGGAAGAAAAAGGTAAAGTTTCATGGTTTCAAAGAAAGAATTGTCGGTCGATCCAGATAAGATCGAAGCTGTGAATAATTGGAAGAGTCCAGATATGGTGACTGAGATCAGGAGTTTTCTCGTACTTACTAGCTACTACCGGAGATTCATTAAGGATTTCTTGCGGATAGCAGCAACCTTAACTAAGCTTACCAGGAAGAAAGTGAAGTTTGTATGGTTTGACAAATGTGAGGAGGAATTCCTTAAGTTAATGCATTTTTTGACCAATGCATCAATGTTAGTAGTTCCAGACGGAAATCAAGGATTGGTGGTGTATACTGATGCATGTGGAACTGGGTTAGGAGCGGTATTGATGTAGAGTGGTAAGGTCATTGTAAACGCATCTAAGTAGCGTAGACCACATGAAGTTAGATATCCTACTCATGATTTGGAGTTGGCATGATCTTCGCATTGAAGATTCTAAGACATTATCTTTTAGGGAAGATATTTGAGTTATATACCTATCATAAGTCTTTACGGTATTTATTCTCTCAGAAGGAGTTAAATATGAGACAGCAAAGGTGGTTGGAGTTTCTGGCTGCATATGATTTTGGGATAGAATATATAGCAGGGAAAGGAAATAAGGTAGTTGATGCTCTTAGCAGGAAACATCAAAATATGGTGTTAGCTATGTTGGTGGAGTGGAAGGATTTAAAATATTTAGTCAGTTGCGATGCACAGTTAAGATCGACTGCTGGTTTTTGCCAGAGTACCGCAGCTTGTCTTGTTTAGAAGTTCGACCTGTATTGACTGAGATAATTGCTTCTAAGCAGAAGGAGGATCCAGCATTAGCTGAAAGGATCAAAACGCTTAAGGTTGGAACTGGGATCGATGATCTAAAGGATTTTAGCCTTGATCAGAAAGGATAGCCAAGAAAGAAGGGACAGTTGTGTATTTCGAATGTGGAGGACTTGAGGAAGGAAGTTCTTGGAGAATGTCACCGATCCAAGTTTACGGTTCATCCTGGAGGAACCAATATGTATGGATATGAAGAGGACCTTCTATTAGGAAGGCATGAAATGGGATGTTTGCTTGTGGGTTAGGCAGTGTATAAACTGTCAACAAGTGAAGGTCGAACATCACAAGCCAAGTGGGTCGCTTCAACTTTTAGATATTTCAGTTTGGAAATGGGATTCGATATCTATGGATTTTATTGACGGGTTTCCAAGGTCAAACAGAGGAAACGAAAGTTTATGGGTTATAGTGGACAGATTAACCAAGAGTACCCATTTCATTCTAGTTAAGTCAACCAGAACTGCACCTGTTTTAGCTAAGCTGTTCCTAAATAACATAGTTAGACTGCATGGAGTTCATAGTAGTATAGTCAATGATAAAGATGCTTTGTTCACTAGTGAATTCTGGAAGAGTCTACAGGAAGTGATGAGTACCAAGCTTAATATGAGTACTGCATATCATCCTCAAACGAATGGGCAGACAAAGAGAGTCAATAAGGTACTCGAAGATTTATTAAGACATGTGTATTAGACTTTGGTGGATCTTGGGAGGATCACCTACATTTGGTTGAGTTTTCCTATAATAATAGTTACCAGACTAGGATAGGAATGACGCCATTTGAAACTTTGTAGGGAAGGTCATGCAAATCACCAGCATGTTAGTTGGAGATTGGAGACAGATTGGCCTTAGGTCTAGATTTGGTTAGAGAGGAATCAGAGATGATTGAGTTAATCCAAGGAAGGATGAAGGAAGCTCAGTCCAGACAGAAGAGTTATGGGGAAAAGAGGCATAAGGACCTAAAATTCCCAGTTGGAGATAAGATTTTTATTAAGGTATCACCTATAAAGGGTGTGACATGATTTGGAAGGGAGGGAAAGTTAGCCCCAAGGTATGTAAGTCCATTCCAGATTATAGAGAGGGTTGGAAAGCTCGCATATAGAGTACATTTACCATGCAATATAGCAGGCGTCCATAATGTATTCCATGTATCTCATCTTCGTAAGTATATGCATGATCCAGATACTACTATTCCTCCGACAGGGTTGGATGACTTAGTGGTAGAGCCTAATTTGAATTTTGTTAGACAACTAGTTCGAGTTGTAGCTAGAGGTGAGAAAAGATTAAAGAACAAGACAGTCAATTTGGTGAAAGTTCAGTGGGGCGACAACGAAACGGACTGTACTTGGGAGACGGAAGACAGGATTAGAGATACTTATCCTGATCTTCTTTAAGGGTATGTCTATATTAGATTTATATAGATAGTTTCTAGTAGTTAGACTAGTATGATTGTTAGGAGTTGTTACATAAGATTGTTGTGTTTAGTGTTTAGTCCTTATTGAATTTCGAGGATGAAACTCTCTAAGGGGGAGCCTGTAACATCCTGATAACATTATTCAGAAAATTTAATTAGATAAATTAAATAGAATAATGATGATAAGGAGGGTGAAATTTAAATAAATTACATAATAGGGTTGTGCTTATTAACAAAGTAAATGAGCTTTAAATTGGTTTGAAGGTTAATTAACTTACATGGGCATGTTAGTAAATAGCCATTTTATTTTTACACGACTATATCCTTTTAGATTTGACCATTCATGTTTCATTTCCACTTCACAAACAGAAAAAATCAGAAACATAAACTAAAGTCGGCCATTAACAAGGAAGGAAAAGAACAAATTTTAATCTAAGACTAAGGATCAAAGCTAGGGAGGATTAATCAACAATAAATCTCAAATTTCTTATCAAGTTTACGGTGAATAATAATCTTATACCATCATTTTTATTCTATGATTTTATGGTTTCGGATTAATGATTTAAATTCGTTTTTGTGACAAAATAGATGATGATATGCTTGAGTTATATGATATGTTTTAATTCATAAGCACATGAGTTTGCAAGGTTTTAACATGAAACCGAGAATATATGATTTCAGATTGCCATGGAATTTTTTTATGTTAAGTAAAACATGATTTTGAAGACGGGTTTTAATTTTTAGAATTTTCCAAGCTATGGAAATTTTATTACAAATTTTTAATGAAAAATATGATATAATTGGGTTTAAATTTTGATTTTGAGAATTTTAGGAAGAAATTGGGTCTAAAATTTTAATATGTTTGATTACATGATGAAATTAAATTTCTGTGATTTCTGGGGATTTTTCCCAATAGATTTACTAAGGAAGATAAATTATTTTAAAAGAATGACTTTTGTGAAATAACTGGCTTTAGTATATGAAAGGGCTAAAACATTGCATTATTAATGGTTTTTTATCCGATGTAAATGCGACAGTTATAAAGGTAAAGTATTTGAAAAAAAATTATGACAACAAATCAATGGTTTACAAATAAACAAGTTGTTAGAAAAGTAATTACTAAAACTTGTTATAATCTAGCCATTAAATCAGAATAAGGCGTTCCACCTCTATTAGTAAGGACCTTTCGACTCCTTTGATTTCACCTCGTCACTGCCGAAACCAACACAGTCGAAATCACCATGGTCGAAGCCAATACACAAGATATCACTTAGATAGTATGTAGTGGATTAGGATGAGGGCGGAAGTCTTGGTGTCGAAAGGTAAGCTTTCGATGGAGTTTTCGTAAGTTAACATCCTTGCCTCGTTTTACTAAAGCTTTCGACACGGTCAAAACATATGTTTTCAAAAAAGGTTTTATAATTATCTTTCGAAGAAGCTTGTCGTGTTGTGGTAAAGTATTTTCTTTCGAAGGAGTAACTTTTTCCTTTTTATAATTGCTTTCGAAAGGGTAGATTCCGACCTAGTCGAAACCTAGTCACTACTCTATCTTTCGACTATATTGACCAGTAATGCTTTTGGAAGGTTACCCTTATTTTTATCATAAACTAGTTCTTTTTCCTAGCCGCTTTCAAAAGGGTTGTGGGTTTCGAAGATGATGGAGTCGAAAGGCGACTATGCCCTTCAAATTTTTTGTTTTAAAGGTTTTTCTTTTGACTAGATGGTTCCGACACCATCAGTTTTTCCCAAAATTTATTTTTGTCGGTTTCGAAGGAGATACTTTCATACCTAACCATTTTTGACCCAAATGATGTTTATAAAGAGTAAACCAATACGTTCGAAGAGATACTTTATTTGTTTCGAAGCTATATTTTAAAGAGTGCTTTCTTGATACCATCAAAAGGTACCATTAGTTTCGAAAGGTAAATATTTAAAGTTTTGAAAACAGGTTTTCTATGCTTTCGAAGGAGGTCATCCAGGGGTTTTGAAAGAGATATTTTAAGGTTTTCAAAACAAATAACCAATCCTCATTTTTAAAGGAAAAGCCATGGCATAAATAAAGATTTTGGAAATATTATTCACATTTATTAACCCATCATTGTATTTTGGAGAAAGGGCAGAATAACTTATTAGGTTGATCCAGCAGTGAATATAACTTAACAGATGTTAAAATTTTAATTAAAGGTATTAACAAGGGCCAATAGGTTTATAGTAAGCCCATGAAAATTGTATGATATTGGCAGGGGCCAACAGATTCGTAGTCAGCCTATGAAATCTTTGATTTGTACTGGCAGGGGCCAATAGGTTTGTAGTTAACCCATAAAAACTATATCCAGATTAAGATATTGACAATATTCAATAGGTTCCTAGTTAGCCCATGAAAAATAGGATAAGAGAAAAGATAGTAAAGTTACCAATAGGTTTTTAATGATCCCATGAAAACTACAAAATTGGACAGATAGTCCATAAGCATTTAATAATTAACACAGGTAGTCAGAATGAATGGGGATGGGTAATCCACATTTCATTTACATGTTTTATATATCATCATAATATTTTGAAATACTGTGCTTTAACCATTATGGATGCAGAGGCACGGTATATAGTTTTATAAATGTTTTAGGATACTAGTTTGAGGGAAAAATCCGTTCCACTAAGCGGTGTGGTGTCACTAGATATCTAAATGGTTTGTGATGGTAAATTATTATTCATACTAGACTTTATGCCTGACTCGAAGATTTTGTTTTCCCCTTTAACTCTCTAGTGCTCAATTGATTTTGAGTAGGTTGAGAGTTAGGGTTTTCAGGTGTTCTTTTAGACAAATAAAGCTTCCGAAGACGTGCAGGAGGCAAGCTTATTATTAGAGTTCTTTTATATACGTTGTGTGTTTGATTGTAAAGGCAAAACTATTATGGTGCCGTATCATATTCTCTGATCATCCAAGGAGGAATCTTCATATGTCGCTCTTGGCGTATTTTGTAATAATTATATGTTATCTGAACTGGTCTACGAACTGGGATTATGTAATCAATTTGGAATATTTTGGAATAGAATGTGGAATTTGTTTGCTGTTTAGTTTTTTTCCCATATTCTTGTGTTTCTGTATTAATGGATCTAATATCACTGTAATTAATCGTCAAGGATTAATAACTATTGATGACTGCAGTATCCATACCCATTAGTTTTGAGCCTCCAAGTAGGGGGATATTACAGTGATTCAACTGCTTCTTAGCTAACTCTTGCCCCTGACTCGGGGGCAAGCCCATAATCTGAGATGGATGTGACTGATCATCCATCTCCTAGCCTTTTCCCTTAACCCAAGTGAGGGCATGAAACATAATCCTAGATGGATGTGACTGACCATCCGTCTCCAAATTCTTTCTCTTGAATCGACTGAGAGAGTTTAAACCAAAATGGATGTGGCTGACCACCCATCAACTTAGCTCTTTCCCTTGACCTGACAGGGGGACACGAAACACAATCTAAGGTGGATGTGACTGATCATCCATCTCCTAGCCCTTTCCCTTCACCCGACAGGAGGACACGAAACAAAATCCAAGATGGATGTGACTGACCATCCATCTCCAAATTCTTTCTCTTGAATCGACAGGGAGAGTTTAAACCAAAATGGATTTGGCTGACCATCCATCAGCATAGCTCTTTCCTCTGACCCGACAAGGGAGCATAACCAACAAATCAGCGAATGTGACTGACCATCCGTCTCTAAACTCTTTCCCTTGAATCGATGGGGAGAGTTCAAATCAAAATAAATATGACTGACCATCCATCAACTCAGCCTTTCCCTTGACCCAATAGGGGGAGCATAACCAACAAATGAGCAGATGTGATTAACCATCTGTCTCCAAACTCTTTCCTTTAAATCGACAGGGAGAGTTCAAACCCAAATGAATGTGACTAACCATCCATCAACTTAACTCTTACCCTTGACCTGATAGTGGGAGTATGGAACTTAAGATGGGCGTGACCCGACCGTCCATCATTAACCCAAGAGCGGACGTGATCCGACTGTTCTTCTCCTAACTCCTACTCTTGATCCGACAAGGGGAAGTTCAAATCCAAAATGGACGCGACATGGCCGTCGAACCAGGATGAATGTAATCCGACAATTCATTTATCAAGTCTATTTTTCAAGGCTTTGCCGGAATAAAAACATGGAATGAATATGACTTCACTATTCATTCACCTACTCTGACATTTGATACATCAAAAGGAGCACAAACTCAAGATGGGTGTGACCCTAATGCGCATTCTCCAACTAAGACCTTAGACCCGATAAGGGAGAGAATCACCACATAAAGACAAGACGAGACCGTCCATGTACTAATTCCATTGACCTCAGACCGATGGTAGAGGAATATCATTATTTTATAGCTGAACAAAATATATTAACACTATGCCTCCTGCATAGTGTTCGATACAACTTAAGGCTACGACTGAAAGGACACCTCAAAATGGAACGATTAGAGCCATTCAATCACTAACCCATGACTTGAATCCATGACATCTGGGCCAGCCTCATCATCAATGCTTACCATTTCATCTTCCTCAACGTCATATTAAGCCTCCATGACCTCTTGATTGAGGACCAAGGGAATGATTAGAACCAAACTTCCTGGAATAGGATGTCGAACTGATAACTCAAATAGAATTTGCTTCAATCAACAACCGGGGTTAGTCGCCTTGATGATTGGCCTTCATCAGATTAGCATGAGAACAACTTGTGATTATAATCCAGTAGAACTTGACAACGACCCATAGGCATATGAACATACTTAGGAGCCAATGACATACCCGGCTTACAATTTCTAGAATCAACGGAAATCGAATTCTTACTTTGGACTTTTAGAAAAAAAACTGGTTCAGATAACTGAGATCTACTATCAACTAGCTCAATGAAACCGAGCACAGACAGTTACCTAGAGAATACATTCCAATTTTACAATGTTAGATATTGACTAAGCATCACAACAAATAGTTAGAGATACGACCCTTCGTGAAATCTACTTAACGGAAGGATAACAACAATTCGAGGTATCGAGTTAAATCTATTCATGTAATCCTAACTTGTCTTGATTCAGAGCACATCATGTTTGCAACAAAATGTACTTTGGGGTCAAATGTTATCTAGCCTTTTAGCCGGGCAGTATTTGAACAGACTTAAACAATCGACTCGGACGAGCGAACTATGGAAAAATGACCCAAGGACTTTGGGAATATGATAAAAAGCCAAGAAAAGGAGAAATATCAAAAAAGTGAGTGAGAAATTTTAAAAATTTAGAAGTTCAAGTTTTTGGAAGGGCCAACTCGAAGCAAACCAACAAAATCCTTAGGTCAGACTCGAAGCAAAATGGCCTTGGAAAAACTCCAACCGCGACACGAAGAAATCCATAAAAAACCTCAACGTGACTCGGTACTGATTCCTGATGACTTGGGTCAAACGCTAAAAAACCCAGGTCTGACTCCAAGAATGCAAAAAAAAAAAAAAATCAGAACACAAATATCTAAGAAAATCACAGGTCAAGCCCTAAGTACCCAAATTTCTCGGGTCGGACTCTAAGAAAATTCAACTACCTCAAAAAAAACCAAGGCAAGCAATAATCCACCCAAGTTGGGGAACGGTACCGACCCCACTCTTAGGGATCAGGACCATCTCCCAATTCCTCCTTAGGTGGACCCCCATCTTCTGTCGACATGTCTTATTCAACGCTAAAAACTTATTTCCAAAGTTGTTTTATTGTTTCAATATGATTCTCTAGCGATCTCCATGAACTCCCAAATGATACTCCCAACACGATTCCTGATTATTGATCACATGGTGCCTACTTTTTGGGGAGACTGGTCTTAATCATAGCTAACTGCTAGGAGATATTTGGTATTAGATTTTAGATTCTCTACCTCCACAAATAGCAAGGTAGAGCTCATTTTTAGGATTTTTGGGCTTTAGCTCTTCTCTACTCTAAATTCTTGCAGCTCTGAAATTCTAAGTGCTAAAGTTATATCGAGTCCTAAGAATTTTTGCTCCCAAGTTGTAAATCGATAATAAAATCTTAAAGTGGATGTAGGCCTTGCTTTGCTAAACCATAATAAATGACCGTATCTCTTTTCTTTCCTCTTTTTCATTTATTTTTCTGTTATATTTCTTCACTTTTATTCTCTATATAATCTTTGCGTGTTTGGCAAACTTCTGGTTCAAACAATAGTATTCTTTGAAATATAGTTCATAAGTTCAAAAAAATAAATAAGCAAGTCAAAAAGTCAATACGCAAATAGGTAAGTCCAAGAGTCAATATGCTCAAATCATGTTCCTTATTCAATTGTGAACATATTACGAAATGGTCCAAATATGCAATTTTTAATTGTCTAACCCTTGTTTACAAATATGTCATCTTCTTCCTCGTTATTCTTAATTCCATTAGTCTGTCGTCGAGCTTTCTTTATCGCAATGAAGAGAAATTGAAGAAGATCCCAATTGGAAAAAGTGATAAGAGTGAGAAAGAGATTAAGGGTCCATTTCCATAAAAGGATGCATCTCTATTTATAGTGGTTGGAAGGAGGTTGGCTAGGCTTCCATTGGCGATGTGGGACTTATGATGTCGTGGAGCATGAAATGGAATGTGAAGATTTTTGATGCTTTATGAAGGAAAATGCACCAAATCCTCTTAAATTTGCTCTTGTAAATGAGCTTATTCTTCTTTCTTTGCATGTCGTTTGACATTCTAAACATGTTGTGTGTGACATCGGCCACCATGCCATGTTCATAAAATATGGCATTTGTTTATAGCTTATGGCATGCTGCATTAATATTACTCTTGTTATCACATTGATGAAGCATGATATGGCTTGAAGAAAGACATCAACTAAGTGCATTGTGGATGAAATGCATCATTAATGGAATGTGGCATTAGTAAAGGGTGGTATAAATGGAGTACGATATTGCTTAGGTGTGACATTGATTAGAGGTTGTGTTGACAAGAGGCGACATTGATGATATGAGAGCGGCATCGATGGAATCAATGTGGCATTGATTGAGTGCAACATGGGATCAATGCGGCATCATTGTAAGCTTCCTACAACAACCTCTTATTTTTATATGGATGGAGCACGACATTGATGTGATGCAGTTCCGTTATCGGTTGTAGGCCTTTAATATCAGTTATTCTCTTGCATTAGCATACGAAACCTTAATCTTCAACACGAATTCTTAGGTTTGGTGTTGATTCTTTTGCTTTTATACTTTGGATATTATGTGGATAATATTTGCCCCCTCCTTGTATAAAAGAAGCTTTTTACTCTGTAGGATAAAACAAAGAATTTCGCCATCTTTTTTCATTATTTCGCCAGGTTTACTTTCTAATCCTGTTTTCTTGTAAAACGCAAAGCAAGCCATGATTTTTATCGTTAGCTTTTGGATTTGATTTTAGGAAAACCTTTTATAATTTTCACAAAATCATAAAGGATCTTTTGTCTATAACCTAATGTTACCTTTGGAGTCTATTAGGATTAGAAAACTACATAAAAATAATGATTTTAATGAATAAAAAACTAGATAGTCGTTATGAATTATAAGTCCCTAAGTGGAGACATCATAGTAGGTAGGACCAAAATTTCTTTTGGAAATAATATTAGAAGATCAAAAAACATTTGATACTAATAACATTTTGAATAGAAGACGGGGTATCTATTTAGTAATAATAGAAGATCGGAAAATCAACTGGCAATAATAAGATTAGAAAATCCATCTAGTAATAATAACATTCTAAATAGAAGACCAAGCTGATAATAATAGAAAACCAAAAAATCATCTAAAAATAATAGAAGGTCAGAAAATCCATATGCTAGTAATAGATAAGAAAATCCATCTAATAATAATAATAGAAGAAGACCAGAAACCCATATCTGGCAATAATAATAGAATACCAGAAACCATAGTTTGGAAAGAACAGAAGATCAAAAATCCTTATCTAGCAATAATAATAGAAGAAGACCATAAATCCTTATTTGGCAATACTTCTTTTCTTTTGCGATGAAATCCCTTTTTTCACTCTGAAGCACAACAGCTCATACTTTATAATCTTCCTCTAGAATATTGCTTGAGTTTTGTTCTGTAGTGCAAATGGCTCATTTGTAGTTGAGCTCTTCTGCTTCTTTTCAGGCACCAAACATCTTAATTCCTTTTCTTTGCACCTCTCTTTCGACTTTTGACATCTTAATTCTTTTCTTTGCACCACTCTTTGGGCTTTGGACATCTTAGTCCTTTGCATTGCGCCTCTCTTTGGGCTTTGAACATCCTAGTTCTTTGCTTCGCACCACTCTTTGGGATTTGGGCATCTTAGATCTTTGCTTCGTCGCCCTCTTAGATGATGATCTCAACTTGGATTGTACCCCTATCACCATCTCAAGTGATGATTTAGGTCTGTCACCCAGTTCGTTTAGTTAGCTATCTTAAGTAAAACCAATGAATTACCCAACCCTCTAGGAGGTGCTTTAGTGAGGCTCTTGATGATGGCACTAAAGGCTGGATCGGTGCTTTGGTCTAGCCATCTTAGACGTGACCAAAGGCTTACTCCATCCTCCCTTTAGGAGGCGCTCCATCCAAGCCACGTAGTCGAAGGTAGAAGGCGTGTAAATGCATTGGTCAGGTCTTTTTAAGATGGGACCAAAGGCTTACTCTGACCTCCCTTTAGGAGGTGCTTGTCTAGGCCATCTTGGAAGGAGACAAAGGCTTTAGCCCCTTACTACCATCTTAGGTAGTGGTTTAGGCTTTCCATTATTTTAGGAGATTCTTACTCCTCAACCATGTAGATATACTTATTTTAACTTATTTATTCATCCATTGTGGGAAAATATGGCCTCAACCACTCGGTATTTTACTTTTATTATCACGCTGCCATCATATTGGCACAGTTGATAAATTTGTGATGAAATTATTCCAAGCATGATTTTTTAGAATATCCAATCTTCTTTTAGCATGATCTTTTCTGAATTTATGGTCATCGTATCTTGATATCCTTTGATGATATTCGGACACCTACTTGGTTGTCTTATTCTTTAGTCCATTGATCAAATTCAAAAAAATTCTTTTATCTCTTTAACCTTTCATTGGGATCCATTCTCAACTTCGATTGGATGCATTATTTCATATGCATAGGAAATTTATAATGTCATGGCTTGATATACCTAAGTGTGAGTGGTAGTTCTTTTGTCCAATTTGATTTTCATGAAGTATTTAT
This sequence comes from Allium cepa, assembly GCA_030765085.1. NCBI lineage: Eukaryota > Viridiplantae > Streptophyta > Magnoliopsida > Asparagales > Amaryllidaceae > Allium > Allium cepa. Next base: position 625,775,267 of record CM060940.1, on the reverse strand, counting down.
CGCTTGGTGTCATGCAATCGTTTTCAGTACGAGCGAATCTCTTTTTGTCATCATCATTTACCATTGTAAGTGGTCCTCTTGCAATACTCATTTTGTCTCAATGTATAGACCATCTCGTCATTTTATTGCTAGTGCTTCCTTGTCCTTTACCTTCCTTCACATATTTCAGGTAATATATATAGAAATCTTTTTATTTCTCCATTTATTACTTTTGGCTTTGCTACTACGGGCTCAGAGTTATTTTGGATATAAGAATATAAATCCATCATTTCAACTTTTCTGGTGTTCCCTAATCTTAGGTCAATCACTTTTTAGTTTCCATTACATGCTTTCCCTCGAGTCTTTGAAATAAAGGTAGTTTCTCTAACATTCATGCATTGAAAATTACAAAGTGATTTACTTATAATCCTTGAGTCTTCCTTTCTCAACAAATACGGGTTTGATTAATTTGTCCCTTCTAGATGATCGTAATCATAACTCTTGATGGATGTTTTATCATACTTCTAAAGTTGCTTAGAACATTTTTAAAATTTGGATAAGAGATTCTACTTCCATTGTTCGAAGTTAAACAAAGATTTTTATAAAATTTACAATATCATAATAGAAATGTAAACCTCGAATAAGGGACTGCATGGCTATGATTCATGAACCAATTATCTTTTAATTAAGAATAGACTTTTCTAATTAGAGTTTGTATAGCGTAAACGGGTCATGGTAACTTATGAAACTTTCTTGAATGGTGTATATAAATTTTCTTTTTTTAAAGAAAAGTATAGTTTTCGATAATAAGCACTTGAAAGGCTTTATAAATCTTCTTTTAAAGCAAATAAAAATTCATTTTCCTCCGACCCGTGAGGTAATTGGCAATAATTCCTTTGATTAAAAATATTTTCTCAAAGAGGTGTTTGATAAAATCCCTTGGATAAACATTGGTGTATATTTTTCTGCCTTAGTCTTCCTTAACGAAAAGAAATATCACGTTTATAAGCTTGAAAAGTCGTGATAGTGAATTGATAAACTTTACGAACATGAACATATTTTTTTAAGAATCCCTTCTTCTAAGGGGACTTTGAGTACTTATATTTTCCCGTAAACAGACTTATGGCGAAGGGTCGATGATGATTCAGCAGCCCATAGGGAAGTCCATTATCTTATGTAAATCCAGGCTTTGAGATAAAGAACTATTTTATCTCGAATATTTAAATTATCTTCTTCCATGGAAAACCCAAAATCTTCTTAGTAGAAAACTAGAATCTCTTCGATAATAAGAAGACCAGGATCTTATCTAATAATAAGAAGTCCCAAAATCCATTTGACACAAGGGACCAGAGAATCATCTATTAGCGGAGATTCTATTACATTTTAATAAGTAAGTCCAAAGTTTCTCGAATGTCTACTCATAACAGATTAGTTTTTGATTCATTATGTAAAGAAGTTTGAATTTTGCGTTAGTAGGTGATGAATTTTATGTATAAACTAAAGGAATTTAGAAATGTTGATGGGTAAAGTTGATTTATGGTGAACAGTAATCGTAATTTTTCACAGTTGAACACATTAAATTGCAAATTTTCTTTTATAGCACACCTACAAAACATTAGTTTTTACAACTTAAAAGCATCAATAATATTAATCAAAAACAAAAGTACAATAGTAATGATATAATATGGTTATGCTCACCAGGCGTTTTGTTTTGAACTCCTAGAAACATTATTAGTAGATTTTGGGGAAATAACTTACAATACACATTCACTTTTATCTAGTATGTACATAGATAAGCTATGTAATACACTTAAAATGTCCCACGTTGTTAGAAAAAAACGCTATAATTCAAAAATTAATGCTCGTAAATTGCAATACTTGAGACCCTATTTTGATAATAATTTCAACTTAATGCACGTCTATCCAAACAGTGTGGGGAACGGGGATATGTGCTAAAAGGAAAAGCTGGCGTATACTTTAGGACAGTGAGCCTAGGTACATCATTGTCCAAATCACTTAGGGTGCATTCTTTTATTAAAGGGAAGGGGCAAATGAAAGAGGCAAAGAAAGGGGCAAGTTCACGAAAGGGGAATGCGTTCTTTTTATGAAAAGGGCAACGCGAATAGGGAAAAATTATTATTTATATTATTATTTTACTTTCGTTAATTATTTTTAAGTAAAATAGATATATACCGAATACAGAATATCGAACACATAGCTCAGAATTCAAAATTCATAATACAAAATACAAAGCAAAATCTACGAATACAAACTACAGAATGAAGAGAGTGTTGGAAGTTTTTCATAAAATTATTTAAATTGATTGCCACTACGAAAGGGGTGGCCAAGGGGGTGGAAACCCCCCTAGGTGGGGGTAAGGGGGCGTCGCCCCTATCGACGGCGGTCGACCTGGCCGGTCAGGTCACGGGGGTCCGGGGGCAGCAAACCATGGCGGGATGCGGGGCAGCGCCCCGTTCGAAAATGGTACATTTTGTTTACTATTTGAATTTGAATTCAAACAACAAATGAATATGACCATTGGGAAGGCATCTATTCATTTCACAGTCACCACCAGCAGACGTCTTCCCCTATATATACTTGGCAGCCTTCATTTTCGAAAATATATCTATATAATACTATAACAGAGGCAGTTCGGGTGAACCGTTATGGGGAGTCATTCGCGTCTACGTCGCGTCGGACTCAAACGCTTCCCAATAATAGTTCATATGAACTAGTCAAACTGGTGGGTCTCATATCCGACACGTCGGACGCAAACAGCTCCCTAATAATGGTTCATACGAACTGGCCAAACTAGTAGGTCGGACCTCCAATGCGTCGAACGCAGACGCCAACTTCACCTAACCATTCCAGCAAAATAACGGTACTTTATTCATATATATCTTTGTATTTTTTAATGTTTCTATTGTGCTCTAAGTTGGCATTCACGAGATAATGTAGCTCCCAATATTTGATAGTACATCTTTAGTTAACTCACCAGCCCCATCATCTTACATATACATACACACACATACATACAAATGTGTATATATATATATGGATATGTATATGTATGTGTGTGTACACACACATGCATATGTATATATACATATATATATATATATATATTTGTGTGTGTGTATATGAAACTTCATATATTTATATGTGTATATAAATATATATATGCATATATATACATATATTTGTGTGTGTATCTAAATATATGTATGTATATGAAACTTCATATATTTTCGAAACTTATACGTTGTTGAAACCTGATAGGCTGACATGCACATTCATTATATTTACAAAATTCACACACACACATATATATATATATATATATATATATATATATATATATATATTCGAAAAAAGCGTGCATTTGAAATCCGATATATGAATTCAGTATACATTCAATATTCATCCAGAAAGCTCACATATTCAAACTTAATATATTCAAAACCGTCATCAAATTTTATTTTTTTAAACTAATCATATGTGGAACCTTATATACATTTAAAACTTTATCTATATTTAAAATCGTACGTACCTGGAACTTTAGGAATTATGGTATATATCTAGAAGATATATACTTAAAATCGTATATATGTTCAAAGCTTAATTTATGCTTAATATATATATATATATATATGATTATGTATATGTATTTATATGTGTCTATATATACGCACATATATCCACAGTTGGTTTATTTGAAAATTCATATATATACTCAAATCTTTACATATTTAAAGACTCACATGTACTCAGAACCAAAATTTGATATATATATATATATATATATATATATATATATATATAAGACTGATATTTCAAAACTAACATATACTTATAGCTAGATATTGTGTACATATTCCAGATCAAAACTTAATATATATAAAAAACTTCTCATGCCTGAAATCATGCATCATTTAAAACCTTTCATATTCAAAACTTAATACTTATATGTATAAGAAATTTTACATTTTTGAAACTGTTTACGCAAAAAAACTGGCATAGTTGAAACTGCTATATACATTCATACATTCAAAGGCTTAAAGCTCATATTCAAATTTCGAAATATGTGTGTATATATATATATATATATATATATATTCAAATCTTGAAAACTAAGTTATTTTCAAAGCTTGTATATACTCTAAACCGTGCATTTTCAAAAAAAATTGTGTATGTGTATATATGTATGTATGTATATATATTCGAAATCCAAGTATTCTAATGGCTTGTGGCTATATATAAAACCATGCTTATTTGAGAAGCTCATATGAAACTAACTGATGTCCAAAAACTCGTGTATATCAGTTTATACCATTACCAACAATGTGGCTTGTTCAGTTCACTCTCTTTCATACTTTTGGTCTGACCGAACGAGCTCTACAACGAGATATGGTAAAAACTAGCCACAGGCCAGTGGAAAAAGTCACTAGAAATTTATAATGGCGAAGTCTATCCATTAAATTTATAAAGGCGATGTCTTCATCGTTATAAATTTATAACGGAGAAGACTTCGCCGTTATAATCACCAACCTCTGTTCACTCAACCAGCCACGAGAACAACTCAAACTAGCCACGGGGAAGTGCACAAGCAACACATGCTTGCTCTGTGGCTTGTTTAGCAACTAAACAAGGCATTGTTGATTGTGTCCTTATACATACCTGGAAAGCTAATATATTCAAAACCATGCATATGTGAAACCTTATAAGCTTGAAATTATATCTCAAATCCATAATATAAATTTGAAATCATAAATAACTTTATATTACAGAACTAAAAATAGTTGAAACCTCACATTTTTGGAATTTTATATCTGTTAGACTTCGTATTCATGAAACTCTAAAAGCACACACACACACATACATACATATGTATGTTTGTGTATGTGTGTGTATATAAAAAAAATCATATTTTCAAAATCTTATTATATTCAAAAACTTACGTATGTATAAATAAAAGGACAATTTTTCAAACAGATCTTGTCCAAAAAACCAAAATACTAAAATAGATCTCACAGAAAAATAATTGCAAAACTAGGTCTCATTTTGTTTATTGTTTGCACAAATATGGGTTGCGTAAATAATATGGTGTTTTTTTATGTGGAACTTCCGCAATCCATAAGTGCGCACCTATATAGCTTGCGCAATTCATAAGTGTGCAAGCTTTATATTTAAAGCTTGCGCACTTATGGATTGCGCAAGCTCATTTTCAAGCATCAAATAGATAGAGAGCTGGATCTGAGTTCATAACTTACCGTTTCAACTTTCCTTCCAAAACCCTCCCCATTTCCAATTCCAAATCCAAATCAGAAGAACCACAACATTATTTTTCATCAGTTCCTTCAAGCAACCACTTGATTATGCATAAAATGGAAGGAAGCTCTTCATCTACGTCGATTAGAGGTAATAACAATTTGATTGTAAATTGATTACCACTTTACAAGTGATTGTTGTTGTTAATGGAAGAAGTACTCTTGATGATTTCGATGTCAGTTTACTCTTATAGTTAGTTTCTTTGTTGAAAATGAAAAAAGAATTGGAGTAATCCTAAAACCAAAACCCTAAATGTTGAAATAGATGTATGATTGCTAATTGGTTGTTGTTGTTTATAATGTTGAATTGGCTCTCGGATCCAAAGATAGAAGTGTTCTTTACCTTCAAGAATATCATAGAAGCCAAACGATGCACTAATGGAGGTAATTCTTCTATGCATAATGCATTAATGGTAAACCAAAATGCAAGTATGAAATACTAATTTAAATTCATTGATAATCATTAGGATGTGGAAACAGTTAAGTTATGCGATCATTTAAGCAAGCTTAAGGAAATCGACTTTAAAGATCCAAGGTTGGAGCAAAACCTAAGAATCGCTGGATTTTGGAAAGCTATGCAAATTTACTATATTCTGCTCTATCATCACCTTATTACGTTTTATGTGGTAGATGGAGGCTGGAGACAAATACATTTCATCTGAGAGTCGGGGAGATGACGTTTAATTTAGCGAATGTATATTTTCATTTTGATCTAGGCACAGATGGCTTCCTAGTATGTTCCCAAAATTTGGATATCGACTAGTTGGAATTGGCTTATGATTTGCTTGGTATTTTTCTTCCTAAATAGGTCTTTAAGTCTAAAAGTTAACTAATAATTACGTGGTTTAAAAGTGAATTTTCCGAATCACTACCTGAAGGGCGACCGGTTTAGATATACTTCGTCGCAATCGTGCTGTGATATTGTACTTTAAGTTGCCGACTATTTCCATATCATTTGAAAGGTAGATTAAATATGAAGTTTTTACCATTTTTGGATGATTTAACAAACTATGGTTGCCATTCTTGGGGCAGTGCTATACTATGCTATTTGTACAGGAAGTTGTCAAACGTTGCCTTACAACGAAAAAAAAGTTTTAGGGGGTTCTGCAACGTTGTTGCAAATATGGTCATAATCGCATATTGCTATTAGACAACCATCTGTAACAATTTCTACCGACTTAGATCTGTATCTTCCATTTGGGTGTATGTTAAATTATGCTAGGAGTTGGCATGAGACACCAAAAAATAAATAGTTTTATCGAAAGAGTTGGACTTGTTGGCGCATGACACCGTTACATGGGAACCATATTCGTTGGTGAACAAATTTGGGAATTCGGACATTGAGTATATGTTTGCTGGTTGGATCGCCAAGAGCTGACTGATTCTATTTTTGGACTTTGAATTGTATGCTTCAGACCAAGTAATGAGATAATTTGGCTTTGACTACCAGCACATTCTCGATCATGTTGTGCCTTAGACTCAGAACCCCTTAGTTTGATGACATTTCTGCAGGAAAGTATTGCTATTTGGAATTCCAAAATTGATCGTGCCGAACAAGCACATGAGCCCCCGACACCGTTGAGCGAGTATGAGTATTGGTATTAGCAGATTACTCGCTGTTATATTTTGAAAAAGTCGGCAAGGAAGTTGGTGGCGTACATTCCCCACGCACCTCTCGAACGTAATGTGGTAAGTATTATAATTTCTAAATTTGGTAGTTTAATTTTTTAGCTCATATTCATTGATACATTATTACGATTATGGCATAGGTAAGTAGGATATACAACGCTTTGGGCTTTGGGCGTGGTCGACAAAATAGAAGATAGTCATGTGGAGCCCGACAAGGTGAAAAGAAAGTGCATCGACCTACGATGTATACTTGATACGATTTTGGGTCGAAACAAGCTAAGAAGGCTGGCCAAACCGCTGTGCATTGAAGAAGAACGACCACGTTCTACGAAGTAGACACATACTATACGGGTGGGAGGACAAACGAGAAGGGGGGAGCACATACGGAGGTGGAGGGTTCACAACATGTCGTTGGGAAACACAAGCTCAATGGCCTACTTGGTCTGAAGTAGAACAACAATACGGTGGCGGAGAAACCCAGGCTCAATGGCACGTTTGACATGAATGAGAACAACACTTCGGATATATTGGTTAATCCACACACGAGCAGATGGAAGAGCGGCCGCAGTGGGAAAGATAACAAGAAGAACTAATTTTCGGACCGAGTCAAAAACAAGAAATCCCACTCCTAACACCCGCTCCTACATTTGAAGAAGGCCAAGGATCATCTTCTATCGTGTATAGAAGAAAGAAGAAGAAGAGAGAAACATCTATTGAGCTTAGACATATTCGAGATTGACGTGTATTATTTTTTGGCCAACATATGTTGTTGTTTTTTCCTTTGGTCGGAAAGGAGGATGTGGATGTATATGTCGTTGGTTGGTTGTATATATTATTGAACATACTTTCGTTAATTTTCAATTGCATTTTGATTGTTCTGTTGTTGACGATGTTTAGTATTGGTGTTGATATTCGATTGCGTTTTCATGCTATATTTATTGTTGATTGTAGTGAATGTTGGATTTCATGGGGTGGAATGGGTTGCGGCAGCTCTCTATCTTTGACAAAGAGAAATACTTCTTGCACATTTATAGAATGCACAAGCAGTATTTAGCAATATAGCATTCCATAAATTTGAAAGCAGTATTTGATCTCTATCAAAGATAGAGAGCTGCTGCAACCCATTCCATCCCACAAAATCCAATATTCACTATGTCAACAACAAATACAGCAACATATGCATAAATATAAAGATTTGTACTTAAAAAGTAACAGGTGAAGTAAAAAACAAACATATGCAATAGCAAGTTAACACACTTCTCCGTTACGAATACGTAAAATATTGAATAACAAAGACATACAACAACTCATACAATTCAACGCGGACAAATTTTTTCTTATAGCCAATAGAACCGCATTTGCTGCTTCTGTTTATGGCCGGATGAAGATTGCGGATCCATGAAACATTTGATTCGAGTAGACCGCGGATGTCCTGAATTTCTGCGCACTAGCAGTGTTTGTATAACCGGACCATCGTAGACATCTCAATGTCGACTATATGGCACAAGGTGGAATAAAGGAGCATAAGCTGCGGTATACATAGCCGTCGTGTACCATATGGAGATGAAGTCAAAATACACTCTATTAGCACCACACGAACGACGTGAACAAGCTGCTAATACTTGGGAGCACGAAAAATGATCTAACGTTGGCATGTTGCACAATCATTTGGCAACATTATCTTCGATATTCATCGTATAATCAAAACATCTTTCACCTGCCATTCAACGAAACTATATCTCTCTATAGACATGATCCTCGATTCTTCCATTCTTCTCTACGCTAATTCTTCCCACCTCAATGCAAGCTGTGATGTCCACTCTTCTCCTTGCATTCGATGTTCGACAAAGTAATGGTTTAATCAATGAAACGTACATGCAACCAGTGATCAAACAGGTAGATTCCTGTTTCTTTCAGCACACCGTTAAAGCTTTCGGAAACGTTAGTCATCGTCACATTGAATCTTACTCCACCGTCATGACAAAGAGTCCAACTTGATTCCTGGTTTTTCAAACTTCTTTCAATCCACGCATCGGCATCTCGATTTACATCCTTCAACTGTTTTCGAAGTTCATTATATTTTACAACATCAGATGTTGTTATTGAATATGCTAGTATATGATTTGTGTTTGATGATAATAAATATATATATATATACACACGTTTAAATGTATTTGTTATTGTACTATTTTATTTTCACATAATTAAATAAATATTTGCTGAATAAAATAAATAACACAGAATTTAAATTTAAACAAATATTTCATTACAATTCTGAATAGTATAAAATTTGAGCTCTCACTATATATACAAAATTTTAATTACAATACAACTTCAAATTACAACACAATTTTTCACTATAAAATTGTCACACACATTTGCACCTCACTGCATGTCACTCATTCACTCATATTTACCTTCAACTCTATTTCAGGTGGAATCTAGCATCTGAATTATCTGCAAAATAAACACTGACGCGGTAAAATTGAAAAGAAATATTTATGCAGTGTAAAATAAAATGTGTGTTTTTGAAAATATTATTTGCCTCAGCTATTTAGGTTGTTCGTCATCATTTTCTTTTTTGAATTCATCAAACATGAACAACATGCGACATGCACAGTATATCACTGTATATGTCACAAGGCCACGCATATCGATATACACTTGATAAAACTATAGGGACATGTGAGCATAAGGTCAAAACTAAGCCATAAGCTGGATTCAACTCAGGTGCAATACAAAAGCATCACAAAATTGTCGAGTACAAGTTCTCATACAAAAAGAATCCAAAACCAGACCATGCTAACAAGTGTACAAATGTTTACACATGAGAACAGACTCAACAGTGGAGTCATGAAGCAACCAACCCAGACTTGTACAGACAAGTGTGTATAAAAAAGCACCAAACAGTTCAAGTGTTCGGATTCACGAGATCAGAGCAAGTGGAGACCAAACCCAAGTGCAATATCAACACAAATGAACATAACCAGACCTAGCAACTTGAATATAATAACCAAAGGCAACAACACTTAACAGGTAATCAATGAACTCAAATATCAACAGAACCATGTCAGTACAACATTGCAATAGAGATCAGGAGAAAAGTAACAACCATAAGTGAACAATAATTATAAGCATGGATGGTATAAGCAGTGATGACACAAGTGCACCACACCAGGTCAGTGCACATTAAAACAAGTGAATGGAAACCAAACAAGGATAACAAGCTCCAAACTCAAAGAAATGGCATTTACCATGATAACAGTGTGTACATACAGATGCATATGTGAAAATCAGACCAGCTCAATATTGCAAGCAATCAAGCTACAGCAAAGCACATGATGCAATGCAAAAAAGTGGAACAATACCGGTGCAAAGAACAGTGAAAAAACATGTATATACATGTGCAAAAAAGTATGAGCAAACAGTTTCAAAGGATCATGCCAGAAAATCACCAAACAAGACATAAGTGTACACACACTGCATTCAGGCATGAAAACAATTTGATCATGAGACCAACAACAACTTCAACCAGAATAAAATATACAAACCACCAGTGAATTAATGAAGCAACAAAAAACTGACAATATGAACTGAGTGAAGCTATGTGTAACTGGCAGTGGTGACAACGTGACTCAAGTGCAGTTCAAATAATAATTGCCAGCAGTAAAGAGAAGCAATTCACACGAAGCCATAGGAAGTTACTAAAGTAATTCACAAAATTTCAAATGTCAATATCTCAAGTCAAAACTACAAGCAGAGATGAAAGAACACAAATCAAGCCGTGGGTTATGAAGCAGTCAAGGAAGGCGACTAATAGGCAAAACATAAATGAAAAAGTCATAAATAGAAATTAACCAAGTCGATTATCTCAAAAATTCAAAGTGTCGAAATCAAAGATGTCAACAGAGAAAAGAACGGAACCAAATCCAAAGCACATGCAAGCCGTGATAATCAAGCAAAGAAATTCGAATTGAACCATTCTAAACAAATCACACGTATTCAAGTAAAATCGAACAGCCAGGATAATTATCAGACGAATTCAAATGATGTATTCGAACTATAATTTAGGATTTTATTCTCTATAAATACCATTAACGTCATCAGCATACAACATCGAGTTCAAGGATAACAACGAGAGTAATAAAGGAAATCACATGCTAGAATTATTAAATTCGAACTTGCCAAATTGAAACAGCCAAGTGAAGTCAAAGCAAGACGATCGATCGACAAAGCAATCGATGCACAAATATCTATACAATGTTTCAACTGGAATCAGCAGTTTTAAATTTCCAGAATCCCTAAATTGTTGAAAGAGTAACGAAGGACTGAACGAAAGAGAAAGAGACCGATAATATAAAAAGAAAAGGGAACATATTTTTATCACTATTTTCATTGGGTCGGCTTTTTAAATATGATTGGGATTTATTTTTAAAATTAGGGTTTCTTGTTTTTGAGTTGTTTTTATTTTGTAATTTACTTCTAAACTTTTATAAAATTCTAGTCGTGTGACTAGGGGACAAACGACGGTGGTGTAGTTCGAGAATTCGCAACTCAGTGGCTGAGTTGTGGCAGGGTTTTGAGCATAGAGTTAGGTTAGTCAATAGCGGGTATCGTAAATTTACGTGCGTAATCATCTTACTACTTAATTTCTAGTAGAAACTTTGGGGTCAGGACGTAGGCAGGGTGTTGCCGAAGATGGGTAAATCTGTGTTGTTCTATTTCTGCTTTTATTATTCTGCTATTATCCGTGCTGCAATTATTTTATATATTTATGCATTGATTTTTTTTATAATTATTAGTATTACCCTATTCACCCTCCCTCTAGGGTGAAATCGATCCTACAAGTGGTATTAGAGCTAGGAACAACAACCAATTTTTGTTTTAAAATTTTGATTTTTCAAAAAAAAAATTATTATTTAAGATTTTGATTTTTTAAAATGGCTTCTTTTAATAATGCTTTTGCTGAGGGTCAGTCTATAGTTAAACCACCTACGTTCAATCGTGAATATGCTTACTAGAAAAATAGAACGAAATTTTTTCTAAAAACCATTGATGCTTAGAATATTGTTGAGACAGGTAATAGGACACCAACTATAGTGGTAGATAATCAGGAAATAGAAAAACTGATGGATCAATGGACAGATCTTTAAAATAAACTACATAATGTTAATGCTAAAGTTACGAATTCTGTTATTTGTTCATTGGATCAAATTGAATTTAATCGTATCTCACATTGTCTAACTGCGTAGGAATTCTGGCGTACACTTGAAGTGGTTCATGAAGGAACATCTTAAGTCAAGAAGTCTCGCCTTGCCATGCTTAGTAGTGAATACGAGAACTTCACAATGGCCAAGGATGAGAATGTCAAAAATATGTATGGAAGACTTTCCAATCTCGTATACAAACCAAAAGCTCATGGAAAATCATACACAGAGTTGGAAATAGTTTAAAAAATTCTTAGAGTCCTATCATGAAATTTTGAAGCAAAATTAACTGCCATTCAAGAATCAAAAGATTTAAAATAAATCAAAGTCGAAGAACTCATCAGAAATCTCACCACTTATAAGCTAGAAATGAAATTTAAGGAAGAATGTGAAGGAAGTGATACTTGAAAGAAAGAAATAGCTGTCAAAGGAACAACTAAAAGTGAAGATAATGATGATGGTGAAGCTGAGCTGGCATTACTAATAAAGAGGTTTAAAAAGTTAAACCGCAAATATGGAAATCCAGCCAAAAATCATCAATTGAGAAGCAGAATCCACCAAGTTCTAGATAACTCAGAAAAAAGAGATTATTTTCCACAAATGTAATAAACCGGGTCATATCAAACTCAATTGTCCCCAAAATCGACTCAGCCAAGGAAAGAAACCAAAAAGAAAAAGTTTTGCTACTATTTGGGATTAAAGTGATGAAGATGAAAATGAAAGCACTGGCAAAAAAGAAAATCTGTGTCTTCATGGAGAAATAACTGATAGTGATGATGACGAGCCAAACGAGGTATCAAAACTTTCTCATTCGCAATTACTTATATATTTTCATGAAGTAAATGCCGTTTTGAACGAATTAGGGAAAAGTACGCTAAAATTGAATCACAAAGAGATAGTTTGATATAATTAAATAAACAGCTTGATCATTGGTTAAAACCACCAAATCAAGAGCCCCAAGTGTGAGTATCCATCACTTGAAGAAGAAATTAAAAGCCCAGAAATTAAAATAAAATCACTTGAAATGAAATTTTGATTTTGAAAGAAAGTAAGTGAAAAAACTAGGAGAGAAAATTCTATTAAATAGTGCACTTGGCTATTAAATGAAAATGAATCACTCAAAACACAATTCCAACAACTGTCTATGATTTTAGGAAAATTCTCCAGAGGAGAAAAATCACTAAATATGCTATTAGGAAACAAACTGTTAATCCTGTTAGATAAGGACTTGGGTATAATCAATCTGAACATGTTAGAAGTGAACTTAATCGAGTTAATTCCAAGTGTACAACTTATGGAAAAAATGGACACAATCATAAAAATTGCTGGTATAGACCCAAACACATGAAAACTATTCCAATTTGGGTTCCAGAAGGCATGAATATAAAATCCCTTAAAGTCAAACAAATCTGGGTGCCAAAAGGAACAAATATAAATAGTCTTGGGTCTACACAAACATATGTTTCAAAATCTTTTGCCACTAACAATCGTGGACCTATAAAAATAAATAGGTCACAAAAATCCTTTCTCGTGTAGGTGTGGTGACAAGCTAAGGAACAACAATAGTGTTGCCTGGATTTCGGCTAATCCAAGCACACGATGGGAAACAAATCAAAGTTCTTAGCCTAGTACAAAGGTGGTAGAATCATAATGGGGAACAATAACCTATTATCGGTAAAGGTAAAATAAGTAACGGTACGTTTATCTTGAACGATATATTAAATGCTGAAAATCTGCATCATAATCTGCTCTAAATCAGCCAGTTATGTCACTATTATTCTGATTTATGCAAAATTGTTGACCAATCATTTTTTCATCCTCAAACTAGTTCATATAGATCCATTTGGACTAATGATATTGCAAGTTTTGATGATAAGAGATATTGTCTTATATTGATTTTTGATTACTCTAGATACACGTGGATAAATTTGTTTATCTTACTGCTTCTAGATCTGACACTATGTTCACTGTTTGCTTATGTGCACGATTTCAATCAAATCCAAAAGAATCTCATTTAAAATCTATTAAAAGGATTATAAGATATATGTTGCACACCCTACTTTTTGGTCTTTAGTATCCAACTAATGATAGCTTTGAATTAAAAGGATATTCAGATGCAGATTATGCTGGAAGTCTAGTTGATAGAAAAAGTACTGGTGGAATGTGTTTTAAGTTAGGACGTTCGTTAGTTGCATGGTTAAGTAGAAAATAGAATTGTATTGCATTATCCACCACCGAGGCAGAGTATATTGCTCTAAGTGGTTGCCCTGCTCAAATTTTATGGATGATACAAACTTTGCAAGACTATGGTCTAAATTTTAAACGTGTACCACAAATATGTGATAGCAAAAGTGCACTTGATTTCACAAATAATCTTTTACATCACTCATGGATGAAACATATAGATGTTAAACATCATTATATTAGAGATCATATTTCCAAAAAAAATATCTGCATAAATTTCATTTCAACCGATTTTCAATTGGCGGACGTTTTTACAAAACCTCTTCTAGAAAATAGTTTTCGTAAACTTCGTCTCAGTTTAGTGTTTTAAAAATTCATTTTTTTTGCCTATTTTGACCAATCTGACTCCCGATTGATTATCGATAAGATAAACAGTGATTGAAAAAGTGACGAGTGTTGATATTAATCATATATTATAACTTGAAAAGGTATATTTAGTAAATTTCTTTAAAAAAAATAAACAAGATTTATAATAACTTTTGTCGGTAAAAATTCCATGACCATCTCCATTTCTATCATATTTCTAACAACCATCACTCATTAAAATCCAATGTAGTATGTCAAATTGTAGTATTTTAAACAGGAAATTATTCGTTTTTTAATAAAAACATCCAAAGTATCCACTCTTATTTAAAAATCCTCACGGTTATACATTGGTGAATTACTTGGAATATTTGTTCATGTGCTTTCATGCTCATTTAAAAGTCCTCACGGTTATGCATGTATGGAACACATATCAAAATTAATTATTAAATAGACAAGTTGATTCTAATCCCATTTAAAAGTCCTCACGGTTATGCATGGTTAGAAGACGCCTGAAATTTATTTTTAGTTTTTTAATAAAAAATTGGAAATACTACCAATCTCGTTTAGAAGTCCTAACGGTTATGCATGGTTAGTAGATATTCAAATTCCTGATATAAATATACCACAAAAAGACACAATTATATGGTTTATATGCCGACATCACCCCCATCACTCTAAAGTGGAATATGCACCTAACAGAGTATTTATGATTTTTGTTCGATTTTTTTTATTGTTTGATATTTATACTCGATTGGGTATTAATGTTGTACTAATGTCTATCACTATATCTCTATTTTTCTAACACCATTACTCTTTTGCTGATGACAAAAGGGAGAGAGAAAACTTAAGATTTTGGCAAATGAAGGTCAAATCTATTATATTTTATCTGCATATTCCCATATTGGTTCATTTGCATATTTTTACTTATTTTCATGCATATATGAAGAAGGAGCTTTGTTGTAGAGAGAGCATTCAAATAGGGGGAGCAAACAAAGTTCATCAATAACCAAATACATTTAATAAATTCAAAATATTAGATATATGTTTGTTATCATCAAAAGGGGGGGGATTGTTGAATATGCTAGTATATGATTTTTGTTTGATGATAATAAACATATATATATATATATATATATTCATTTAAATGTATTTGTTATTGTACTATTTTATTTTTACATAATTAAATAAATATTTGCTGAATAAAATAAATAACACAGAATTTAAATTCAAAAAGATATTTTATTCAAACAAATATTTTATTACAATTCTAAATAGTATGAAATTTGAGCTCTCGTTATATATATAGAATTTCAATTACAATACAACTTCAAATTACAACATAATTTTTCACTGTAAAATTGTTACATACACTTGCACCTCACTACATATCACTCACTCACTAGTGTTTATCTTCAAATATATTCTAGATTGAATCCAGCATCTGAATTATCTGTAAAATAAACACTAACGCGGTAAAATTGAAAAATAAATATTTTTGCAGTGTAAAATAAAATGTGTTTTTGAAAATATTATTTGTCTCGGTTATTTGGGTCGTTCATCATCATTTTCGTTTTTGAACTCATCGAGCACAAATAACCCATGACATGCACAGTGTATCGCTGTATATGCCATAAGGCCGTGCATACCGACATACACTTGATAAAACTGTAGGGACAAGTGAGCAAAAGATCAAACCCAAGTCATAAGATGGATTCAACTCAGTTGCAATACAAAAGCATCACAAAATTGTCGAGTACAAGTTCTTATGCAACAAGAATCCAAAACCAGACCATGCTAATAAGTGCACAAATGTGTACACATGAGAACAGACTTGACAGTGGAGTCATGAAGCAACCAATCCATACCTGTACAGACCAGTGTGTATAGCAAAGCACCAAACAGTTCAAATGTTCAGATTCAAGAGATCAGAGCAAGTGGAGACCAAACCTAAGTGCAATATCAACACAAATGAACATAACTAGACCTGGCAATTGGAATACAATGACCAAAGGCAACAACACTCAACAGGTCATCAATGTACACAAAATATCAATGGCACCAGGTCAGTACAACATTGTAACGCAGATTGGGAGAAAAGCCACAACCATAAGAGAATAATTATTATAAGCATGGATGGTATAAGTAGTGATGACACAATTGCACCACACCAGGTCAGTGCATATGAAAACAAGTGAATGACAACCAAACAAGGACAACAAGCTCCAGACTCAAAGAAATGGCATGTATCAAGACAGCAGTGGTAACACTGTATATACATATGCATATGTGAAAATTAGACCAGCTCAATATTGCAAACAGTCAAGCTAAAGCAAAGCACATGATGCAATGCAAAAAATGGAATAGTGCTAGTGCAAAGAACAGTGAAGCAACATGTATATACATGTGCAATAAAGTATGAGCAAACAGTTTCAAAGGATGATGCCAGAGAATCACCAGACAAGACAAAAGTGTAGGCAAACTACATTCAGGCATGAAAACAATTTGATCATGAGACCAACAACTTCAACCAGAATAAAATATACAAACCACCAGTGAATTAATGAAGCATCAAACAACTGACAATATGAACTGAGTGAAGCCGTGTGTAACAGGCAATGGTGAAAACATGGCTCAAGTGCAGTTCGAATAATAATTGCCAGCAGTAAAGAGAAGCAATTCACACGAAGCCATAGAAAGTGACCAAAGAAATTCATAAAATTTCGAATGTCAATATCTCAAGTCAAAACTGCCAGCGGAGATGAAAAAACACAAATCAAGCCATAGGTCATAAACCAGTCAAGGAAGGTAACAAGCAGGTAAATTATAAATGAGCAAGTCATAAAAGAAATTAACCGAGTTGATTATCTCAAAAATTCAAAGCGTCGAAATCAGAGATGCCAATAGAGAAAAGAACGGAACCAAATCCAAAGCAAACGCAAGCCGTGATAATCAAGCAAAGAAATATTTGAATTGAACCAGTCTAAACAAATCACACACATTCAAGTAAAATCGAACGGCCAGGCAAAATTATCAGACGAATTCGATTGATATATTCGAACGATAATTTAGGGTTTTTTCCCTATAAATACCATTAACATCATCGGCATACAACATCGAGTTCAAGCATAACAACGAGAGTAGTAAAGGAAATGACATACTAGAATTAGTAAATTCGAACTCGCTGAATTGAAGCAGCCGAGTGAAGTCAAAGCAAGACGATCGATCGACAAAGCAATCAATGCAAAAATATCTATTCAATCGATCAACTAGAATCAGCAGTTTCAAATTTCCAGAAGCCCTAAATTGTTGAAAGAGGAACGAAGGACTGAACGAAAGAGAAAGCGGACGATAATATAAAAAGAATAGGGAACATATTTTTATCACTATTTTCATTGGGCCGGCTTTTTAAATATATTGGGCTTTAGTTTTAAAATTAGGGTTTCTTTTTTTGAGTTGTTTTTATTTTATAATTTACTTTATAACTAGGGGACAAACTACGGTGGTGTAGTTTGAGAATTCGCAACTCAGTGGCTGAGTTGTGGTAGGGTTTTGAGCGTAGAGTTAGGTTAGTCAATAGTGGATGTCGCAAGTTTACGTATGTAAGCGTTTGACTATTTAATTTCGGGTAGAAACCTTAGGGGTAGCACGTAGGTAGAGTTTTTCCCAAGTTGAGTGAATCCGTGTTGTTCTATTTCTGCTTTTATTATTCTGTTATTATGTGTGCTTCTATTATTTTATATATTTCCGCATTAATTTTTTTATAATTATTAGTATCACCCTATTCACCCCCTCTCTAGGGTGAAATCGATCCTACAGCCGTGACACATGAATGTAACAAATTTTGTAGCTCATCCGTGTTAAACCCCATTTCTTGAAATTTGCTTTAATATGATGAATACAAAAGCGATGATGATGTTCAATTGGTCAAGCTTCTCTAAGCGCATGTGGAATTCCTTTCATATGATCCGAGATAAAGGTAATACATCTGGTACGTATGGATGGAATATAATTCTATATGCAACGAATAAAACAACTCCACCTTTTCCACGACTTTATTTGCACAACAGCAAAGGCTAATGGAAATATGTTGGATCTTATGTTTTGATTAGTGATAAGAAATTTAACCGACACGAAGATTCATGAATCTACGACAAAGAACTACGAAGACTGGACTCAACAATATAAAGTATGGTTCACAAACACACACACACATATATATATTTTGTTTAGAGTCAAAGTCTAGTTTTAGCTATGTTAAAATCTATCCTCAACTAGTTCACAAACATACACACTCGAAACATTCTTTAAAAGCAATAAAAGTTTTATTTAAAAAAAACAAAACATAATAATTACAATAACAATGTACGAAGCAATACTTGAACTTGGGTCATTGTTAAATACAATAACAATGTATGATTTTTATGGGTTTTAGAAAGAAGTATATGGTTTTATAAAATATTGATTTTAGATATTATATAAATATCATTATATATATAGTTAAATTCTTGATTTTAAGCTATGTATAAATTTGTTTTAATGTAGAATAAGTTTAATAACAAAGTTTGATTTTTATTTAAATATAATTTGGTTAAATATTTATTTAAAATTATATTTTTATATAGAGTTTATAGTGATTTAAATAAATTAAAGTTAGAAGATAAATTTTAAATTGATTTGAAATTAAATTTATTTAAGAATTATACTCAAATAAGTTTGATTTGAAATTTATTAAAATTGAGATTTTGAAGGATATGATTTTCATAACTTGATTTTGGTTTAAGGTGATTTAAATGAATACATCAAATTTAAATAAATTGAAGGAATATTTAGTTATTTGAAGTTTAAAAGTTTTATTTAAATGATATTGGATTTATTAAGTAAATATTTCAAAACTAAATAATAGTAAGTGTGAGGACCCGCAAATCTGTACTCCTTAAATAGACACTAATCTCCATTGATTAACTCAAGATGAACGGAAATACAAATTCTTAGGGTTTAAAAAAAGAAGAAAAAGATAGAAGAAGAGAGAAAAGATAGAACAGAACAGAAAGAAAACAGCAGAACAATATCAGAATCTCATAATCGCAGTGGAACAACATATAATAGATAAATGAATAATCTTTAAACAAAGAACTATATCAGTTATTTCATTACATCACATTACATTACATTATCAGAGTTTACAACAACAAACAGCGGAAAAGAAATACTATATACTAGTGAATACGCCATGCCATCCATCTTGCCTCCAGCAACTCCTGAATTCCAGAATATCCTGATAACCTGACTCTAGACTGCCCGTGCGGAAATTGGTGGGCACCCAGAGTTTAGGAAGGAAAACAATAAACTCCGAGTCAGTCATGTGACTGGCGTGAGAACTAAAACAGTTTATCTTTAAAACAAAGTACAGGATAATTTTAAAATAGATTCGCAATGCTTTTAAAAATGAGACTACCATAAGGCCTCCCGCACGCACACACAATGCAAACGCAGAATCGGAGGAGATTTCTCCTTATGATAGTCAAAGATGCTTGATACGAAAAAATCAAATCTTTTTTGATATTATTATTAGTGCATAGTGTAGAAAACATTTCGAAAGTAGAATATAAATCTTAGCCAGCATAGGTACCATTATATTATGCCTACTATAGCTACCATATTAGATGACAGGTTCTACAACTAAAACCGTACAAGGCTCGTATTGTTTCTTTGGATTTCCAACAAATGGTCAGGCCAAAGAACTTCCCATTGCCACATGGAAACGCCTCTAGAATGACGTCCCGAGGAACGAACCGGATCTCTGCCAACACAAGGTCGGGTTACCCCTAACTGGGTAACTACTGACACGAATATGTCATCCCCCGATCGTAACCGATCTACATCCGAGGATCCTCGATTTCCAACAACCAAAAAGTAATAAGTTTGCAGCAGCAACATATGTTAAATATCTGGGCTCCATACCATGATACCACCTCTATCCAGAAGGAATGACATACACTAAAGGGGCGCTACCCCCTAATAACCTTGCTGCATCCTTCATGTTTTGACCATTTTCGAGGTGTGAGGTCCGACTCAGTCTCGTCCACAAAGCTACGCTTTATACAAAAGATGTGCTTTGATTCAACAAATGCTCAACAGCACTTAGCATATCACACTACCAAATTGGGAGTATATTACTAATAACCTTCAACTACATAACCTCTGAGCTCGTACGTATCAGAGAAGGGTGTTAATGCTAAGAGAATAAATTCTCTGCCACCAACATATATGTATTTGAAAGAAATCAGCTTTATATCTTAATTTGTAATGTCAGACATACCATCCATACAAGTCTGTTCCAGGATCGAACAGAACCGAAGGCACTTACAAAGAAGTCCTTGCAATCCAGATATTCACTAATCACGTCCGGACTTCCCATCACATATGGAATCTCTATACCGGGGCCATTCGGTGCAGAAACATTCGATGGTAATCCTTCCGTTTTCAAAAATATCCGGTCTTCAACACCGGTCTTCAAATGCAATTCATAACGACGTATCACATATTCGGAATGGGTTATACGACCCCAAGGTCCTTTCCCGGCTAACCCGAATAGTGAGCGCTTATTCAAAAATAAGTGTGGCATTCAAATTCAAACAAATCACAACAAATACTCATTCGTAGGTAAATATTGATAGTCGGTTATTGAACTATCAATGGATATGCACAACATCACCAAATTCCAAATAATTTTCCAAATTATTTATTTTCCTAAAATATCTTTACAAGATATATATAATTTTCACACTTCAACCATTTGAAAACAAATTTCAAATCACTTTTTATCTTTACCACTTTTGAAAACAAATTTCAAACATTTTCCTTACGCGGAAATACTTTCATTTCAACATGGTTCATTTAAACCAATTAAATAAATCCTTAACGATTTACTTTATATTTACGTTCCAAACCCGTAAATTAATTCCCACACTTCAAAAATAAATCAACATTTATTTTTAAACAAATTCCCCTTTTCATTTATAAATTCCATAGTGAATTTACAATTCCAAAATATCTATGAATATACGATGTCCAAATCGATTTCTAATATTCATTTTCAATTTATCTTCAAAAAAATAAATTCTCAAAACGTTTCATTTCACATTGGAAAAACATTTCCATACTTATTTTTTTTATAAGTAATTCACAAATCTATTTATTTTGAACATTTGGAAAATATTCAATATACTTAAATCGAAATTAAGTATATATTTCATTCTTTAAGGAAATCATTCTCTTAAACATATTTATTTGGGCCAAAACGAATGTTGCGTAAAACATCGTTACGACAACCCAAAATCACTAGTATAAGGATTCGAAATTTAAAATAGATATATAAATCCCAATACTATACAAAACATTTCCTTTCGGAAATCATTTACTATAACAACAGAGTTATAGTCCACAATTTCCTTCTATTTCTCGAAAACGTCTATTTCAACAATGAATGTTGAAATCTATGGTTTCGAATCTTAACACATTTTTAAAAACATCGTTAGATCGTTTTAATTCTATTTAAAACATCACATCCAAAACATTTTCTTTAACATATTATTCACTATCCAAAAACGTGAATATACTTCGTTAACCAATTTCATCATTTCTATACATTTTATTTTAAAGGATTATTCACTGTCTAAAACGTGAATATAACTCCATTAATAAGTTATAACAATTTGCTTATCAAAATAGTCGTTTGCGGAATTATAAAACAATGTTTATAAATTCCATTTCTATTTATTTTATAACAACTTCCTTTTATAAATCTCCTTTATTAACCTATTTCAATTTATAACTCAATTATATACCAAAAGTTCATATTATAAGTTAAATACTTATAATTTATTTGTTTACAAAATCGTTCTTTTAAACTTCCCAAATTATAAATCTTATAACTTATAAGATTCATTTATTTACCCAAAACTATTCTTTTAATAACTTTACAAATTTTATAAACCTACTGCTTATAAAATTCCATTTATAGCTTCACCATTTAAAATTCTATGAATTTCATTCATTTATGAAATTCATTTACACTTCATTCTAACACTTATAAAAACTCGTTTTATCATTCAAATATTTTAATTTATAAATATCAATTTATAAATCCTTTATATAAATCAATTTATATTATTATTTTAAAACGTCTTTAAACTCCTTTATAATTTCATCATTTTGATTTATAAAATAATCAAATTTTATAAATCCTATATTTAAACTTTTTACAATAAATTCAAAAATCCCAATTAAACTATTTTATAAAATCATTTACCCCATATTTTCAAAAGTAAACTTTTATTATATTTCTCAAAAATCATAATTTTTATAACATTAACATTATAACGTTTATTTATTTAAAATGAATCAATTCCAAAAATATTTTATAAACGTATACTTTCAAAAATCACTTTAAAAATCCTTTTAAAATTCCAAAATCGGCCCAATGATGCTACACACCAAATAGTCAATCACGACAACAACGACATCATATATCTGTATATGATAATCAACGAATATCAAAATATCCATAATCAAATAAATACTGTTGAGGAATCCAGTTGGATCCCTCCAACCCGTCTCCCTGCATCCAAAGATGTTAGCACAATACCAATTCCGTTCCAGTACGGAATTATCGCGGTATATGGGATTTATAAAATATTATCCGCTTAATAGGCGGCGCAATAGGGTCTCATCCGCTATATAATGCGGGAAATCAACTCCAAGTACATAAATAATACCAATTTCACTGTACTGTGAAATATTCGCGGTATATGTTTTTAATAAATAACCTCCGCTTACTAACGGCGTATAATGTCTATTGTAACAATCAATAGATAACAATCATCATTCAAACATACATTCAAGAATTTTAAATATAACTATTTAAAATTAAAATCGAAACCGATTCGATTGAGAGAGAAGTTCTCACCTTGATTTCAATTTCGTTTTCAGCTTTTATTTCGAATAAAATTAAATGGACGTTTAATTTTGCCCGAAATTTTCGCTAGCTCCAAACGACTCCAATCCAATTCCATATCGTAGTGCTCGTCCATACGAATCCAATGCAACTGGTTTTGTACGTTTTCGACCTCGTATGAAAAAGATATGAATTTTTAAAGTTACACGAATTTATATATATATAATTTACAACATTTATTTTACTTTCTAAACCTAATTTGCATCACAGCCGTCCATTTTCCAACCTGCAAATCACGGCCGTGAGTATCATCTTCCCCCCCATCGTTCGTTTCTAGTGAATGCCGAACCCAACCGCCACCAAAACCCTAAATCAGCGCGACTAATTCGAACAACTAGAAGACGATCAACTAGCGCCATATTGAAGTCCATCCCCTCCTCTACCTTCGGCATGAGCCATGTCGAGCTCGGCTCCATGATGGTCGTGAAAAACGCGTGCAAACTGACCATGTTTCGCCCCTCTTTGCTATCAATCCACTCAACTATATCCAATCATAGCCGTTGGATATATAGTTCTCATCGTCGTCTACAACTCTCTAGTTGGAAGTTTTTCGATTCAATTAACGGATCTGAAGAAATTAAGGGATGAAGATAGGAAGATTTCGGCCATTGGAAATATAAGAGGCCGGCGGCTCTGAATTTTGACCTAGGGTTTTAGAATTTTGCAAAAGTGAAGAGTAGAGGGGCTTATATAGAAAATTCAACGAACACTATTCATCCCGAAATTTCCGAACTCCAAACGAACCGTGTCGGTTGGCGTTCCTAAGGTTTACCCTGCATTCCGAACACAATGGAAAGTGTTTCGGGAGCTAATTCGATCATCTGTGTAACGACCCAGAATTTTTAGAAATTAAAATTTGAATATTTAATTTATTTTAAACATTAATAAGTGAATTTATAAGTCAAATAAATTTTTATTTGAATTTTTGAATTTAATTGGATAATTAAATCGATAATTTAATATGTTAAATTATGGAAATAATTGAAAATTGAGTTAAATATGATTGAAAATGATTTGTAAAATTTTATTTTATCATATGGGAGTTAGAAAGATATTTTAGAACTTTTAAAATCGAATTAAAAGTTAATTTGTGAAAATTGAATATTTTAATATTAAAATTGACTAGTGAAAATAGTCAATTTTTGAACAGTCTCAGAATTGAACGAAACTAGTTCCATTGGATCCGTAATAGTTAGTTATTACCGGATTTCAAATTTCGTGTCAATCGGAGCTATCGTTTGATCGTGGCAGCTCGAAACGCATCGATTTATTTTTAATTTAAATTTGACGAGCTAAAATAGCCATTTTTCAAAAAGTCTCGGATTTCGACGAAACCAGTTTCATCGGATCCGTAATGTGATATTATTGCAAGGTTTCAAATTTCAAGTCAATTGGATTTACGGTTTGTCCGGTATGAATTAAAACGCCTAGAAATCGACTTAAATCGGTTTAATTCAAATTGAGCGTTTACAGCCATAACTCGCACATACTTCCGAATTAGCTTCCGAAACCTGTTCCATTGTGTCCGGAACGCGGGGTAAACCCTAGAAACGCTGGTTACGGCGCGTAAATCGGAGTTCGGAATTTCCGGATGAATAGTGTCGATCGGTTCCCTATAAATAGACCCCTATCTCTCTCTTAATAAATAAAAAAAAGAAAAAAAACCCTAATTCATACTGCAGCCGCCACCCCCCCCCCCCTGAACGGCCAGAAAACACTCAACTTCATCCCTCCAAATCTCCAAATCCGTCGACAATTAGCAAGAATGTTCAACTAGAAACTTGTAGAGCACAACACGAACTAGAGATCCAACGGTTATGATCGTGTTTGGAGCGACGATGGAGGAGAAAAGGGGGCCGTTCTCTTCAGGCCTGCGCACGCACTTTGATGAAGAGGAGGTGGCCGAGCTCCATATGCTTCTGGCCGAGCGTAGCCTTGGTCGAGAGCTTCCTATTGCATGTAGTTTGATGAAGTATCGTTGAGAAATGGAGGAGCAAGATCAAACCCTAGTTTCTAAGTCATGGGTTCATGCTCACGTTGATAACCTGGAAGGAGATGCGTGAGGGAGAGGAAGATCATGCGCACGGCTAGGATCTGATGGAGGCAAAATCTAATGGTCCATATGTGATGTGGGTTTAAATTAGTTAAATTTATGTTATAAATCTATGTATATAAACACGTGTAACTTCAAATATTCATAACTTTTTCATACGAGGTCGAAAAAATGCAAACTCAGTTGCGTTGGAATCATATGGACGAGCACTACGCGATGGAGTTGGTTTGGAGTCGTTTGGAGTTAGTGAGAATTTCGGGTAAAATTAAACGCGCGTTTAATTTTATTCGAAATAAAAGCTGAAACGGAAATTAAAATCAAGGTGAGAATTTCTCACTCAATCGAATCGGTTTCGATTTTATTTTAAATAGTTAGATTTAAAAAATTTGAATGCATGTTTGAATGTTGATTGATATGTATTGATTGTTAAAATAGACATTATACGCCGTTAGTAAGCGGATGTTATTTATTAAAAACATATACCGCGAATATTTCATAAACAGTGAAATTGGTATTATAAATAATATCAATATATATATATTGGCATATGTATATATTGCAATTGTTGATTTCCCGCATTTATTTGTTTAGCAGATGAGACCCTATTACGCCGTTATTAAGCGGATAATATTTAATAAGAACATATACCGCGCTAATTTCGTACTGGAGCGAAATTGGTATTGTGCTAATGTTTGTGGATGCAGGAAAACAGGTTGGAGGGATCCAACTGGATTCCTCAACAGTTTTTATTTGATTTCAGATATTTTGATATTTGATGGATTTTCATATTGATGTATGATATCGTTGTTGTCGTGATTGACTATTTGGTGTGTAGCATCATTGGACCCAGATTTTGGGATTTTAAAATGATTTTTAAAGTGATTTGAGAAAGTATACGTTTTATAAAATAATTTTGGAATTGATCCATTTTAAATAAATAAACGTTATAATTTTTAATGTTATAAAAAATTATGATTTTTGAGAAATATAGTTAAAAACTGATTTTTGAGAATATGATGCTAATGACTTTATAAAATAGTTAATCGGGACTTTTGAATTTATTGTGAAAAGTTTAAATATAGAATTCATGAAATTTAATTATTTTATGAATCAAAATGGTGAAATAATAAAGGAGATTAAAGACGTTTTAAAGAATAATATAAATTGATTTATATTAAGAGATTTATAAATGGATATTTATAAATTGAAATATTGACATTATAAAACGAGTTTTTATAAGTGTTTGAATGAAGTGAAAATGAATTTCATAAATAAATGAAATTTATAGAATTATAAACTGTGAAGTTATAAATAAAATTTATAAATAGTAAGATTTATAAATTTGTGAAGTTAATTGAAGAATAGATTTGGTTAAATAAATGAATCTTATCAGTTATAAGATTTATGATTTGGAAAGTCTTTAAAAGAAACGATTTTGTAAAATAATCGTTTTATAAGTAATTAACTTATAATATGAACTTGTAGTTTATAATTTAGTTATAAACTAGAATAGGTTAATAAAGGAATTTATAAAAAGGAAGTTTTTTATAGATAAATAGAAATGGAATTTATAAACGTTGTTTTATAAATCCGCAAACAACTTATTCTGATAAGTTAATTGTCATAACTTATTTGATGGAGTTATATTCAAATAAATATGTTTAAGAGAATGATTTCCTTAAAGAATGAAATATATACTTAATTTCGATTGAAGTATATTGAATATTTTTCAAGTGTTGAAAATAAATAAAATTTGTGAATTACTTATTAAATAAGTATGGAATTGTTTCCAATATGAAGTGATATTTAGAATTTATCTTTTTGAAGATAAATTGAAAAGAAAATTGAAATGAATAATTGAAATCGAATATTCATTGATATCTTGGAATTATAAATTCACTAAGGAATTTATTAAGGAAGTGGAATTTGTTTAAAAATAAATATTGATTTATTTTTGAAGTACTGAAATTATATATCTTGTAAAGATATTTTGGAAAATAAATAATTTGGAAAATTATTTGGAAACTGGTGATGTGTGCATATCCAGTGATAGTTCAATAACCGACTATCAATATTTCCCTTTGAATGGGTAATAGATGTGAATTGATTGAATTTGAATGCCACACTTATTTTTAAATAAGCGCTCACTATTCGGGTTAACCGGGAAAGGACCATGGGGTCGTATAACCCATTCCGAATATGTGATACGTCGTTATGAATTGCATTGAAGATCGGTGTTGAAGACCCGGTATTTGCGAGAGCGATAGGATGACTTGTCGATTTACTCTGCACCGAGTTGCTCCGGTATAGAGTTCTCCATATGTGATGGTGAATCCGATCAGGATTGTGAATATCCGGATTGCAAGGACTTCTTTGTAAGTGCCTTCGGTTCTGTTCGATCCCGGAACAGACTTGTATGGATTGTATGTCTGACATTACAAGTTGAGATATAAAGCCGATTTCATTCAAATATATTTCTGTTGGTGGCGAAGAATTTATTCTTTTAGCTTAACACCCTTCTCTGAGACGTACGAGCTCAGAGGTTATATAGTTGAAGTTATCAGCGATATATTCCCAATTTGGTAATGTGACATGCTGAGTGTTGCTGAAATGATCATTGTGTTGATTATTGTGATAGGATCGTTTATTTGATCGTCTATCTTAGTGATCATTGTGTTGATCATTTGTTGACCCAAAGCATGGCTTTTGTATAAAGTATGTTTTGTGGACGTGACTTCGTCGAACCTCACACCCCGGAAATGGTCAAAACAGGAAAGATGCGGCAAGGTTATGAGGGGTAGCACCCTTTAGGGTATGTACGTTTCCTTCTGGATAGAGGTGGTATCATGGTATGGAGCCCAGATATTTAACCTATGTGGTTACTACGAATTTATTACTTTGTGGTTGTTGGTTTTCGGGATCCCGTGAGAAAGGTCGTTTACGATCGGGGAATGGCGTGCTCGTGTCAGTAGTTACCCAGTTAGGGGTAACCCGGCCTTGTGTTGGCAGAGTTCCGGTTTGGTTCTCGGGGATGTCTTTCCAGAGGCATTCTCATGTGGCAATGGGAAGTTCCTTGGCCTGACCATTTGTTGGAAAATCCAATTCCCAATACGAAACTTGTACGGTATTAGTTGTAGAACCTGCCATTCACTTATGGTGGTCACCACTGTTTGGATGGTAGCTATAGTAGGCATACGATAATGGTCGTATGTTGGCTAAGATTTATATTCTACTTTCAAAATAATTTTTCCTACACTATGCACTAGTAATAAGATCAAATGTTATTTTAAATGCGTATCAAGCATCTTTGACTATCATAAGGAGAAATCTCCTCCGATTCTGCGTTTGCATTGTGTGCGGGAGGCCTTATGGTAGTCTCATTTTTAAAAGCATTGCGAATTGAAATAAAAATATTCCTCTATTTTGATTTTAAAGATAAATAAACTGTTTTGAGTTCTCACACCAGTCACATGACTGACTTGGAGTTTATTGTTTTCCTTCCTAAACTCTGGGTGCCCACCAATTTCCACACGGGCAGTCAAGAGTAAGGTATATCAGGATATTCTGGATATTCTGGAGTTGCTGGAGGCAAGCTGGATAGCATGGCGTATTACTTATATAGTATTTCTTTTTCCGCTGCACTATTTGTTGTTGTTGTACACTCTGATGATATGATGTAATGAAATGTGATGTAATGTAATAACTGATATAGTTCTTTGTTTAAAGATTATTCATTTATTATTATATGTTGTTCCGCTGCGAATTGTGAGATTCTGATGTGATTCTGTTGTTTTCTGTTCCGTCCTATTTTCTTCTATTATCTTTCCTCTCTCTCTTCTATCTTTTCCCTCTTCTATTTTCTATTTTCTTTTCTTTTCTCTCTATTCTCTACCTTCTTATCCCTTCTTCTTTCTTTTTCTATTATCTTCTTTTCTTCTCTTTTTTTTTCTCTTTTCTTTTCTTAAATTCTTTTTAAAAACCCTCAGTGTTTGGTTTTCCGTCGTTCGATTCCTCGGCAGTCGATAAAGTGAGTGTCGATGTCGAATTTTCGAAAGACGAAGAATCGTGTCCTGACAATGTGGTATCGGAGCTTATGGTTAAGCGACAACCATGGTTCTGTTGGGTATAATTCATTAGAGATAGAGTCAGTAGTACTCTAGAATGAATTTGAGTGTAATAATAACTATGAGAGCGTATTTGTTAGTGAATAAAAAAAATTGTTTTATATTGTGATGATTGGTTTATTGAGTGGCATATGAACTTTCGTCAGCGTGGTCCGCAAGACTATGCCGAAGGGGTTTCTAAACACTTGAATAGAACAATTCGACACAATATTGTTTTAAATTGGGTAAATGAAATAATTTTGCCTTGATTATATTTTATATATGAAGAAATAATTTCCAGAATTATTAAGGTGTATTTAAGTTGATTGTTAAGTTGTTTGAATAATCTAAATAAAAGAATAATTGTATAAGTGAAAAGAATTATAAGAGTTAAATTATAATTAAAGTGATTTACAATTGTGAAATAAACTTATATATATAAGAAGTGAAACTATATGAATATATTTATGAATATGAGTGGTAAATGAAAATGAATTTAAAGTTAAATGGAAATATAACTTAAATTATGTTGAATGAAGTTGATATTAGTATCAAAGTAAATTAATAAAGTTAAGTGGTGGATGTGAACTTGAGTTATGTAAATGAAATTCAACTTTGAAATTGAATTGAATTAATGGATTAAATGTTAATCAATTGAATGTGAATTAAGTTGATATGGAATAATGAATGTAAGTGAAATTCATTAAAATCTAATGTTATTAGAAAGTTGAATAATTGAATGAAAATCAATTAAATTAAACCAATTGTAAGCAAAGGAATTTGGTTGCAATTAATATACTTTGGTTGTTATATGATTGTTAGTTGATTGTATATAATTCATTAAGTGTTAATGAAATTGAGTTAATGAAATTGAAAGCTAAAGTAATTGGAAATTCAATTGGAAGTTAAGTGAATCTTAAATAGATTTGAATTTGATTTGGAAGCAAACCAACTTGAAAATGAATTCGTGAATGTAAACTAAGTGAAAATGAATGTTAGTAAATTCCAACATTAATGAATCAAATGTGATTAAATTGAAAACCCAATTCATTGAATATTAATAAGAATATAAATGAATATATATTGATTATGAATTTGTTGAATGCTAGTTGGTTGATGGTTGAATATATTGCTTTTCATACATTTGCTATGTTGGCATATATAGTAATTATGTTGCTATATGATGTATGTTGATACTATGTACATATATGCATGTTCTCATGTTGTTTGTTGAGTGATTAGTAGGTGCGGATCGCGTTTGCTTCGCATTTGGAGCTCGCTTTTGCGCTATATCAGCCGTATATACTCGCTAATAAAATATAAGGTACATATCTCAGATTAAATATCGTACTTTTACACTTTTTTCCCTGCGGGATGCCTCATTACTTGATGAGATGTATATTTGTGATATATATACTGTCATTTTTTTTTTCGGATCGAGCCGCGCAAAGGAGACTATGGCGAATTTTTTCGAAAATTTAAGGCGTTAGAAAATTTTGAGAAAATTGGGAAAATTTTGAAAACTTAAAGTTTGATTTTGAAATTGAGAGTTAAACAATAGTAATTGTTTTTGAAAAGATAACAAAGTATGATTTGAAAACTTAGTAAAGATTTGTAAGAAGTTTAATTATGAATTTTGGAAAATTAATAGATTCTATAACTTTCCTTACTTGTTAATTTCGAGGACGAAATTCTTTTAAGTGGGGAAGATTGTAACGACCCAGAATTTTTAGAAATTAAAATTTGAATATTTAATTTATTTTAAACATTAATAAGTGAATTTATAAGTCAAATAAATTTTTATTTGAATTTTTGAATTTAATTGGATAATTAAATCGATAATTTAATATGTTAAATTATGGAAATAATTGAAAATTGAGTTAAATATGATTGAAAATGATTTGTAAAATTTTATTTTATCATATGGGAGTTAGAAAGATATTTTAGAACTTTTAAAATCGAATTAAAAGTTAATTTGTGAAAATTGAATATTTTAATATTAAAATTGACTAGTGAAAATAGTCAATTTTTGAACAGTCTCAGAATTGAACGAAACCAGTTCCATTGGATCCGTAATAGTTAGTTATTATCGGATTTCAAATTTCGTGTCAATCGGAGCTATCGTTTGATCGTGGCAGCTCGAAACGCATCGATTTATTTTTAATTTAAATTTGACGAGCTAAAATAGCCATTTTTCAAAAAGTCTCGGATTTCGACGAAACCAGTTTCATCGGATCCGTAATGTGATATTATTGCAAGGTTTCAAATTTCAAGTCAATTGGATTTACGGTTTGTCCGGTATGAATTAAAACGCCTAGAAATCGACTTAAATCGGTTTAATTCAAATTGAGCGTTTACAGCCATAACTCGCACATACTTCCGAATTAGCTTCCGAAACCTATTCCATTGTGTCCGGAACGTGGGGTAAACCCTAGAAACGCTGGTTACGGCGCGTAAATCGGAGTTTGGAATTTCCGGATGAATAGTGTCGATCGGTTCCCTATAAATAGACCCCTATCTCTCTCTAAATAAAAAAAATAAAATAAAAAAAACCCTAATTCATACTGCAGCCGCCACCCCCGCTGAACGGCCAGAAAACACTCAACTTCATCCCTCCAAATCTCCAAATCCGTCGACAATTAGCAAGAATGTTCAACTAGAAACTTGTAGAGCACAACACGAACTAGAGATCCAACGGTTATGATCGTGTTTGGAGCGACGATGGAGGAGAAAAGGGGGCCGTTCTCTTCAGGCCTGCGCACGCACTTTGATGAAGAGGAGGTGGCCGAGCTCCATATGCTTCTGGCCGAGCGTAGCCTTGGTCGAGAGCTTCCTATTGCATGTAGTTTGATGAAGTATCGTTGAGAAATGGAGGAGCAAGATCAAACCCTAGTTTCTAAGTCATGGGTTCATGCTCACGTTGATAACCTGGAAGGAGATGCGTGAGGGAGAGGAAGATCATGCGCACGGCTAGGATATGATGGAGGCAAAATCTAATGGTCCATATGTGATGTGGGTTTAAATTAGTTAAATTTATGTTATAAATCTATGTATATAAACACGTGTAACTTCAAATATTCATAACTTTTTCATACGAGGTCGAAAAAATGCAAACTCAGTTGCGTTGGAATCGTATAGACGAGCATTACGCGATGGAGTTGGTTTGGAGTCGTTTGGAGTTAGTGAGAATTTTGGGTAAAATTAAACGCGCGTTTAATTTTATTCGAAATAAAAGCTGAAACGGAAATTAAAATCAAGGTGAGAATTTCTCACTCAATCGAATCGGTTTCGATTTTATTTTAAATAGTTAGATTTAAAAAATTTGAATGCATGTTTGAATGTTGATTGATATGTATTGATTGTTAAAATAGACATTATACGCCGTTAGTAAGCGGATGTTATTTATTAAAAACATATACCGCGAATATTTCATAAACAGTGAAATTGGTATTATAAATAATATCAATATATATATATTGGCATATGTATATATTGCAGTTGTTGATTTCCCGCATTTATTTGTTTAGCGGATGAGACCCTATTACGCCGTTATTAAGCGGATAATATTTAATAAGAACATATACCGCGATAATTTCGTACTGGAGCGAAATTGGTATTGTGCTAATGTTTGTGGATGCAGGAAAACAGGTTGGAGGGATCCAACTGGATTCCTCAACAGTTTTTATTTGATTTCAGATATTTTGATATTTGATGGATTTTCATATTGATGTATGATATCGTTGTTGTCGTGATTGACTATTTGGTGTGTAGCATCATTGGACCCAGATTTTGGGATTTTAAAATGATTTTTAAAGTGATTTGAGAAAGTATACGTTTTATAAAATAATTTTGGAATTGATCCATTTTAAATAAATAAACGTTATAATTTTTAATGTTATAAAAAATTATGATTTTTGAGAAATATAGTTAAAAACTGATTTTTGAGAATATGATGCTAATGACTTTATAAAATAGTTAATCGGGACTTTTGAATTTATTGTGAAAAGTTTAAATATAGAATTCATGAAATTTAATTATTTTATGAATCAAAATGGTGAAATAATAAAGGAGATTAAAGACGTTTTAAAGAATAATATAAATTGATTTATATTAAGAGATTTATAAATGGATATTTATAAATTGAAATATTGACATTATAAAACGAGTTTTTATAAGTGTTTGAATGAAGTGAAAATGAATTTCATAAATAAATGAAATTTATAGAATTATAAACTGTGAAGTTATAAATAAAATTTATAAATAGTAAGATTTATAAATTTGTGAAGTTAATTGAAGAATAGATTTGGTTAAATAAATGAATCTTATCGGTTATAAGATTTATGATTTGGAAAGTCTTTAAAAGAAACGATTTTGTAAAATAATCGTTTTATAAGTAATTAACTTATAATATGAACTTGTAGTTTATAATTTAGTTATAAACTGGAATAGGTTAATAAAGGAATTTATAAAAAGGAAGTTTTTTATAAATAAATAGAAATGGAATTTATAAACGTTGTTTTATAAATCCGCAAACAACTTATTCTGATAAGTTAATTGTCATAACTTATTTGATGGAGTTATATTCAAATAAATATGTTTAAGAGAATGATTTCCTTAAAGAATGAAATATATACTTAATTTCGATTGAAGTATATTGAATATTTTCCAAGTGTTGAAAATAAATAAAATTTGTGAATTACTTATTAAATAAGTATGGAATTGTTTCCAATATGAAGTGATATTTAGAATTTATCTTTTTGAAGATAAATTGAAAAGAAAATTGAAATGAATAATTGAAATCGAATATTCATTGATATCTTGGAATTATAAATTCACTAAGGAATTTATTAAGGAAGTGGAATTTGTTTAAAAATAAATATTGATTTATTTTTGAAGTACTGAAATTATATATCTTGTAAACATATTTTGGAAAATAAATAATTTGGAAAATTATTTGGAAACTGGTGATGTGTGCATATCCAGTGATAGTTCAATAACCGACTATCAATATTTCCCTTTGAATGGGTAATAGATGTGAATTGATTGAATTTGAATGCCAGACTTATTTTTAAATAAGCGCTCACTATTCGGGTTAACCGGGAAAGGACCATGGGGTCGTATAACCCATTCCGAATATGTGATACGTCGTTATGAATTGCATTGAAGATCGGTGTTGAAGACCCGGTATTTGCGAGAGCGATAGGATGACCTGTCGATTTACTCTGCACCGAGTTGCTCCGGTATAGAGTTCTCCATATGTGATGGTGAATCCGATCAGGATTGTGAATATCCGGATTGCAAGGACTTCTTTGTAAGTGCCTTCGGTTCTGTTCGATCCCGGAACAGACTTGTATGGATTGTATGTCTGACATTACAAGTTGAGATATAAAGCCGATTTCATTCAAATATATTTCTGTTGGTGGCGAAGAATTTATTCTTTTAGCTTAACACCCTTCTCTGAGACGTACGAGCTCAGAGGTTATATAGTTGAAGTTATCAGCGATATATTCCCAATTTGGTAATGTGACATGCTGAGTGTTGCTGAAATGATCATTGTGTTGATTATTGTGATAGGATCGTTTATTTGATCGTCTATCTTAGTGATCATTGTGTTGATCATTTGTTGACCCAAAGCATGGCTTTTGTATAAAGTATGTTTTGTGGACGTGACTTCGTCGAACCTCACACCCCGGAAATGGTCAAAACAGGAAAGATGCGGCAAGGTTATGAGGGGTAGCACCCTTTAGGGTATGTACGTTTCCTTCTGGATAGAGGTGGTATCATGGTATGGAGCCCAGATATTTAACCTATGTGGTTACTACGAATTTATTACTTTGTGGTTGTTGGTTTTCGGGATCCCGTGAGAAAGGTCGTTTACGATCGGGGAATGGCGTGCTCGTGTCAGTAGTTACCCAGTTAGGGGTAACCCGGCCTTGTGTTGGCAGAGTTCCGGTTTGGTTCTCGGGGATGTCTTTCCAGAGGCATTCTCATGTGGCAATGGGAAGTTCCTTGGCCTGACCATTTGTTGGAAAATCCAATTCCCAATACGAAACTTGTACGGTATTAGTTGTAGAACCTGCCATTCACTTATGGTGGTCACCACTGTTTGGATGGTAGCTATAGTAGGCATACGATAATGGTCGTATGTTGGCTAAGATTTATATTCTACTTTCAAAATAATTTTTCCTACACTATGCACTAGTAATAAGATCAAATGTTATTTTAAATGCGTATCAAGCATCTTTGACTATCATAAGGAGAAATCTCCTCCGATTCTGCGTTTGCATTGTGTGTGTGTGCGGGAGGCCTTATGGTAGTCTCATTTTTAAAAGCATTGCGAATTGAAATAAAAATATTCCTCTATTTTGATTTTAAAGATAAATAAACTGTTTTGAGTTCTCACACCAGTCACATGACTGACTTGGAGTTTATTGTTTTCCTTCCTAAACTCTGGGTGCCCACCAATTTCCACACGGGCAGTCAAGAGTAAGGTATATCAGGATATTCTGGATATTCTGGAGTTGCTGGAGGCAAGCTGGATAGCATGGCGTATTACTTATATAGTATTTCTTTTTCCGCTGCACTATTTGTTGTTGTACACTCTGATGATATGATGTAATGAAATGTGATGTGATGTAATAACTGATATAGTTCTTTGTTTAAAGATTATTCATTTATTATTATATGTTGTTCCGCTGCGAATTGTGAGATTCTGATGTGATTCTGTTGTTTTCTGTTCCGTCCTATTTTCTTCTATTATCTTTCCTCTCTCTCTTCTATCTTTTCCCTCTTCTATTTTCTATTTTCTTTTCTTTTCTCTCTATTCTCTACCTTCTTATCCCTTCTTCTTCCTTTTTCTATTATCTTCTTTTCTTCTCTTTTTTTTCTCTTTTCTTTTCTTAAATTCTTTTTAAAAACCCTCAGTGTTCGGTTTTCCGTCGTTCGATTCCTCGGCAGTCGATAAAGTGAGTGTCGATGTCGAATTTTCGAAAGACGAAGAATCGTGTCCTGACAATCTGTGCGAGTTATGGCAATAAACGATCAATTTAAAATTAAATCGGTAAATCAAATTTCTAGGCGTTTTAGCTTTGCCTCGGACAAACGGTAAATCCGATTGACACGAAATTTGAAACCATATAATAATATCACATTACGGATCCGATGAAACTGGTTTCGTCGAAATTCGAGACTGTTTGAAAAATGGCTATTTTAACTCGTCAAATTAATATTAAAACAATTTCGATGCGTTTCGAGCTGCCACGGTCAGACGAAAACTCCGATTGCTACGAAAATTGAAATCCGATAATAACAAACTATTACGGATCCAATGGAACTAGTTTCATCCAACTCTCAGACTATTCGAAAAATGGCTAATTTCACTAGTCGATTTAAATATTAAAATATTCAATTTTCACAAATTAACTTTTAATTCGATTTTAAAAGTTCTATAACATCATTCTAACTCCAATATGATAAAATGAAATTTTACAAATCATTTTCAATCATATTTAACCCAATTTTCAATTACTTCTGAAATTTAACATATTAAATTATCGATTTAATTATCCAATTAAATCTAGATATTCGAAATAAAATTTATTCGACTTATAAATTTCACTTATTAATATCTAAAATCAATTAAATATACAAATTTTAATTAACAAAAATTCTAGGTCGTTACAGTAAGTTGAATTTGATATATATGGAAGTATGAAATTATGGAATATTTAAAGCTTTGAAATATATGAAAATTGAAATGGTTTATTTTGTGGTTAAAAATCTGTATATGAAATCGATATAATTTGAAATAGTTTATTGAGAAACTGAAATAAATCGAAATTGGTAATTAGAGATTTGATTAAACTTGAATTTTTGGTTGATTTGGAATTGATTTGTGAAATTTGAGGGTAACTATTTTTATTATATAAAGTATTTTTAAATTATATTTAAAACTATTATTTTGTAAATTATTTTCATATAAACTATTTCAATATAAATCATTTTAATATAAACTAATTTAAAATACTAATTACACTATTTTAAACTATTTTAACTTATAATTCTTTTATATAAACTATTTTGCTTTATAAACTATTTTATTATATATTAGTTTAATATCTAATCTGTTTAAGTGGTGGAAGTTATGGTTTCAAAATTATGAATTTCAAAGTATTATCTTTTGAAAGTGTTATAATTTCAAGTGTCGGTTTCGAAAGTGTTATAACTTTGAAGTGCTATGATTTTGGAAAGATATATTTGAAATGGAAATGATATCATATTGATATGGTTTTTAAATGGCAATGATAGTTTGGTTTTTGAAGTATAAACTATTTTGAAATGACCGCGGTATTATAATAACGTTTGGTTGTTAAAGAGACCGGGATCGGTATTGTCATACTCTCTGCCAATATCGAAAACCAGTTTAACAACCGTGTATGCGGTGGAGATTCCAGAATGAAATAGGATGGTGGCGACGTCCTATTGAGGTATATACGTGGACCCGACTCCCGTGAATTGGCATAAGGTTGCTAAAACAGGAGCGATTCTCGGGCCAATAAGGTAGCTCCTCTGATCGGACACACTCCTTTGATATTATATTATGACTTTGTGATTGATTTGGTGGCCACTTTTGATTTTTGATTTGGGAGTGTGGCTCGAGGTAGGCGGTAGCTGCGGCTATGCGTTACTATCAGCCCGGATGCGTAATTGGTATATCTACCCTGGAATTGCCTTGTTGTGCCGTGCCACCTATCCTAGCACGCCTTATACGAGTTTGTTTTGTACCATACCTATGGAGTGCCCTCTGACGATGCCCAATACGGGGGAGATTACGGTACTGTATAGACTATGGGAATATATAAAATGTGTCATGGGAGATATGGGTAACGCCTTACGCTATTTGATAGTTTACTTTACTTTAGACATTATTATAATCGCATATATTACTACATAGTAGATAGTTTAACGGATCCTTAAAGGATGGTTATCCTAAACATCCTTTGAGTTACTTGTATTTCAGTTGATATTTCACTTAAGTTGGATTTGTGGATATAAGAATGTTAATCCTGACTCGAGTGTTTTATGTTTTGCTTTATGCTCGGATCAGACTGATTGATGCAATATTCGAGACTCGCCTTTGGAGTTGGAGCTTCGCTGGGAGATCCATCTATCCATTCTGCTTTCAGTTATTCAGTTGATTCCAGTAATATATTCAGATTTTGTTTTGACTTTTGTATTGAGACATCTATGTATTTGAGATTGTTGTTGTATCTTATTCTGTTATATATATAGTAGCTTCATGAACTACTATTTTATTGTTTCCGCTGCATTATTGTTATGTTACTCTGTGTCTGTGATTTTATGATTATTTTACTTACTGTATATTTTGAGTTTTGTTGAATATAAATTAACAATCTAGTATTTTGAGCAATTCAAATCCATCATGTGTAGATGCGAATGGTTGAAAACATCAGGATGTTACATTTGCTATCAGAGTTATGGTTTTAGGCAAGCTTTACATATGTTGTAAATTTGATTACAGAATCGCCTTCGTTCACACTTAAATTCTTTCCTCTTTGATTCGATTTCCTTTGAATTTTGGAACGTACCTCATGGTTCCAAATTCCATCCTTATCTCTCCCTATTCTTATTCTGGAGTATCCCATAACTCCACTTCGAATAATCCCAACAATAAATCGGCGGTCTCGGCAATCTTTGAATGATTGTAAAGGGATGAAACTCATTTACAACAAACACTAATTCACTGAAGATTTCTGTCTCCTCGGTTTACGATGCTATCTATCTCCTACTATGCCTGAAATCTATCTCTTGCGATCGAATTTTGATTACCTCGAAATTCTACAAAGATCTTATCCTCGAAGTCACGGTCGACCCAGTTAAGGTTGCCCGCGATTTATATAAACTTATCCATCTTCCTATTTTGTTATTTAATTATCTTATCTTTGTTTCGAACCTATCTTCGAATCAAAATTCTCTTTGATTTGAGTCTATCAAGTTTGAATCTCTATCCTCGCTTTGAAATCCATTCTTGTATCGACGATTGACAAAGTGTATTTGTAAATTAATATTAAAAAAATGTTTTATATATATTGCGTTGTTTGAGTTGTTGATGTTGATTTGGGTTTCCGATCGATTCGTCTAATCAATGCTATAGATAGGATTTTTTAGAACATTTGAACAGAGCAATCTGACATGATATTGTTTTCAAATTTGGTGATTGAAATAAATTTTTGTATAATTATATTATATATATAAGTATAATTTTTCTGAAATTAAATTGTTAATGAATTTTTGTTAGAAATGGTCATATTTGATTTTCATTTATTGTTTTGTAAACCATTGATTCTACCAACATATAAATAAATGAAATTATAAAATTTGGCTTATAGATTTGATTTGGAATCCAAATGAATTTAATTTAGAATTTTAGAATTTAATTTTCGACAATTTCGAACTATGGTTTTAAAGTTTTAAAATGCCTATTATTTTAAATATTTTCGAATAGAAATTGTTTCTAAAGAATTTCATATGTTTAAATCATTGCTCTTCTCTTTTTTCACTGGAAAATAATCTCAGTGATGGCGGCCAAATCATCGACATTCATTTTCGAGTTTCAGAGTGGAGAGATCGTTCTGTAGCTTTGCTACACTTTTGTTTTGGAAATAAAAGTGATCTGAATTTGTAAAGTATGACTTGATTTATAATGTATATATAAGTATATGATATAGATTTGATTTGATATATAGTACATATATTTATCTCTAAACGGTTTGAAGTTAATCGAAAATTTAATTCTTAAATTTATGTTAAAGGTGATTTTAATTTTAAAATGAAGCCAAAAATTTTAATAAATATTTAAATTTGAAATAATTTAGCTGGGAAAAAGTTTACTTGTATAATACCAATTTTATTCTAATATCACTTACATAAATTATTCAGAAGTTGAATATGTTATTGGATAATATACAATATAAGATGATTTAATAAATAAGTTTGAGTGTTTATAATAAATGTTATACACTTAAATTTTAATTACAAAAATGTTAATAGAGATAAATATAATAATAAGTTAATTGGATAAATGAAATAAAAAAATTTGTTTGAAGAAATTAATAAATTGAATTAGATCAACTTATTGAAATACTTTATATGTTGAATATAAATTAATTTAAATTGAAATTTATGTAGTTTAAATTAATTGTTTTATTTTGTTTTTCAATCTATTTTCTTCTGGTTGTTTCTATTCCCCTACCTCCTTCCTTTTCGGGGATGAAAAGTTTGGAATGGGGAGAGTATAACGACCCACAAAATTTTAGAACGAAATTAATTGAAATTTTGTAAAATTTTAGATATTAAAATTTTGAAATAAAAATTTGATATTTGAAATACGTCTAGTTAAACATAGCAAATGGTAAATTTTCGTCAGATAATATAGAAGTCTGTTTTTCTTTGTAATTTTATTTCAACTCAAATCAATTGAAAATTTGATGATAATAAAATATTTTCCAAACTTGAATATTTTTATACAATAAATTTGTAAATCATCTTTTGAGTGAGACGTCATATTTCGTTTCTTCAAATTTGGACTTCTATTGCCCAGTTTATCTTATTTTCGGCAAATTTGCAGCGTTTTTGGTACCAATTATCGACTTTTGGTCGAATGATCGTACCATTGATATTTGTGTACCATTTTGACTATCTCGACGTGTTGATCTCCGCAGTATTTTCAATTGTGCATTTCGAAGACCGTTACATGATGGAATCCGCGATAGATTCGTAGTATCGGTATATGTTTTACAACTTTTGGCCCCTCTCGTACGTATCCTTCACACGAGTTGACTGGCCACAACCGAGCATCGTAGGCCTTCGCCTGTTTTGTACTCCTCCGCCTTAGGGCCGCATGCTCATATATACAGGTAATACGGTCTTCTATATGTTGAATCTTTGTTTTGTCTGCAAATATATATATATATATAGTTTATACGTATTATAATTTTTAATGAACTTGAATTTTATATGATAGTGTATATATATATATGAGTTGTATATTAACTGTTATACAGGATTTTGACAAATATTACGTGTTATGTTTGTATACGTATGATATGTATATTTGAGTTATGATTTGTTTTCTTTTCACTGTTAGTTTATATATATAGTTCAAATATTTATACATATACTATAAAGTTATATCCTGCTGTTGTATATATATTATGTAAGAAGGTAATATATAATATATTGGCTTAAAAATATATATAACGTCTTGTTTATATATATATATATATGATTCTATTATGTATGTTTTGTTGTATGTTCATAAAATTATGTATGCTGTTGCTTTATTTATGTATAATAGCTACGAAAAAAAGGGCTATGTTATTATATATATCCTATATATGTATTCCAATGTTTAGCTACCGTATTATGTTCTTTTAGTAGGGTAATATATTTAATTCATTTAAAAATTGACTTTGATATTGAATATATATAAGCTTGAAGTTGTATATATATACATATAGGTTATAAGAGATGTAATATAAGTATACGTGAATCTAGTCTTTCAAACATTATACTGATACTTTGTGTGTGGATCATATTTAGCATATGACTTTATATATATATATTTATAAAGGTTATGTATAATGTGTCTGTTAATACACACACACACACAAAAGTTCCTATGTTTTTTTTGAAATTTTGTCCAAATGTTTACATATATTGAAGTTTGGTTAGTTATGTATTGGTATAATATATGATTTACATATTTTGTTTATATATATTATTTTGGGGTTTAATGTACAAGTATTTTTTAGTTAAGTCTGTAGAATGTGTTTGTGAATATTTAATTTTAAGAGGAATTTGGTATTGTTTAAAATAATAGGTATTAGTCTATATATTAGTTTACATCAATACATGAGTTAGTTTCAAGAGGGTTTTATTTTATACATGTATTTTAAATGTAAACCATGACTTCTAATTACATATATATACATATATATGTATATATTATTTTAATGTTCGTTTGAAATTTAACATTGATTTCAAGGAAAAAGTATAAGTTTTAGGTTTTAAACATAAAATACATCTTTGATTTTTAAATATGCATATTTTAAGAACAATCATTGTAATTATATTTATATACATATAATTTTAATATTTATTTTAAATTAAATATTGATTCATAGAAATAATATATATATACATATACATATATATATATGTATGTATGTATATATAATTGTTGTTTCTATCAAACTGATTCTAATTGCTTCATCGATTCCACATTTATCATCGAATTCGTACCAATCTGCTTTGCTTTTGGATTCGTAACTCATCTCATTCTCGTTCATCTCTAGCCTCGATAGATGAGCTATCACTCATGAATAATGTTCTTATATTTGTTAAATTTGATTTTTTAATTGAAATAACAATTGAAATATGCTGTTGTTAGTTATTTGCATTGCTACATATATGCTATTTGTTCACCTATGACATCTGACACCATTATCTGTTATTTATATTGATGATATATGTCTGTTATATTATTATATCTGTTATCACTCTACAAGTTCCCTGTTAGTATAGAATTCCAAATGGCTTAAAATGATACATACCCGAATGATCTGTAGAATAGGAGAAAATCGTTATGGTTGAAATGATAGACCGAAGCGATTTTCATTTGAATTGAATTTGGGATTGCGGGTTGAAATGATATATACCCGTATATATTGAAATTGTGGATTGAAATGATAAAAATCTGTATCACTTGATCAAAGGATAGAAAATTATATACAGACACCGTTGGTCTATATATAAATATTTTGAAAATGATTTCTATGGGTTTTAGAAAGAAGAAAATGGTTTTATAAAATATTGATTTTAGATATTATATAAATGTTATTTATATATAGTTAAATTCTTGATTTTAAGCTATGTATAAATTTGTTTTAATATAGAATAAGTTTAATAATAAAGTTTGATTTTTATTTAAATATAATTTGGTTAAATATTTATTTAAAATTATATTTTTATATAGAGTTTATAATGATTTAAATAAATTAAGGTTGGAAGA
Source organism: Allium cepa (assembly GCA_030765085.1). Classification (NCBI taxonomy): domain Eukaryota; kingdom Viridiplantae; phylum Streptophyta; class Magnoliopsida; order Asparagales; family Amaryllidaceae; genus Allium; species Allium cepa. The sequence continues at coordinate 625,731,311 of CM060940.1, read as the reverse complement.
TAAATTTTAAATTGATTTGAAATTAAATTTATTTAAGAATTATACTCAAATAAGTTTGATTTGAAATTTATTAAAATTGAGATTTTAAAGGACATGAGTTTTATAACTTGATTTTGGTTTAAGGTGATTTAAATGAATATAACAAGTTTAAATAAATTGAAGAAATATTCAGTTGTTTGAAGTTTAAAAGTTTTATTTAATGATATTGGATTTATTAAGTAAATATTTCAAAACTAAATAAAAGTAAATTGAGTTTAATATATATGGAATTATCAAAATTTAGTTTTGAAATTATGGAATATTTAAAGCTTTGAAATATATGGAAATTGATAGGGTTTATTTTGTGGTAAAAAAATTGTATTTGAAATTGATATAATTTGAAATAGTTTATTGAGAAACTGAAATAAATCAAAATTGATAATTGGAGATTTGATTAAACTTGAATTTTTGGTTGATTTGGAACTGATTTGTGAAATTTGAGGAAACTATTTTATTATATAAAGTATTTTTAAATTATATTTAAACTATTTATATATTTACTTTTTAAATTATTTTCATATAAACTATTTCAATATAAATCATTTTAATATAAACTATTTTATATAATTCTTTTGTATAAACTATTTTACTTTATAAACTATTTTATTATATATATTATTTTAAAGTCTAAACTGTTTAAGTGGTGGAAGTTATGATTTCAAAGTTATGAATTTCAAAGTATTATGTTTTGAAAGTGTTATAATTTCAAGTGTTGGTTTCGAAAGTGTTATAACTTTGAAGTGCTATGATTTTGGAAAGATATATTTGAAATGGAAATGATATCATATTGATATGGTTTTTGAATGGCAATGATATTTTGGTTTTTGAAGTATAAACTATTTTGAAATAACCGTGGTGTTATAATAACGTTTGGTTGTTAAAGAGACCGGGATCGGATATTGTCATACTCTCTGCAAATACCGAAAACCACTTTAACAACTGTGTGCGCGGTGAAGATTCAAAAATGAAGTAGGATGGTGGCGACGTCCCATTGAGGTATATACGTGGATCCGACTCCCGTGAGTTGGAATAAGGTGGCAAAAACAGGAGCGGTTCTTGGGCCATTGAGGTAGCTCCTCTGATCGTACACACTCCTTCGATATTATATTCTGACTTTGGGATTGATTTGGTGGCCACTTTTGATTTTTGATTTTGGAGTGTGGCTCGAGGTGGGCGGTAGCTGCGGCTATGCGTTACCACCAGCCCGGATGCGTAATTAGTATATCTACCCTGGCATTGCCTTGTTGTGCCGTGTCACCTACCCTAGCGCGTCTTATACGGGTTTGTTTTGTACCATACCTATGGAGCGCCCTCTGACGACGCCCAATGCGGGGGAGATTACAGTAATGCATAGACTATGAGAATATATAAAATGTGTTAAGGGGGATATGGGTAACGCCTTAATGCTATTTTGATAGTTTACTTTGCTTTAGACATTATTATAACACCGTATATTACTACATAGTAGATAGTTTAATGGATCCTTATAGGATAATAATCCCAAACATCCTTTGAGTTACTTGTATTTCAGTTGATATTTCACTTGAGTTGAATTTATGGATATAAGAATGTTAATCCTGACTCGAGTGTTTTATATTTTGCTTTACGCTCGGGTCATACTGAGTGATGCAGTATTCGAGACTCACCTTTGGAGTTGGAGCTTCGCTTGGAGATCCATTTATCGATTCTGCTTTCAGTTATTCAGTTGATTCCAGTGATATATGTAGATTTTGTTTTGACTTTTGTATTGAGACATCTATGTATTTGAGACTTCTGTTGTATCTTATTCTGTTATATATATAGTAGCTTCATGAACTACTGTTCTATTATTTCCGCTGCATTATTGTTATATTACTCTGTGTCTGTGATTCTGTGATTATTTTATTTACTATATATGTTGAGTTTTGCCGAATATAAATTAACAATCTGGTATTTTGGAGCAATTCAAATCCGACGTGTGTGGATGCGAATGGTTGAAAATATCAAGATGATGCATTTGCTTAGCCTTTAGTAGTACATATTTAGTGGATAACAATAACAATAATACTATAGTAACTTTGTATGTGGTGTTGCTTTGATAGCTTGTGATAATATGTTATCACGAAACAAAGAAGTTACCATAATATATTATAAATTTACTTATGCTGAACCCTGACAGTTAACTTCCACACCATTGCAGTTCACAATCTCACGTGCAACTATAACATCCTAAAACACAACTTAAATGGTTGGATTTTTCGAACCATGTAAAGGAGGTGTTGGTGGATTTCTCAAAATCCAATAATACTAAAATTGCTGTAAACATTTATATATAACAAAGTAAACAAGTTTATAAAAATTAAATAAATTTATAAAATTAACTAAATTCGCCAGTTTTATAAAAATTAACTATGTTTTATAAAATATAAAATAAGTTGACTAATTTGTATAAAACTTAACTAAATTTATAAATTTAACTAAGTTTACTAAGTTTTATAAAAATTAAACAAGTTTATAAAAATAGCTAAGTTTATAAAAATTTATTAAGTTTAGAAAATTAAGCAAGTTTATAAAAATTTCTAAGAATAAAATAAGTTTATACAAACAATAAAGTTTACAAATATTAGTCAACCTTTACAAAAGTTAACTCGGTTTATAAAAATTAACCGATTTAACTAAGTTCTATAAAAAAAATAACTAATTTTTTTAAAGTAAAATTGATCTATAAAAATTACCCAAGTTAACTATGTTTTATAAAATTAAATAAACTAACTAATTTTTATAAAAATCTAACTAGGTTGACTTAGTTTTATAAAATTTACTAAATTTCTAAAATTTAACTAAGTATTATAAAAATTAAATAAGTTTATAATATAAACTAAGTTTACAAAAATTAAACAAGTTTATAATATGAACTAAGTTTATAAAAATTAATTAAGTTTTTAATAAATTGGCTCAATTTATAAAAATTAACTAATTTTTAAAATAATTAAGCAAGTGAATTAAGTTTTGTAATAAAAAACTAACTAAGTTGATTAAGTTTTAAAAAATTAACTAAATTAACAATGTTTTATAAAAAATAAAATAAATTTATGAAAATAACTAAGTTTATAAAAATTAATTAAGTTTATAAACATAACCAAGTCTATACAAATTAATCAAGTTTTAAAAAATTTACCACGTTTATATAAATAATAAAGTTTAAAAGGTTAAACTAAGTTTTATAAGAGCTGAAATTTCTATTCAGTTAAAAATATTGTGAATGTGATTTGAAATTCTATTCAATGTAACTTTCTAAACAACTTTTTTGCTCAATGTCACTTTCTTCACAATGTAAAATTGTGCACTATAAGACGTAAAAGAAAATTTTCAAATTTCAAACAAGGAACTCGTAAGATGAAATTGAAGCGCATCCAAACATGAAGCACTACATGCATATTCTTCTATACATCCGTAGATGATGTATAAAGTAATAATAAGAGATTAGCCTGGTATAATTAAGCAAATTTGCAAACTGTAAATTGAAATTCTTAAACAACAGCTTGTACAGTATCATAAATGAAGATGCATGCACCTTGCATTATATTACTTAAGTAAGAAACTAATTATGATATTTTATAGAATTTCAAATAGTTTATTGCAGCGATGTTAATATGATTATTTAATTTGTTCTTAAGAGTAATAATTCATTAGATGACTTTAAATATAAGTTATCCTAGTTCATGATGGTGCTTGTATTTCTACCAACCAAACTTTATCCCATTGACATTAATAGAACATTCAAACACTAATACAATGAAAAATTTTGCTAGCATTGCGTGCATGTAGTCTACAAAGAAGTGATACGGCTAATATAAATACTAGAACATCCCATTGGCAATAATTTACATGGTTAAGGCATAGACTTGATCATGGGTTTTGATTAGATAAGGAATTCAAAATGGACGGGGTTCATTAGCTTCTTATTTTGTAAAACTTTGGAGTAACACATACATGTTTCAATATATTGGTGTGATTAATGACTTGCGTATCCAAAAATCAGATGAAAATTATTGGAACCATATTAAAAATGATAAAGATCAAGAAGAATGGAACTGGTCCAGGAGAATTAATTAAACAATTGTGACGATGATCGATGTTAATTATGTGACCTTGTTTTAAAAGGATGGTTGGACTTTCAATATGTTTAACTTATGCGATGTTATGTTATGTGAATAATGTAGTAGCAGCACACCAGCATTATCACAGAGTTGGAAATTATACTCAACTGAATCTAATAAAGTGGATGAATCTTTTTAAAGATGAGGAAGCAGAGACAGTGAAAACTACACCTCCCCTTTTAGAGAAGGTAAACTTCATATTTTTTATGAAGTGTTATTTGTGCTTAATGCTATGTTGATATATATACTGTTTGTTTAGTTGCTTGTACTTGGAGGGAAGGGCTTTGTTGGATCACAAATTTGTTGGGGGCATATGAGCGTGGTATATCTGTTTCTATCTTAAGCAGGTATTGTTACATTCATGTTAAAGAGGCATATGGTCACACTGGCCATACATCGTTTTACTCCACTTTACTTTTGTTGTTAATCCTACTCAAGCCGTGGCTTTATTTTATATAGCATAATCATTGTCTACCTATTCTAGAATTTTCTTCAGAAAATCTTTAAGCGCGGTGTTGCTGTTTATAAGCAGATGCAATAATATGCTATACAAATTCCTAACAATGGATGTTAGGCTTTATTGTGCCATTTGCAAGCAGATAAAGGTTTTTTTTTACAGAGTATTTCTTTTATGTTAGTAGTTTTACTAATAAACAAATATTAGTTTATTACAATAAATGATCAACAAAAATGGAGCATCCTCAATTCCTACTTATGTGTAATGCGTGGATGGACACATATATCATTGATTGTACAAATGTTGTTGGAACTTGCTTTGTATTTGCAATGAATGGAACTTGTGTTTACTATAGTAATAATAAAATTACTGTAAATAGTTGTTAATACATATGAAGTGAATGGAAACATATAAGAATGCTCAAGTTTCAGTGTTATTTACTAAAAAAGTTGTTGATAAATATGAAATGAATGAGACTTTTAAAGTTGAGGAACCAACAGTGATACTCTAATAATTTTCGTATCTATAAAATATATACGAGAAACATGAATGAGTTTAAATAAGAAAAATGTGGTCATATGAGAAAAAGGTGGAAAGGATAAGGATGGATAAATGTGTATGTTTGGATGAGGAATCAATGTTTTATTAATTGTACATTAACTAAGGTATTAATATTTTATTTTTCTCATCCGAATTTATCCACTTTTCTTTTCATCTAATGAATTCAATTTGGTTGATTTAAACTTCACTTGTAAATGCTACTTGATTTTATGGCATGTTGTATACTTTGTATTAGTCAATCGCTTAATGAAATAGTGTGACGAATATTTAGTGTTTGCATTATGAATCTGATTTAACTTTGTGTACACTTTTTTGATGAATTGATTCTCAAACATTACTTTTGCGTTACAGGTAGATAGATGACTGTGATGTAAAAAAAGGTTGCAACGAGTTATGGATCGAAGTTATTTTTGCTGCTAGAACTACTTTTTGGTTTTAACGTATGTACTATTTGCTTTTGTTTTTCTATTGGTACTTGTTCTATATTTTGTTTATGAACTATTGATGATGAACTATTTATGTTTGGTGTAAGAATATTGTGTATTTTGATTATGAAATTTCATACGTTGGTTATCAAATATGTGTCCATAATGTGGTATTGATACAATATGTTTATTATGAAATGTGGTATTGATATAATATGCTAATTTTGAAATGTGGTATATATACACAATTGTGACTGATGTTTACTGAAATGGAATTTACAGAAAAGTCGAAAAAGCCTAATTGATTTAGCTTTGTATACAATTTAATGGCGTTTTTAAAACGCTGTTAAAACATTCCACGGCGTTTTTTAAATGTCGTTGAATGTTTTAGCAGATTTTTAAAAACTCCATTAAATTGTATCTAATAACATAACCAAATACAATTTAACAGCGTTTTTAAAACACTGTTAAAACATTCCACGGTGTTTTTTACATGCCGTTGGATGTTTTAACAGCGTTTTAAAAATGCAGTTGAATTGTTTTAACAGTGTTTTTTTAAAATGCCGTTAAATTAGACCAAACGCTGTTAAATGATTTCATGACACTAGGAAAATGCTGTAAAAAAGGACATTTAACAACGTTTATTCCCTGTCATTGTATATCTCTGACATATATAGCGTATGTAAAAACGCTGTTAATAGCTTTTATAGCCTTTTTGAAACGCTGTTAAAGGTCCTGTTTTTTGTAATGATTCCGCTGTACCTGGGAAGTAAGTTTGTAAACTCTCCACCTTGATGGCATGATACGACGACCATTATGCTTTTCGTAACTGTATGGTGGGTACACACTCATCCACAGAAATTACTATCGGTTGTATTTCGACCACATTGTCATGTTCCAGTTTTGCAAAATATATTTCTATCTCTCTCATTCCAACTGAAAATGTAGAGTTCAAGTCGTCGTCATCTTCCAAAGAGGGTGGATGCACCATCAAGGTGAGTTAATCTCACTCAATTTTGGACAGCTGGTTTTAATTTTGAATAGAAAATTTTATTAAATGTTTGAATGGTTAAATTGTGCATTGTTATCAGTTGGATGTGATCATATATATAGTGGTACATATATATTAGAATGATTGATATTCCCGAATATATACAGTGGATGAGACCCTATGCACCCCACATAATAGCGGATGACCCTATATACCGCGATATTCCATCTCGAAGTGGAATTGATATTTTTATGTTGAGCTAACATCTATGGACGTAGGAAAATAGGTTGGAGGGATCCAACTGGATTCCTCAAAAATGTGGAATTTAATTGCATATATAGTGATATATGTTTTTGTTGAATAATTTGTGACAGGTTATTGTATGATTTAAACCGATTATATGTTATCCCAGTTAACTTGGATTTTTGGTGTTTTAAAATACCAATAAAATATGGTTTAATTTGGTAAAGAGTTGTAAATGGGAATTTTTGAAGTAAAAATGTTTATAGAGAGTTTAGGGTAAATCCATGGGCTAAAGTGAATGGTTTTTGTAATTTTAATGTTTTTATTTCGGATTATGGTGAATAGAGATTTTGGGAGTAAAAATATATAAAGGATTTTTAATAATTGACTGGGCAATTTTAAAAAAAAGTGTTAAATATTCTGGAAAATTAGTTGTTAATTATTTTAAATTGGTTAAAGCATATTTAAGTATAAATGTTTACTTCATAATGATTTTTTTTTCTAAAAGGATTTATTTTATTTAAGAACTAGTCTGCATTTTTGTTTTAAAGGGTAAATTATTAAATATTAATATAGCTTTGTATAATAACTTTTATTTAAGTATAATTGCCTAGTGAAAGACAATTGATGGAGAGGATGAAGTGGATGGAAGATTGCTTGGGAATTCAACGAGACTCTTGGAAGCCGCCATGAAAGCCTGTTTTTGGAAAGTCTTAGTTGGGATAGTTTCTTTTAACTATATGTGTAATATGTTAGTAGTTGCTTTCTACTCTGATTTTGTATTTATGGGCTTTGAGCCCGAACATCATTTTGGTAATAAAATCTTTAACCAAGTTTTAAAAAAAATTCTAATTGCCTAGATTTAATTTGAAATCTATTTAGAAATTACAAGCATAATTAGGAGATAATTATTAAATGAAGTTTTCGGGAAGTAATGGTATACTCGTATGGCATAAATCGGAGGCAGTGAGTGCCTGCAGCTAAGTATTGAATTTCTTCGGGTTAGAGACGTAACCATTGAGCTGTGATGCATGGTTTGATACCGCAGTTGTACTTTTCACATTATATTTTAAAAGAGGTTTTCAAATATTTTTGAAAGGGTACGTTGTGAATATACTTATTTCGATAAGGTAAGTACAAATTTTTGGAAAAAAGAGATTTAATTTATTTGAAATTTGATTTAAACAAAGACTTGGTGTTTTTGGTGGGATTGAGGCATATGGTTGAATTGATTGTTTTATTTGATAGTTAAATAACCGACTATCAAATCTGGACCCAAATATAACTTTGGAAATATGTAGAATAAGTACGGAAATTATATGGTATAGTTACCGTTCGAGGTGCTATACTATATGTATAAACTCGTTCGTTCTTCTAGGACGTTTATAAGAAAATCCGTCCACCAACGGTTTGCAGGTGATCTCTGATATTATTCACATCTATTTATTTCCTAAAGAACCGGGGTTGAGTTTACTGGAAGCAGTGAACGTTGTTTTAAAGAGACCAGGATCGGATTTCTGATCCGAAAACCACTTTGATCCAATGAGTATTGTTTTCGAAAGGAAGATAAGAGCTTAGAGTCGAAGATGGAGCAGTGAAGTGCAAGGTCTAACCGCTACTAATCTTGAGGGTGATTCCAAAATGGATGTAGTAGGAATAGTGCCTTCGGTTCCGTTCAGACTGGGAACAGACTTGTATGGATGAATGCTATCAGTACATTTTCATTGGAGGACAATGAGCATTCTAAGTGAATGTTTCTAAAAAGGTAATCGTAGGCTCTAGCCTCATCAACAGGGAATGATTGAAAATCAATGGGTGCAGCAAGGCGAAGTGAGTTACACTCAAGTGGGGTATGTCTATCACCTTTCTAGATAACCTCGGATATTATCATCACTTGTGAAAGGAGCTCGAAAAAGGGTGGAAACACTCAGGGTGATAGCATATTTGGTCTATTCAGGTTTGGAATAGTCCGGTCTTATGTTGCAGGGGATTGGTTGTGGTCCTCGGTACTTTGTTTCTAGAAAGGTACTGTGACAGGTGGTACCCAAGTGCCTAGTCATTCAGTTGGAATCCATTCTCCAATATGTGTCTTTCGGCTTTGATTGTAAAGCCTAGTATTGCTTGAATTTAATTAATGTAATAATTTCAGCTATTTGAATAAGTATTTGTACTTAGACACTATTATAATATCAGAAGATTTTGATAAGAAATGTTTTGGCTATCGTAAGGTAAAAACCCGGCATGTTTATTTGTGGCGTGGTCTTACGAGATATCTTTGATTTTCAAAGGATTTTGAAACTTTAATAATTCAAATTGAGTGTGTTTTCTCACGCTGGATTTCAAGACTGACTCAGGTGTTATCTTATTATAATGCTTGGGCCAGACCGAGTATTTCAGGTTCAGTGTAGTGTGCTATGTAGTAGGAAGCAAGCTGGATGGCGAAGACGTATTACTCGTACTTGTTTATTTCCACGGCAGTGTTTGTTTGAAATTACCGACAAATTGAGGAGGTAGGTTATTATAACTGTCTAGGCTGGTAACTATTGATTTGTGTGCTCTGATGTGCGGTATGTATATTATAGTTTGATACGTGTAAAGGGCTATTGATATTATATATATTCTATCCATTGTAAGATTCTATTTTGTTTAGTTTTCTTCTTCTTCTACCTTCTTTCTTTTCCATCAGCAATCTGTCTTTCCAGCACTCGATCATTCGGCATGGTATACAATGGACGTATTTAAGTTGATTTCAAGAGTCGTGACGGTCGGTCGTCATATGTGGTATTAGAGCTTAGGTTGGCGATATACTTAGGCTTTGGTAGGATTACTCATTAGAGATAGAGTCAGTAGTACTTTAGAATGAGTTTGAGTGTATTAATAGTTATGAGCATGCAATTATTAGTGAATATAAAAAAAATATTGTGTTGACTTATCGGTTGATTGTTTATGAATTCGGTTGGTACGGGAAGTACAACCGTATCGATAGGGGTTTGTAAACTCTAAAACAAGGTAAACCGACATAGCATTGTTTTAAAGTAGGTAAAGAAAATAATTTTACCCAAAATTATATTTTGATATAAAAGAAATGATTTTCTAAAATTATTATAGCATATATATTTGGATTCTTGGTTGTTAATATTAAAATCAAAATACGATTATAAAATTTGAAACGGTTATATGGATATAACCAAATAGAAATTATAAATCTAATTTATACAAAAGAGTATAACTAAAATTTGATTTAAACCAGGATTTAAATCTTGGAAATTTTGGAAAGTGTTTTAAATGAATTTGAACTATATTTTGGAAATTTTTATATCTTGGAAATTTTGTAAAATGTTTCCCAAAATGTTTGAAGGGAATAATGGAGTATTATATTGGAAAATGTTTTTTGAAGTAGTAATTGTTTAAAATGAATTTTACAAGTAAGGAAGCACTGAACTCGCTTTAGTCGCTTGAAAATAATCCTGGTAATGATGGCCATATCATCAGTATTTATTTTTGAGTTTCTAAGTTAGGGATTGTTACTGTGGTGATTGACTATGATTATTGCTTTGGCTTGTTGATAAACAGGTTGTTTAAGAAATTCCAGAGGGAAATTGTTTTGGTAAAACCAAGTTGTTTTGAAAATCCAAAGGTATAATTTGATATACGAAAGCGGGTATGTGCTATTCATGATTTCAAAATGTTTGGAAATCAAACCGGGTAATTGAATTCTGGGATTTCTACTTAAAAGATTTGAAAGGTTAAGGAAAATCGGTTATTGAACTTATAATGTGGAGTTGGTATAAACAAGAAAGGAAAAATGCAAATTTAATCCTAATTGAACTTTAACTGGAGTTAACTAAAGTGAATACGATATGTTGGAATTTAACATAGGGTAAGTTAAATAAAACTAAAATTGGAATTGAATTGAATTGAATTGGATATAAAGTTGGAATGTAGAATAATTATATAACTATAAGTTATAATTATCGAATAAAAAGGATATACTTAAGCCATTAAGTGATGTATATAATCCAGAGTTATGATATAAATGTAAACAAGACTCGAGTAAGCAATAGGAGATATTAATTAAATAAGTTTTTTTTGAACTTAAGAATAGAGAAATGGAATGGTAAAGTCTAAATGAAAAGGTTTGGTAAAAGGAATAGAAAATTTAAAATTGAAATTTAGAGGAAAGGTGAATTGGAATTGAGCAAATTAAAATATAATATGAATGGTGAAGTGTTTATATAACTATATGTTATAAATATTTAATGTGGGTAAATTAAGTGAAAAATAAAGAAATTGTGAATAGATAAGTTTATATAACTTATTAAGCTGGAAAGATGAGAAGGTATAACCAAGTTAAAATCGTTAAGTATTGATAATAAAAAAATAAATTTAATATGGTTTTGTTATGATTTGGGGTAAGATGGAATATGAACTTAAGTAATGATATGGAATGTCTATAATAAACCTTAGAACTAATTTTATGAAATAGCTTATAAACAAATTAACATGAAATGAAATGTTGTTCACTATAAAATGAAGTGAATAGTACTGTGAATAAAACGAAAATGGATGGAAAAGATGAAATATAAGTGGAAGTGAAGTAAAAAGAAATGAAAATGCATGAAGCATGTTGTGCTAATGAATTGTCGAAAATTTATATGAAATGATTTCCCAATGATATGGTATAAAGTGGATATACTAAGAAAATGAAAGGAGATAATTGAATGAGATCAATTTAAAAATAAAATGGAATTTGGTTGTAATAGAAATTTAACTTAAGTGATTATTTATGGCCTGGATTCATAAATAAATTAATATGGATTGGAATGTCATTGGTGTAGAATAAGGTAAATAAGGTTTGGCGAATGGCATAAATGGGAATCAAATGAAAATTTGATAAATTGGTTTAAAGCCAATTTGAAAAGGGTTAAATTGAGGTTAATAAAATGGATTTTTATAGAATGAAAGTGAATAGTGAATGGAATACAAACAAATTGAATATGAATCAATTTGAAATTGAATAAAAGTTGATTTATGTAAGTAAGGCACATATAAATCAAAAGTGAAATGAATATGAGATTGGTTGTTGTAAATATGAATTGAATGTAATAAACTGGCTGTAAATCATTTCAAATTGAATGAATTGATATATGGACCCATGGAAAGAAATTAAATTAGTATTGGAACCTTAAATTGTTTGAAATATATGATTGGCATGTTTAAGCTATGTAATTGATATATTTGGCTAGTTAAATAAGTGAAGTGTTATAAAATTTCAAGTTCACGAAAAATTATGTGCTTATTTTGAGTAAATACATGTACATGGAGCTGTTGGATAGATTTTGGTTGTATAATTGCGTATAAAATAAGCCGCTCGCTTAATAAACGCTAATATGAGGTATGCCTATGCAATAAAAATTAAGAAATGATAAGATATTGTTATATATATTTTTTTCCGACCGTTCAATCGATGTACATATTTTTATCATGTTTGTGATATTGTAAAAGGCTCTACGTACAAAGGAGACACTGTCAAAAAATTTAAGGAATTTAGGATGCTAGAAAAATTTTGAAAATCTTAAAAAAAAAAACTGGTTAACTGGAAAAGTTGATTTTTGGAACAGTGTTAGAAATCAAGGTTTTTGAGTTAAAGATGAAACCTAATTGTGTTGGATTAAACTAAAGGGTTTAGGGAAGTGAATGCAAGTTTTTAATTAAGTGGATTTAGAAAAGTAAATTGGTTTAGGTGCATTTTTCCTACCTTAACAATTTCGAGGACGAAATTTTTGTAAGGGGGAGGATGTAACGACCCGGAATTTTGGTCATTTGATTTTGGACTATTTAATTATTTTAAATGTTGAAATTGGATTATTAATTGATTTTGAATATGAAAAAGTATGTTGAATTAGTATAATGAGTTATAATTGCAAATATAACGATTTAACTGGATTTGGATAAATAGTAATTTAATATTTAAAATTGGGATACTATGTGAATCTGAAATAAATGTATATGAAAATGATTTCTAATTTTTTTTTTTAAATTCTATTTGGATTTGAATTATAACATTGGACTTTAGATGAAATCAAAAGTTGATAATTAGAATTTTTAAATTTATATATTTATTTAATAGTGAAAATTAATATATAGAAATAATGTAAATAATCAAAGTTTGATTTAAAATAAATCGGAATGATTTCTAGTATCAATATACATTCAATGTGACTTATAATGGAGTTAGCAAGTTTTTAAAAAATTTGAAATTTTAAATGATTTCGACGATTTTGGAAATCGCTCGATTCAGTCGACGAGTTAAAATAGCCTTCCGGGGCACAGCCTCAGAATTTGATGAAACCAGTTCCATTAGATCCGAATAGTTTATTATTATCGAATTTTAAATTTCATAGAGTAGGAGTTACTGTTTGGTCGTACGAAATAGAAACGCATTGAATTTTATATTTTAATTCGATTCGAAAAGCTATCTTCCACATACGATCGAATTAGGCTCCAAAACATGTTTCATTGTTCTCGAAATACGGGTAAAATATTATAAATGCCAGGCGGCACGTTTTGTTTGGAGTTCGTTTGAAAAAGCACATTAAAATTGAAAATAATATTAAAATAATTCGTTATAGGTATATATACACACATCAAGCACAATGAAACCCTACCATCAAATTCATAGCCGCCACTTAAACAACCAATGGTCAAAAATCTTTAAAAATTCATCTCAATTTTTCTCCAAATCTATCTATTGATTGCGAAATCACCCAACTGCAAAATCGAAGAACTCGTTGAGCTCTGTAATTCGACCGACTATGATCGAAAATCCAGAGTGGGTTGTCGGCAATCGAGCCACGAAGTGTTTTTGCTCGTACACGTTTTTCTAGGCTAGTAGGGGGCCCGAGCTTCATGATTTTCTAGCCATGAGTGGAGGCAGCGATGGGCTGCGGGAGGGTGTAGGACGATTGTCGAGAAAGTGGTCGATGGGGGGGGCGTTAGATCGGTCAAAGGAGGCGATGGTGGCTTCGCTTGTTTAAACCCTGGAACATGAGAAGGAAGAAGCTTCATTCGGCCCAAATTCTCCAATTCAAAATTCAACGGCCATGATTTGATATGGTGTATTAAAAAAAGAGAATTGAAATTCAATTGTATTATAAATTTTAAAATCTTAGAGTACCATAACTATTTCATACATTGTCAGAATTGACGAAACTGGCGGCGTCGGAATCGCAGCGATGGGATCTACATAGCGGAGCAGATCCAAAGATGTTTGGAGCAAGCGAAAATTTTAGGTTAAAATCGAACATGTTCGATTTAATTTAAAATAGGAACGTTTGGTAATTTAAACTCAAGGTGACTTAATCTCGCTCAATTTTGGACTGCCGGTTTTAATTTTAAATAGAAAATTTAACAAATGTTTGAATGGTTAAATTGTGTATTTTTATCAGTTGGATGAGATAATATATATAATAGCATATATATATTGGAGTGATAGATATTCCTGCATATATATAGCGGTTAATACCCTATGCGCCCCGCAGAATAGCGGATGACCCTATATACCGTGATATTCCACCTCGAAGTGGAATTGGTATTTTTATGTTGTGATAACATCTGTGGATACAGAGAAACATGTTGGAGGGATCCAACTGGATTTCTCAAAAATGTTGAATTTAATTGCATATATAGTGATATATGTTTTTGTTGAGTAATCGGTGACTGTTATTATAGGATTTAAACTGATTGGATGTTATGGCAGTTAACCTAGATTTTTTTGTGTTTTAAAATACCAATGAAATATGACTTAATTTGGTAAAGAGTTGTAAATGAGAATCTTTGAAGTAAAAATGTCTATATAGAGTTTAGGGTAAATCTATGGGATAAAGTGAATGGTATTTGAAATTTTAATGTAGTTATTTCGGATTATGGTGAAGAAATATTCTGGGAGTAAAAATATATAAAGGATTTTTATTTATTAACCGGGTGATTTAAAAAAAAGCGTTAAAGTATTCTCGAAAATTAGTTGTTAATTATTTTAAATTGGTTAAAGAATATTTAATTATAAATAGTTACTTCATAACGATTTTTTTTAAAAAGGATTTGTTTTTATTTAAGACTAGTCGTCATTTTTGTTTTAAATGATAGATTATTAAATATTAATATAGCTTTGTATAATAAATTTTATTTAAGTATTGCCTAGATTTAATTTAAAATTTATTTAGAATTACAAGCATTATTTGGAGATAATTATTAAATAAAGTTTTCGGGAAGTAATGGTATACTCGTATGGCGTAAATCGGAGGCAGTGAGTGCCTGCAGCTAAGTCTTGAATTTCTTTGGGATAAAGACATAACCATTGAGCTGTGATACATGGTTTGATACTGCAGTGGTATATTTCACATTATATCCTAAAAAGGATTTTCAAATATTTTTGAAAGGGTACTTCGTGAATATACTAATTTTGATAAGGTAAGTACAAATTTTTGGGATAAAGAGATTTAATTTATTTAAAATTTAATTTAAACAAAGACTTGGTGTTTTTCGGTGGGATTGAAGTATTTGGTTGAATTGATTGTTTTATTTGATAGTTAAATAACCGAGTATCAAATTTGGACCCAAATATAACTTTGGAAATATCTAGAAGAAGTACGGGAATTATATGGTACAGTTACCGTTCGAGGTGCTATACTATACGTATAAACTCATTCGTTCTTTTAGGACGTTTATAAGAAAATCCATCCACCAACGGTTAGGAGGTGATCTCCGATCTTATTCACGTCTGTTTATTCTTAAAGAACCAGGGTTGAGTTTACCAAAAGTAACGAATGTTGTTTCGAAGAGACCGGGATCAAATTTGTGATTCGAAACCACTTCGATTTGATGAGTACATTTTCGAAAGGAAGACAAGAGCTTGGAGTCGAAGATGGGGCAGTGAAGTGCAAGGGCTAATCGCTACTAATCCTGAGGGTGATTCCAAAATGAATGTATTAGAAATAGCACCTTTGGTTCCATTCGAACCGGGAACAAACTCGTATGGATGAATGCTATTTGTACATTGTTATTGGAGGACAATTGTGATGCCCCACCTCTATATTCACACTAGCCAAGGACATTATGGAGTAATGTCATCAACTAGCATGAAGAATAAGACTGTTGAGGAGCAACCATCCGTGTAATTGCTTTGTGCGAGTATCGATAGCCAGATAAAATATCACTTTCTTTTCAAGAGGAAATCCGACGTACCGATACAAATTCAAAGCTACTACACAGTGGCTATGTGGTCTTCGAAAACAAATATAAAATAAGCATAACATAAAATCGGTTACAGATATTCATGTCACTAAGGCGGAAACAGATATGAATATAACACATAAAAGTGTACATCAAAGTAGTGGTCATGTAAGATCCACTACATCATAAAAGAATAGGTACAAGTGCTAGACAAAAGAATATGTATACTTCAAGGAGTCTCTATCTCGAATTTATAAAAGCAAAAACTACTAAACTAAAGTAGTTAGCCAAAAGTTAGAAGACAGTCCCGGATAATGAGTCAAGTAGAAGCACCTGAAATACCTCGGTCTGACCCGAGTGTTATTTAAGAAGAAGATAATAAACGGATCAGTCTAGCTATAAATATCATGTAAAATGAGATAGGATAAGAGATATGACAAAAACACAAAAACATATGATAACAATAATGCCATACTGTGACAAGTATACATTAGATAACAACAAAAATCATACAATATCTCTAGAATCTCAAAGCACCAAAAAGAATATCGTATTCTTTATTTTATTCACCAAACCACAAATATTGACAAACATGTCAATGCCAATCTCAAAAATTTGTGAAACACAAATTCCAGAAATAATTAATTAGAAATCCAAAAATCATAAAGGGGTGGCCTATCAAAAATGGGAGAATGAAAACTCACCAACACGTGTATAACAAACGGGTTGCTATCCCATGGTCGTTAACCATAGAGCCGGTACAATGACGTAGTACAATACGGTATGCCCGGGGAACTTGAAACTCAAATAATTCGAAACAACGACATAGTACAACGGTACGTCCAATGAACCTGCTAAGCTGGAACAATGACATTGTACAATGGTACGTCCGATGAACTGAACTCCATAAAAGAACATGGGTCGCTAGCCCATAAAAAAATGAGACAGCACACCAAAGAACGGTCAAAAGACCATGGGTCGTTAGCCCATAAAAATGAGACAAAACTCCAAAGAATGGTCAAAAGACCATGGGTCGTTAGCCCATAAAAATGAGATGAAGCTTCATAAAATCGAGGTATAGTCCCCCACGTGGACAAAGAGAGACGAAGCTCAACATAATGGGACACTGTCCCTTACGCAGACAAAGAGACATCGCATATCGCTAGTCTAAACCATAAAAATGATCACCATTGATCAATAAGAAGTGAGAATTACCCTAAGCTAGTAAATAAACGAGTTTAGCTTTATGTCCCATAACCACTGGCTTAACTTAAATATTTATGAACAAATTGTAGATTCCACTCGAAAATTGTCACAAGATTTCAATCGAACAAGTCCAAGAATCAACCGACGAAGTAAACGCAAGCATTTCATACCACTTGTTTTACTAAGATGTTTAATTAGATTTCTCATACGAAAGAGGTAAAGGTTTGTTTATACTAAAATGTTGGAAAGCGGGTTCAAAAACAAGATTTGTATTAAAAATAGTGTTGAAATCATTTTGCGAAAGAGTTTAAATATTTACTACAGTATAGAGACCTTTACATTTTAAAGTGAAAAATCACAGAAATGGTTGTAGAAACAATCGATCACCAAAAATTCACATATGAAAACGTGAATCAAACCATAGAAATCGATATCAAATCCATCAAAGATGATATTCTAAAAAATTCAGAAAGAAGTCATCGAAGTCGATAATAAATGACGACGACCAATCAGATCAATCCCAAAATCGATATAAATGAACCCATCAAAAACAAGTAAGACGGATGAAATTAGCAGCTCCAGACGTCTGGCAGTTCTCCCAGATATCTGAACTGAAGGACTGGAAATTTTATTCCAGATCGCCCAGACATCTGGGAAGTAATTTCAAACGTCTGAGTTAATGGTCTGGAATTGTATTCCCGTAGCTCCAGACGTCTGACCTTAATATCGGACGTATGAGCTGAAGCTCAGAGCAAAAATATGCTAGGCCAATGATGGCCAAATTATCTCAAAAGCGATCGAGCGAGCAACGATGGCTAGGGATTTGTACCAAGCGATAACCCAACCATACAGGCTCTTCAATACACTCCAAACAACATGTCAAAACATCCAATGTAGGATTTTCATAGATTTTGACTTCAAAATACCAAAAATTAGAAAATTC
This sequence comes from Allium cepa, assembly GCA_030765085.1. Taxonomy (NCBI): domain Eukaryota; kingdom Viridiplantae; phylum Streptophyta; class Magnoliopsida; order Asparagales; family Amaryllidaceae; genus Allium; species Allium cepa. Next base: position 625,713,076 of record CM060940.1, on the reverse strand, counting down.
ATCAAATCAATTCAAACCAAAAGCAATTGGTCTTGCAACAGATGTTAGGAATTCATACCTAACAACAATGATGACTATAGACATAGATATGAGTTCAAGAACCGACCTTTAAACCCAAAAACAATGAATGAGAAGCTCTAAAACAAAGGAAAGATCAATCCACTCTTCAACTTCAACTCTAGAAACTCCAACCTAAGATTATAAGCAATAATTTCCTAAGTTAGCTATAGGAAATTTCTGAAATTGAAGAGGAATTGAGGTGGAGAAGATGAAGAGGATGCTCACCTAAACTTCTTTTTTGTTTTGGAGCTTGAATCTAGAATTTCCTAGTAATCTAAGTTTAGGAATTTTAGTTTCCTCTTCTTTTTCCCATTATTTCCTTTAGCTTGAGAATTTTAGGAAAATAGAATGAATGAATGAAGAGCGAGGAAGTTAGAAAATTAGATGAGTGAGTGGGTTGAAACCCAAACCCAAAGCCCAATAGAAAAATAGCAAAATTCTAGTCAACTCCAAACATATCGATGTTTATACTCAAAAAGGTCGCAAATGCCATTTTGGACTCAATGGAAGTGGTCTCGAGTCCTAATTCGACAGTTTACGAAGTGGCATTTTGGACTTAAATCCGACTAACGATGCTATATTTAAATAAAACATTTAAATATACAATCGTAAAATATGTGGGTTGTTACAGACTCTCTTCCTTAAAGAAATTGCGTCCTCGTAATACTTAAGAAGAAAACAAAGAGTAACAACCATGAAAGCATATCAACGCAAAAGAAAATTTGAAGTAAGAAGTACACCTTAAAGAGCACGAGAGAGTAAGTCCGGATGTCTTTGCTCGATGAATTCTTTGGATTCCCAAGAGCAATCCTTAGGATTTGAGGACCATTGAACTTTCACAAGCGGAACATCTTTATTTCAAAGGCATTTAACCTCTGTAGCAATGATACGAATAGGATGTTGCTCATAAGACAAATTAGGTGAAACTTCAATTACTTCAACAACACCAGTCTCAAGAATAGAATTGGAATCCCTAAGGCATTTCCGTAGTTGAGAGACGTGGAAAATGTCATGAATAGCAAAAAATTAAGCCGGTAATAAAAGGCGATAAGCCACGGAACCAATGCATTGGGTGATGGAAAATGGACCAACATATCGAGGTGCTAATTTTCCCGATTGACTGAAATGCACAACACCTTTCATAGGTGAAACACGAATAAATACCAAATCTCCCACAAAAATTCTAAATTCCTTCTTCGGTTATCGTCGTGGTATTTTTGTCTACTTTGAGCTTCTTTCATCCTATGAATAAGGTTAATCATTTCTGTGGAATCACGAATAAAATCTGGACCTAAAACCAACTTCTCACCGGCCTCAAGCCAACAAGAAGGAGATCGACATGGCCTTCCGTAAAGTGCCTCGAAAGGTGTCATACCAATACTAGATTGGAAGCTATTATTACAGGAAAACTCAACAAGAGGAATGTGATCTTCCCAACTTCCACCAAAATCAAGAACACATGCCCGAAGAAGATCTTCAAGAGTTTGATTCACATGCTCGGTTTGTCCATCAAATTGAGGATGATAAGCGATGCTAAAATTAAGCTTCGTTCCCAAAGATTTTTGAAGACTCTTCCAAAATCCACTAGTAAACAATGGATCACGATCACTAAAAATAGAATAGGAACTCCATGCAATTTAAAAATTTCTTTAACATAGAGTTTGGTCAAAAGAGGTATGGTCCGATTGGACCGAACGGGAATGAAATGGACAGATTTTGTTAGTCTATCTACAATCACCCATAAACTGTCATGACCCAAACGAGAACGGGAAAGACCGTCAATAAATTCCATGGAGGCTTGATCCCACTTCCAAATGGGAATATCTAAAGGTTGCAGCAACCTACCGGGCCTTTAATGCTCGACCTTTACAAGTTGGCAAGTTATGCAGCGCTTAATAAAGTTAGCAATATTAGATTTCATTCCATCCCAATAATAAAGTCGCTTCATATCCACGTACATTTTACTACTACCGGGATGAATGGTAAATTTAGAACGATGAGAATCTTCTAAAATGTCTTTACAAAGATTACTAATATTTGGCACGATAAGTCTACCAAATTTTCAAATGCCGCCACGAGCATCGATTTCAAAGTCTTTCAAACCATTAATATTTCCATCCCTACAACTTAAGCTAAGATGAGCCAATTCGAGATCATGATTTTGAGCATCAAGAATGCGGTCTAAAAGAGATGGATGAGCTTTAAGGCTACATTGGACAAGAGATGAACATGAATCAGATTCACGATCTTGAATTTCACAAGTAGACAAAATTTAGAGATCATTCCATTCAGATATCATCATAGAAACAACCGCTTGTTGTTTACGACTAAGGGCATCGGCAACACGATTTCCCTTTCCGGGAGTATAAAGAATATCAAGATCATAAGATGCAAGGAACTTGAGCCAACGTTGTTGATGCAAATTAAGTTTCTTTTGAGAAAATAAATTCCTAAAAGGTTTATGATCGGTGTAGAGAACAAATTTCTCTTCCAAAAGGTAATGACGCCAAATTTTAAGGGCGAAAACAATAGTTGCGAGCTCTAAATCATGAGTTGCATATCTAGTCTCGGCAGGCTTCAATTGCCTAGATGCATAAGTAATAACACTTCGCTTTGCATGAGAACGGCTCCCAAACCAACACGATTAACATCGATATAAACAATAAAGTCTTGGTTCCCCTCGTAAATCACAAGAATAGGAGCATCGAAAATAAGTTATTTTAATTTATGAAAAGAAGCTTCACATTTGTCTGACCAAATGTACTTAACTCCCTTCTTTGTCAAACTAGTAAGAGGTACATAAATTTTATGAACCGATGGTAATAGCCTGCTAATCCAAGGAAACTACGAATTTCCGTCACACTCTCAAGTCTCTTCCAATTTTGAATCGCTTCAATCTTTGAAGGATCTACGAAAATTCCGGATTCAGAAATAATATGTCTGAGAAATCTCACATGAGTTTGCCAAAATTGGCACTTAGAAAATTTTGCTTTCAATTGGTTGCTTCTAAGAGTTTTCAAAACAATCCGAAGATGTTTTTAATGATCTTCCTCGGTTTTAGAATAAACAAGAATATCACCCATAAATATGAGAACAAATCGATCGAGGAAGTCTTTGAAAACTTGGTTCCTAAGGTCAACGAAATAAGTTGGAGCATTCATTAAACCAAATGGCATAGCAAGTCGTTCATAAGATCTATAACGAGTACGGAACGATGTCAAAGGAATGCTATCCTCTGTAATACGAAGCTGATGAAAACCGGTCGCTAAGTCTAACTGCGAAAAGACTCTAGCACCGCTAAGTTGATCGAATAGATCATCAATCCAAGGTAAAGGATATTTATTCTTGATGGTGAGATCATTAAGCTTGCGGTAGTCAACGCAAAGCCTAAGTGTACCATCAGATTTCTATACAAAAATAACTGAAGCTCCCCAAGGAGAGGAACTAGAACGAATAAATTGCTTCGCTTCCAGTTCGGATAATTGTTTACGTATTTCCTCATTTTCCTCATTGGAAATAAGATAAGGAGGACGAGTGATATGTAGAGCTCCAGGAATTAGATTAATTCTGAACTCGATTGCTCGCTTAGGTGGTAATCCTAAAACAGGGTCAAATATATCGGGAAATTCACAAACAACGTGAATGAGGGAAATAACATCTTCCTCATCATCATTATCGTCATCATGTGGATTTAAAGAATATATAGATGCCACCGAGTTGGAATCTGAATCTTTAAGAACAAAAAAAATCTACTTAACAGATTGAGGATGTTGAAGATGTATAGTCCTCTCGGGACATAGGATATGGGCTTGATAACGGTTAAGCCAATCCATTCCCAAAACCATTCGGATGCCTAAGTAGCGCATAACATGCAAATCTGCTCAGAAAGAATAATCACATAAAATAATCTCGACATCTTTATAAAGTAAACTGAGTGTTGCGGATCCACCAACCGGATTCGCAATTCTCAAAAAGTCATCAAGCACATAATTTTTAAAGACAAAGTATCAACAAGTTCTTTTGATATAAAAGAGTGAGATGCACCTGTATCAAAAAAGAACACGAACAAGTTGATCACGAAACATAATAATGCCATCAAAGATAGAATGATAAATACCTTAACCAAGAGAAGTGTTATTAGATGCTTGCACAATATTTAGTTTTCCCTCCTTCTTGCTTGGAAGTTTGGGACATGAAGATAAAAGATGACCCGAACTTTTGCAATAACGACAAAAAAGAGGTTTCGGGCATCTATTAGCATAATGGTCCTTTGAACCACAATTGTAGCATTGCCCACGACTGGAGGTAGGAGTATTTTCTACCGAAGTTGCTTGCTTCCCTTTCTTGTCGGGATTAGGGCCTTTGAACTTAAAAGGCCTCTTCTTATTTATGTTGAAGTTCTGTTTGGCACCCACAACTTCAACATCGCTTTCTTTATCCGCCTCTTCAAGTCGAAAAGCGATATCAACAAGCTGATCAAAAGAAACTTCTAATTTCAAAAGTAATGGATTTTTGAGGTTCTTACTCAACCCATAAATAAATCTCTGATTTTTCTTCAATGGGGTATTAATATACTCGACCCCATATTTAGAGAGAGATTCAAAAGATGCGACGTAGTCTGTCACAGAAGATTCACCTTGAACAAGATCAATAAAACGCCAAGCTAAAGTCACCTTTTCAGCTTCCAGCACAAATTTCAATTCGAATCTTTTCCATAATTGCTCCCAAGTAAGATCTGCTTCGATAATCTCAGAAACCAAAACTCATACCAATCTAATGTTCTTTCTTGGAGCATGCTAGAAGCCACTTGGACTCGATGGAGATCAACAAGATTCATGCGAGAAATGATGTGATCGCATGTTTTAAGCCAAGCTTGGACTTCTATAAAGTTTTCGGAACCCTTGAATGGCTTTCCACCCAAATTGGTATAATCACTGCACAAGCATGCAAATCCAGATTTAGGGTAAGTAGGCTCAGGAATAGGTCCGACAGCTTGAGCATTCCTTACAAGATCTAAAAGATGTTAGGGGGACATAAATACACCATCCTGAGGTGTAGCATTGGATTGACCGGCGCTGGGATGGCCTGGTCTAACCATTTCTCTTCTTTAAGAAAGAAAGAAAGAAAGAAAGAAAGAAGAAAATGTTAACCTCAGAATGAATATCAAACAATCATGATTGATAAAACAAGGCATCATAAAAGAAATTAGGATAGAACGGGTCCTAAGACTCGAATTAAATCCTAAGGCACGATTCCTAAAAGAGACTTAGGACAATGATCCTTGCTAAATTATTCTATATTGTTTTGAATTTTGGCTCTGATACCAAGCTGTGACGTCCCACCTCCATACTCACACTAGCCAAGGACACTACGGAGTAATGCCGTCAACTAGCATGAAGAACAAGGCTATTGAGGAGCGACCATCCGCGTAATTGCTTTATGCGAGTACCAATATGCCAAATAAAAAATCACTTTCTTTTCAAGAGGAAATCCGACATACCGATACAAACTCAAAGCTGCTACACAGTGGCTATGTGGTCTTTGGAAACAAATATAAAATAAGCATAACACAAAATCGGTCACAAATATTCATATCACTAAGGCGAAAACAGATATGAACATAACACATAAAAGTGTACATCAAAGTAGTGGTCATGTAAAATTCACTACATCATAAAAGAATATGTATACATTAAGGAGTCTCTATCTCGAATGTAAAAGCATATTCGGTCTATTCAGGTTAGGAATAGTCTGTTCTTGTGTTGTGGGGGATCGGGAGTGGTCCTCGGTATAGTGTTTCTAGACAGGTACCGTGATAGGTGGTGCCTCAGTGCCTATTCATGTAGTTGGAATCCAATCTTCAATACGTGCCTCTCTGCTTTGATTGTAGAGCCTAGTATTGTTAGAATTTAATTAATGTAACAATTTCAGCTATTTATATAAGTATTTGTACTTAGACACTATTATAACATCAGGATTTTGATAAGAAATGTTTTGCTTATCGTAAGGTAAAAACCCAGCATGTTTATTTATGGCGTGGTCTTACTAGATACCTTTGATTTTCAAAGAATTTCGAAACTTTAATATTTCAAATTGAGTGTGTTTTCTCACGCTGGTTTTTCAGTCTGACTCGAATGTTATTTTATTATAATGCTCGGGTCACCCGAGTATTTTCAGGTTCAAGTTAGGATGCTATGGAGCTGGAAGCGAGCTGGATGGCGAAGACGTATTTCTCGTACTTGTTTATTTCCATGGCAGTGTTTGTCTAAAATTACCGAAAAATTGTGAGGGCATATTATTATAACTGTTCAGGCTAGTAACTATTGATTTGTGTACTCTGATGTGTGGTATGTATATTGCAGTTTTGATTTGTGTAAAGGGCTATTGATATTATATATTATTCTATTCGCTATAAGATTCTGTTTTGTTTAGTTTTCTTATTCTTTTACCTTCTTTCTTTTCCTTCAGCAGTCTGTCTTTCGGGCACTCGATCATTTGGTATGGTATCCAATGGACGCATTTATGTTGATTTCGAGAGTCCTGAAGGTCGGGATATCACAAAATATGTGATTTTTTACTTGTCGAGCCCTTGCTTACAAATATGTCATCTTCTTTCTCGCTATCCTTAATTTCATTAGTCTGTCATCGAGCTTTTTTATCGCAGTGAAGAGAACTTGGAGAAGATCCTAATTAGAAAAAGTGATGAGAGAGAGAAAAGTATTAAGGGTTCATTTTCATAAAGTGTTGCATCTCTATTTATAGTGGTTGAAAGTAGGTTGTCTAGACTTTCATTGACGACGTGGGACTTATGGTGTCATGGAGCATGTAATGGAATGTGAAGGCTTATGAAGCTTTATGAAGGAAATGCACCAAATCTTCTTAAATTTGCTCTTGTAAATAATCTTATTCTTCTTTCTTTGCATGGCCTTCAACATTCTACAGCATGGATGTGTGTAACATCGGTCACCATGTCACATTCATGGCCTACGGCATGCAGTAGTAATATTACTCTTGTTATCACATTGATGAAACACGATATAGCTTGAAGTGTGACATCGACTAAGTGCATTGTGGATGAAATGCGCATTAATGGAATGTGGCATCAATGAAGGGCAGCATCGAATGACTATGACGTTGCTTAGGTGCGGCATTGATTAGAGGTGGTGTGGATAAGAGGCGACATTGACAAGATGAGAAGCGGCATCAATGAAATCAATGCGGCGTTGATTGAGTGTGACATGCAATCAATGTGACACAGATTCAGTATGGCATAGGATCAATACGACATCATTGTGTTGAATATACTGGTATATGATTTTGTTTGATGATAATATATATATATATATATATATATTCATTTAAATGTATTTGTTATTGTACTATTTTATTTTCATATAATTAAATAAATATTTGCTGAATAAAATAAATAACACAGAATTTAAGTTCAAACAAGTATTTTATTCAAACAAGTATTTTATTACAATTTTGAATAGCACAAATTTGAGCTCTCACTATATATACCAATTTTTTAGCCACATTACAATTTCAAATTACAACACAATTTTTCACTATACAATTATCATTTACATTAGCACCTCGCAACATGTCACTCGATCACTTATAATTGTTCTTCAACTGTATTCCAATTTGTATCCAGCATCTGCATTGTCTACAAAATAAACACTGACGCGATAAAATTGAAAAGAAATATTTTTGCAGTGTAAAATAAGATGTGTATTTTGAAAATATTTTTTTCCTCGGTTATTTTGGGTTATTATTTGTCATTTTAATTTTTGAACAATCTATGACATGCACAGTGTATCACTGTACATGCCACAAGGCCGGGCATATCGATATACACTTGATAAAACAGCAGGGACAGGTGAGCACAAGGTTAAACCTAACCAAAAGCTAGGTTCAACTCTAGTGCAATAGAAATAAAGTCACGACATGAGCACATGGTCAAACCCGAGCCGAGGCTGGATTCAACTCAGGTGCAATACAAATACATCACAAAATTGTCGAGTACAAGTTCTCATGCAACAAGAATCCAAAATTAACATAAAACAAGCCTCGACCAAAAATTCAGTGAGTACACATGAAAACAACTCAACCATTCAAAAGGTGAGTGTGAAGACCACTAGTGAAATAGAAGCACAACAACTCAATGCAAACAAAGCGGTATCAAGATAACAGTGGTGTACATGCATATTTACAGTGTCATATACACATGTATACATATATACATATATGTATATTGTTTAGAACTGTTCCAGACAAAATGTACAGAATCAGGTATGGTGGTCAAGGAAAACAAAAAACAGACGCAACAACAGTCTAACATGCTCAAATGTACAAAGTGGTGAATGCAACACTTCAACCAAGACACGGTGCAGGCAAGCATACATATATACATGCGCAAACACACATGTATACATGCATATATATACACACACACACACACACACATACATACATATGTGTGTGTATGTTACAGTTCAGGTTCAACTCAACCAACATATTATATACACAGTGCATACATAAGCAACAAAGACCTATTAGAGCATGCAAGTGAAATCTCAACCAAGATCACTTCAAGTAATAGTGGCAACTAAACAAGAAGGTCGCAGGCACAATAATGATAAGCATGGATGGTATAAGCAGTGAAACAGTGAATGGTGATATACAAATGTATACATGAAGCCAGCAACATAAGTTCATCATGAAACAAGCATGAAGGCAACTCAAACACTGCAACCAGACTCAACATGATTCAGACATGAGCATAAGGGATGCAACTTGACAAAATCTACTTTCAACATGTATAAAGCTCAATGGCAGTTTCAAAAGAACAAGACCACACAAGGGCTGCAACAAGGACATAGCAGATGCATGGAGACTCAAGTGAAACAAGTCAGCACAACTTGAACTACTCGGACACACAAACATATGTATATGCAACTATAGGCAATAAAACAGCAAAACTTATTGAATCAGACTTCACCAACATAGAATGGACAGAACAGAACAGCAGCTCTACGCAAGTACAAGCTCGGTTTCAAATATACCATGTATATACATGAACGACCAAAAATTATACCGGAGCCATCGCACATATATGTGTATATATACATGGAGTGACATACAAATATACAGTAAAAACTATGAAGCCGTGAGCCAAGATTTGGACAAAATCAGAAGTTATAAAGAAACAATGAGCAAGTCAAAGCCATAAAAAATTGGAACAAAGTCAAGAGAATCGAGCAAGTCCAAGATTATCACAATTTCCAAATGACCGAAGTTATAGGTGAGATAAACGAAACCGACTAAATTATATTCAAGCATGTCAATATTGAAAAAGTCAGAAAACATTACCAACATTTAATTACAAATCAACGGCCGAGAAAAAATTAGCATACGAATTCAAACGAAATATTCGAATGATAACTAAGGGTTTTATTCCCTTTAAAAACCATTAACATCATCCGCAATGAAGATTAATCGAGTTCATGCAAAACAGAGAGCAATAAATCATTAAACTCGAATCAAAGTCAACCAATAATCAATAAAAGGCATTCACGTACCAATTCACGCATCATTCGAACTCGACAATTTGAAGCAGCCGAAGCTATGAAAAGAACAAAGATCGAAGAAGCATCAAACTGAATTGAGGTTTGATGGTAAGATCGATCAACGACCAAGCGGCGGCTTCGAAGAAAAACAAAGCCCTAAAATTTTAAAAGAGGAACGAAGTACAGAACGAAAGCAAAAGGAATCGGCAGACAAAATTAAAAGATAAAGGGAGACAACTTATTTTATTTTCTTTAGGCCGAACTCTTTTTATTTTGGGCCAATCTATTTGAACTTTAGTGGTTATATATGGTTTTGTATTTTACAATTGTTTTTACTCTGTAATTTCTTTTTAACTAGTGTAATTGTCTAGTCGTGTGACTAAGAGACAGACTACGATGGTGTAGTTCGAGAATTCACAACTCAGTGGCTGAGTTGTGGCAAGGTTTTGAGCGTAGAGTTAGGTTAGTCGATAGAGGGAGTCGCAAGTTTACGTGTGTAAGCGTCTGACTACTTAATTTCTAGTAGAAACCTTGGGGGCGGCATGTATGTAGGTTTTGCCAAAGCTGGATAAATCTATGTTGTTCTATTTCTGCTTTTATTATTCTGCTATTATCTGTGCTGTAATTATTTTATATATTTCCGCAATAATTTTTATAATTATTAGTATCAACCTATTCAACCCCACCCCCCTTAGGGTGAAATCAATCCTACAGATTATAAGCTTTCATGAGGAAGTGTAGTAACCTCTTCTTATTTTTATATTGATGGATGCGCCATTGTCATTTTTAGGCCTTTGATATCAATTATTCTCTTGCACTAGCATCCGGAACCTTAATCTTCAACATGAATTCTTAGCTTCGACGTTGATTTCTTTGCTTGTATCCTTTGAAAATTACTTCGATAACACTTAATTTGGAATAATATAAACATGAATAAGTAAACATCTGATCCATAAGATTTTCATATGTTCCAAGCGGATTTTGGGTGGTCCAATGTTGATTTGCTACAACTTAATCTGGTATGCATGTAAAAGCTCCATTTGTTAAAGCTATATACGATTATATGCTAGGCCGTGGTCGGGCTTTGCATATGCAGATGAATGTTTCAGTTATTTTATAATAAAGAAAACATGTGAATCCTTTGGCACTTTATCATGCATACATAACTAAAAAGATAATAACGTAGCACAATTGAGGTACTGAACCAAGTTCATGGAAGCCTTTTATTATTAAGAGAAGTGCAAGCATGACCGAAAGTTGGGATATACGGGGGATTTTCACTTCAAGGGCTTATTTGTGCAGGGCAATAAGTTTTAAGGACACTGCTTTTGAAAAATTAGTTTTAAGGACAATTTACAGGAAAACGATAAAAGAATTTATCATTTTCAGTCATACAGAAATAATGATATAAGGATCAATCATTTTTCTGTATAACTTAAAAAGATAAATGAATTTATCATTATCCTGTAAATTTTTCTTAAAACTAATTATTCAGAAGTGTTGTCCTTAAAACTTATTACCCTAAAAATAGAACCCCTTCAACTTAATTTCCACGAGAAGAAAAAGGATAGTGGATTATAGAAGGGGGTTAGTTATTGCATGGTGGAGATTGCTGCCTCCTAGGGAACAGATTTCGGGTAGAGTAGAAAATTTGTATTATTAATGACTAGTTATCTAACCACATGAGCTTTCATATCAATCGATACTAGCAACCAAAGTCGTCTTGGAGGATTTCAGGCTCTAGATGAAAGTTGATTACAAGTTTACAACTACACAAAAAATGCTTTAAAATAATATACATTCGTAAAGTTCTTCCAAATAGTAACTAATATCTTCCATTAGTGAAATGAGCTTGGAAAAATAATGTATTACAACTATAGGTCTCAATCAAAACTAACTGCAGAAATAGACCTCCTTTTATATAGCTTGCACTTTCTAAAATGTGCAAGCTATATTATTATTATTATTTATTAAAAAGTTTAGCTTGCATATTTTTGGAATGCGCATGCATTATTATTTTTAAAATGTACATGCGCATTTCATAAATATGCAAGAACATAAATTGTGTTTGTGCATTTATGAAATCCACAAATACAACTTCGAGGCTGAAATAAACAACCACCCCCATTTTCATCCTCATTTCTTTTCTTCCCTCTTCATCTCATTAAAACCCAAACCTAATCTCCAATCTAATCCAATTTCAATTCTAATTCCCAATTTCAATTTCAAATCAAAATAGTCTATAGTTTAGCTTCAAATAATTAGTTGTTTCATCAAAAAATGGAAGGTTCTTCATCATCTTCTCAAGCTAGAGGTAAAAAAAATGATTTTGGATTTGTAGATTTTTTGTTATGTATAACTTAGTTTAGGTATTATTGTTGTAGTTTAATAATTTAACATTCGAATGTTAGTTATTGCAAATTGGTATTGGAAACCATAGTTTTAATTTTAATAGTGAGCGAATAATTGGATGTTAATGGTTATGTAGTGAATGATAAATTTTTATATAATTTCCAACCGGATCCGTTGATACAAGTGTTTTTTATCTTCAAAAAAAACATAAAAGTGAAAATTAATCACTTATAAAGGTAATTATTTTATCTACATTGGTTTTTGATTGAAAATGCAATGTAAAATATTAATTTTTATTTGTTGTCATAAATCAAAATATTTAAAAAATTAAACTTGTAGACCATTCTAGCAAGCTTAAAAAAATAGTTATAAATATCCTAGATTGGAATAAAACTAAGAATAGCTGGTTTTTGAAAAGCAATGCAAGTTGAGCATGTTAGACTAGATCATCATCTTCTTACGACATTGTGTGATTGTTAGAGGTCTAAGACAAATATATTTCATGAGAGTAGGTGAAATGACTATCACCTTATGTGATTTTTACTTTTTATTTGGTTTAGCCACGGACAGTTTCCTAGTGTATATTGATAATGTGGAGTACGATTATATAGAATTGTATCATGATTTACTTGGTTTATTTCCTCCTCTGGCAGTAATAAAATCTAAAAGTGAGGTAAGTATGATTTGGTTTAAGTTTGGATTTTAAGAACCACTGGGAGCTGATGCGATGGATATAGAGATACTCCGTCGTAGTCGTACTGTAATTTTGTACTTTTTAAACTGTCGGTTATTCCTGGATCATTCAAAAGACCGATTTAACTTGAAATATCTATCATTTTTGGAAGATTTAGCACTTTGTGGTCAGTATTCATGGCATAGTGTAGTACTTTGTTATTTGTATGGCGAGTTGACAAATGTCGCATTATAAGAAAATTTTATTATGTGGTTCTGCAACATTGCTGCAATTATGGTTTTGGTCTCATTTAGCTATTGAATGTCCTACTATAACAATTCTAGCCAATTTAAATCCAAATATTCCATACGGTGATAGGTGGAATTGTGCTAGAAGTTAGTGTGAAACTCCAAAAAACGTACAATTTTACCAAAATGAATTAGATTAATCTACGGATGATACCGTAACTTGGGGACCATATTCGTTGTTTGCTGCATTATTTGGTCCTACTGTATAATTTATGTTTCGGATTGGATCACTAAGGGTTGACTAATTCTGTAAAGATCCGTGATTTTCAACAAGTAAAATTTGCTAATTTAGTAATATTTTTGGTAATTTAATATTGAAGAAATGAAAAAATTTCTAATTTAACAATGAAATAAATGAAAAAATGAAATGTAACAATGTTAATTAAAGCTAATTATTAACAAATTGAATGAAATTCCAATAAATGAAATAATGTAAATGTTACAATTTGGTTATAAATTGAACAGAAGAAAACGAATGTAATATTTAATTAATTAATGATTTAGTTGAAATTGAATAAAATTTGTGTTAGGTAAGCAATTGTAACATTTGGTTGTAAATATTGAACTTATAAATATGATTAACGGTTAATGGTAACAATTATTGAATTATAACTGGAAATCAATTACAATTAATGCACTAAATTAGTGCAGCTAATGTTGATTAAATTGATAATTGAAGAATGTTAAATTCAATAAGATGTAATCAATGTAAATTCTATTCATAATATGATAATTGAGTGAATAAAAAGAATTGAAATCTAGGTTGATCAATTTATTGGAATTGAAATTATAATAAGTAAGTTTATTACAATTAAATATAATTAAAGATTACTTTAATGGAAAGTAAGATGAAATGGCATATATATATATATATATAATGTAATAAAAGTATGGGAAATCATTATAAGTGCAAGACAACAATTGATGTAATAAAAGACTGAAACCAAGATAAATAAACGAAGTGGGATATTAAATTTTTATTTAAGGTGTATAAGTGACAAAATTTCAACATAATTAAAATATAGTAGTCGATATGAATAAAAAATAAAAAATTGGAAGATATTAATGTAATGAAATATAAGACAATGTTAACCACGTTATTTGGGTAATAATTGATTGAATATAAAGTCTGAAATCAAATCAAAACAATATATTGGGATTAATTTTAATTAATTGGATTAATTGTAGTGGCAATTGAACATTGTAATTATTGAAATAATTAACACTGAAATTGATATGTAAATTTATTTCAAATTATTATAAATGTCAAAGCAATCAAAAATGATAGAAATTGTAAATTATTAAATTTGAATTTGGAAAAGGCGATTTAATTAATTTAATATTAATTTATTTTAATTAATATGAAAATAGCCATTTTGGCAACTATGTCGGATTTCGACGAAACTAGTTTTATCGGATCCGTAACGGTGAATTATTATAGGATTTCAAGTTTCGTAACAGTCGGACTTATCATTTGATCGTAGACTCGAAACGTCTAGAAATCAATTTGAAATAAGCTGATTTTAACATCTTCATATGATGGAATTAGGACTTGGAACATGTTCCATTGAGTTTAAAATCATCAAAAAACATCTATTTTGATATATGGGATGACCCATTTCCGCTTCGGGAATGAAACGGGCTTTTCGGGCCGCTTATCGTTCAAAACCCAAATCGATAGGGCCAATTTGTTTTATTTTGATCTACCTATAAATACCTCGTTATAAACCCTAATTATTTCTTATTTGTCATTGTCTGTATGTATATTTCCTTCTCAACTCCTCTTTCCAATGGCCGAAACAAATTCCAATTCACAAACCCTCATATTCAATTTCAAAACCAAATCAAAAAAATTCAAACTCCTCAAAATATATCGAATTATATATCGATTTGAAGCTCTCGAAGAGCGCAATTCATTTCTGTTGTTCGTTTTTCGATCTGGGTTACTGGGTGGCCAGAATTTCCTGAAACAATTTCAGTTGTCCATCGCGCCGCGATGAACTTTGATCGATCGTCAAATCGTTTGAGGGGTTTTGTGAAGCTCGCTTCATGGAGCAGATCGTGGGTGGTCGCATCGTGTATTAGGGTTGGTGGCACCTGGAATTCGCCGTCTAGGGTTCAAAAGCACGGTCTGGAGTGGCGGCCGGTGGGGTTTCTGGCGATCAGACCGGTGGGGGGAAGATGGTCGTTGGCATGGCGAGCCCGATGGCGGAGGTCTCAAGGTCGGAGGCAGTGGGTAGGAGGAAGTCAGGCCAGTCAAAGGTGGAGTAGCTGTGCGTATCCTTGGGTTCAAATGTGCGTTTTACTTTAGGCCATGGTGATGATGTGGCAGGTAGTTGTTGGTTTGTTTAAATCTTATAAATTTTAAATCCAATTATTCCAACTAGCATAACTTTTACATACGAGGTCTGATTCACATGTGGCTTCTTGCGTTGGGATCGTATCGAAAATCTGGACAACTTGAATCTACTTTGGACAAATTCTGAGACTGTTTGAATTTTGGGCTTAAATTGGATCTAACTTCAATTTAAATTCAAAGGTGAGTGTTTTAACCCAATCACAACTTCTAAAACTTCTGATGTTTGTTAAATTAAATTTATGATGTGATTGAAAATTTATTTAGGCTGTTCGGTATATTTAAATCATCATCTCGGTTAATTTGAATTTATTTGAATTAAATCATTATTTTGTTTATTATTGAATTTAATTTGCCAGTTAAATACCTGTAATTGATTTTCAACTATCTATTGATGTTTATTGATTAAGTTGGATGATGATTGTGATTGTAACGACCCATAAAATTCTATTAGTTTAAATGGTTCTATTTAACACATTTAAGTGAAATTTGGTGAAATTTAATTAAATTAAATGGCAAATAAAAAGTTAAAATTCGGAATGCGTCTGAGTAAACATAGCAAACTGTAAATTTTCGTCCAAAAATATGAAAGTTTATTTCACGCGTAAATTTACTTCAATTAAATCAGTTAAAAAGTGACGAAAATAAAACGTTTCAAAACCAAAATCTTTTTACACAGAAAAATTCTAAACCATCTTCTGAGCAAGATGTCAGTTCGTCGTTTTTCCAAATTCGGACATCTACTGCTCCGTTTACCTTATTTCTGCAAAATAGCAGCATTTTGGGTACCGGTATCGACTTTTGTTCGGATGATCATACTACTAATATCCGTATACCGTTGCGATCGCCTCGTCGTGCTGTCCCCAATAGTATATTTATTTCTGTGTTTTGAACTTCGGTGCACAACGGAATCAATAAATTGTTCGTTGTAACGACCCCTTTAAAGTGTTAATTTTTAGCGTTGATTTGCTTTTCAAACTTCAACGTGAATTCCTAGCAAGCCAATTAATTGCTATAATTATTGTTGTCTGAATCATCGTATGGCCGTTGACATCCTTTACTCCTGCATTTATGTGTATACGTTTTGTTCATTTAAATTTAATTATATACGTTACCTTTTTATGATTGAACGGTTCGCATCTTATTTGCTCTATAATTCCATCTCCCCAGATTCACATATTTTACTTCCATTCTTCTTTTTCCTCTGCGTCTTCCTCCTCGGCATTTCTCTCCTCTAAATTGCTCTGCCGAGAACCACCTCTCCACGTGATTTGCCACTCGCCGCCATTAACCCCGTCCCTCCATCTTAATTCTAATCCTAATCTCCCCTCTCCTTTCTGATTCCCTCCCATTCGCTTCGTTTTTCGACATAGGTTCGCTACATCGATTGAATATCGATCATCATCTTCTCTGACCAGATCTGGCTACCCATTTTATTCTTGGTTGTTGCTTCAAATTCTTCGCCTGAAGCTTGCTCTGAGATTCGAGAATCTGATGCTCCATTGAATGATGTCGCTGGTCCGATGGTGGTTGATGTCCCTGTTAAAGTGGATTGCCTCACTTCCCCAAAAGGTTCTTTCTTTGATATTATTTCTGACCGTGAAGCCGCAGTCGTCGCAGCTGGTCCCATTTCAGATACTGATGTTGCATCGGTGATTACTCCTTTGCTTGATTCTAGTGCTTGGGTACGGGAGAATATGGTTTGTAGTAATGTTGGTTCTTTTGAGAATGATGAGAGATGTTGTAATTCTTCTAAAAGATGGAGGTCGTTGAAGTTATGCCTTCGGTTAATGCTAGCTTTGTCGATCAATCAACAGCTCTCTGGGTTGCTGATTCTGATCTGAAACCGAAAGCTTGTCTGTCAAATTCGGGCCAAATCTGTTTCGCTTTGAATTCGTGCTTGGATTGTAACTCACCCCGTTGTTTTTCTCTCTGGCCTCGAAAGGTGAGCAATCACTCACGATTAACGTTCTTTATTTATTGAATTTGATTTCAACTGAAACGTCAATCGAAAATATGCTGCTGTTAGTTGTTTTGCTGTTATGACTGCTATTATCTGTATCTGTTCTCCTATAACACCTGACACCATTATCGGTTAAATTTTTATGTGATAATAATACGGATTGGTTGGTAAGTGATTGTTTGATTGATGGTTGTTTAAATTGGATGTTAATTTTATTGTTAAGCGATAACTAGTTTGCTAGTTAAATTTTGGGGTAGTATAGTTTACTATTAAAACGGATTATATATGACGGACCTTGATTTAATAAAAAAAAAAACCTGACCCCGCCATATGTAAATTTGATTAATTAAAATTTGACCCATTAATTGTCATAGAAATTGATAATTTATACTTTAAATCTTTGAACGTAGTTTGGAATTTTTTGTTGTAGTTTTAAACTGAAATTTAAAAAGGAACGACAAGTGAAAACTGTAATGTAATGATAATGTAGATTCTAGAAATAATTACACAAATAACAATGCGAGTAATACGATTATTTCGGGGTTATTTGATTAATCTATTGAATTGTTAGTGATTGTTGTTATTGCTTGTTTATTCACTTTGACACCATCCCTGTCATCACACTGCAAGTTCCCTTTGTTATGTTTGATGTTGAATTGAAATGGGTTGAAATGATAGACCCAAGCGGTTTCATTTAATTAAATTTGGATTACGGGTTGAAATGCTATCCACCCGTATACATTTAGTGTACGGATTGACATGATAATATCCGTAACACTGGACCATATGATAAGAAAGATATGGTCTTATTAAATGTAAATTCTTAAATACATATAAAGGGTAATGATAAATATAGAGTTAATTATATCTAGTTTAATCAAGATTTGATTAAATACATAAATTATGATAAATATTTATGTAAATTTTATTTCGGATAAAATCTTACAATAATATTGAACAATTAAGATTGGGAGATAAATTTTTGGGTTATTTAAAATGGTATTTAGATAAGGATTTATTTATTTAAATCAAATTTGAGATTTATCGAATGAGATATCTCACGGTTAAATAAAATTAAGAAATATTGAGTAAAATGAAATTTAAGGTCACTAAAATGATATTGAATCAAATAAGGGAGGGTTCAAGATGAAATAATAGTGATGTAAAAATCGAGAATCTATATGAAGCTGTTAAATTTTAAATTGTTATATTTAAGCTATGAACTATATTGTAATTAAATGGTTTAGAGATTTGGATATGTATTTGGAACCAAGATAGTTAAATTTGTTATTTAGATAACGAATTGAATTGGATAAATTGAGGATGAACTAAATTGGAAATTTTTAAACTAGATTGGGAAAAATTTAGTTGAAATGTTGAATACTTAAAGTATGGAACATATTTAAATAAAAGGGGTAATTGGGATATTAAATCCAAATATGGGAATTATAAAATTTAAGTGGTTATTTTAGGAAAATTTAAATTGATAAAATGAGATTGACTATAATTGGAATGGGAAGGTCGGGTTGATGTGAACGATTTGGAATTTGGAAGTGCTTTACTGTATACAGCATATAAAATATACAAATACTATTTTGGGAATATAATCATTTGAAGTGAAATGTACATTTAGGTTCGAAGTATAAATTAAGTGAATGACCACGGTGTAATAGTATATATTTCATACCTTGTAGTTAGTTCTATGGACCCTTAGAGGATGGTAATCCCAAACATCCTTTAAGTTATTTGTATTTCAATTGATATTTCACTTGAGTTGGATTTATTGATATAAGAATGTTAATCCTGACTCGAGTGTTTTGTGTTTTGCTTTACGCTCGGGTCAGACTGAGTAATACAGCATTTGAGACTCACCTTTGGAGATTGGAGCTTCCTTTGTAGATCCAACTATCGTTTCAGCTTTCAGTTTTCTAGTTGACTGGTTCAGAGAAGTCATCGACTTGTACTGAAGACTTTTCTATATTCAAGAGATTCTGATATATTTTATTTTAAACTCTGATGTATATAGTAGCTTCATGAACTACTAATTTTTTTATATTCCGCTGCATTATATTACTCTGTGTCTGTGATCTGTGTTTGATTTATTTACTGTATATTTTAAGTTTTGCCAAATTAAATTTACAATTCGGTATTTTGAATTATTCAAGTCGGACATGTATGGTTTTAGTGTCGATTTGAATGGTCCAAAATAGCGGGTCGTTACAGTTGGTATCAGAGCTTTGGCTCTAGGAAAATCTTAACATATATGGTTAATTTATCTACAGAATCACTTTCGCGCGAGTTGAATCTCTTCCCTTTTGACTCGATTTCCTTTGAATTTTGGAATGCCCCTCGATTCCGAAATTCATTTTTGTCTCCCTCTATTTATGTTCTTTGATTCTGGAGTATCCAATGACTCCACTGAATGTTTTGAAAAAGACTGAATGTTTTATAAACGGATGAAATTCCGTGCAATTGGCATTGATTCACCGAAGATTTCTGTTCCCTCGGTTTGCAATGCTGATATATCTTCATATGCCGAATTCTATATTTGGCGATCGAATATCGATTTGTTTTAGAATCCCGCATCGATCATATTCCTGAAGTCACGGTTGACCC
Organism: Allium cepa; assembly: GCA_030765085.1. Classification (NCBI taxonomy): domain Eukaryota; kingdom Viridiplantae; phylum Streptophyta; class Magnoliopsida; order Asparagales; family Amaryllidaceae; genus Allium; species Allium cepa. The sequence goes on along the minus strand of CM060940.1, from coordinate 625,693,176 downwards.
GGTTAAGGTCGCCCGCGATTTATAGAAATATATCCATCTTCTATTTTGTAATTTGATTTTTCTCAACTTTGTTGAACCTATCATCCTATCAGGATTCTATTGATTAGAGTTCCTCTAATTTAACTCTCTATCTTTGTTTTGAAGTCCATCTCTTGAATCACCCTTTGAAAAATCGGGTATATTTGTATTTTGGAATTGTTTTATATATCAAAATTATTATTCTGATAACTATGATTTTATTCTATATATAAAAAAGAAAATGTTTCGACAAGGATTACATACCTATATATAAAACAAATAAGAAATATCTGAAAGGATTTGAAATTTTGAAAATTTATAATAAATTGATTTATAACTGAAGGGTTAGATTTGAAATTCGAGAATTGAATTCCGGTATTTTGAAATTGGGTTTTAGATTTTGGAAAATATATATGAATAATACGATTTAAAAGTATTTTTCCGAATAAGAAATGTTTCGAAATGAGTTCAAATGAATTCCGATAATTTTGAAGAAATTTCAAAGAAGCTTTCAAGAAAATAGAAGTCCAGAACTCACTTATGTCGCTGGAGAATAATTTCGGTGATGAGTGCACGCATCATCGACATTGATTTTCGATCCTCAGAGTGGGGGAGAGGCCACTTTAATAGCTTCGCTATGCGAGTGATCTTGTAAAACCGTTTTTGATTTCGAATTCCGAAGTAATTTGATATTTTCGAAAGAAATATGTATATATTTGAAATGATACCGGTGTTCGATCCTCGAGTTTTGATTTGACTTAGAATAACCCTATTTATAAAAATTTGATTTCCGACTTTGGATTTGAAATTTGATTGCACCGACTATTTTGAAGGTTTGAGTACTTCCAAATCAAGGTTTAAAAACTAAGAAATTTCGAAAGTATAAAATATTTGATAAAGCATATAAGTTTAGTTTGTATGTTTAAGTTTGAAGCCTTTTTGTTAAATAAGAGAATATGAATATTTTGAATTATACTAATATGGAATTTAGTTTTGAAATGTTTTGAATAATTTTGAATAATGGTTTTCAGAAAGGTAAATTGGATAGTTCAAATAAAAATAGATAGCTTAAAGGTTTTAAAGGGATAATTATAAATTTGGAAACCATTTTTAAGTATAATTGATTTTGAGAAAATATTTGGTTTTGAAATTAAATTGAAATTAAAAACCAGTACTTATATGGTGATTTTGGAAATGAATTTGTTTGACTTGAATCGGGAAACTAGGATTATTTTATAAGCCTGTTATTTTGGGAACTTTGGAATTTAGATATCTAATTTGGAAGAAAATTTGGTGAAATCGTATATGATTTTGAAACCGAATTGATATTGAAATGATTTGAAATTGAGAACCTTACATTATTAAGCACTTGATTTGGGAGTGGTCGAACTTATATAAAATGGATTTGTATAAGTATGAAGTTGACTTGAAATCTGTTGATTTGAAAGGTACTCAATTTGGAAAGAGTTTATATAATCAAAGTCCATATAAGTATGTTTTGATATACTATTGATTTGGAAAATATTCGATTTGGAAAAAGGAATCCTATATATAATGGACTATATATAAGTATGATATTTGAAAGGGATTTAAAAAGGTACTATATAATATATATTTTCCAAGTAAAGATATGGAAAGTGCCTTCTGCTTGATATCCGCTTTGTGGCCACAGCGTGGATTCATTCTATCGATATTATTCTCTCTGATTTTGGTTTTCCGGATGTAATACTCGAGTATTCCCACCGTGGCGTAACCCATGGTTTCTTTTTCTCTCGTGAATGCACAGCGAAATTGCCTGGCTGAGTCTTGCCTAGGGGTACGGATTGTTTCCTGGGGGAACCAGGCGTAACCATTGTGTATCCTGCAATCTGTGTAGGTCGCGAATAGTAGCGCAAGTGCCTGGCTGAGTCTTGCCTAGGGGTACGGATTGTTTCCTGGGGGAACCAGGCGTAACCATTGTGTATCCTGCACCCTACTAGTCATCATGGCGTAACTCGCAGGGCTGTGAAAGCTTACGGATACGGATTGTTTCCTGGGGGAACCAGGCGTAACCATTGTGTATCTGCGAACCATGATCGGACAAAGATTTTTGGTTTGATTGTTTTGTTGGATCGTACTTTCCATATCTGATTTTAAAAGGTTTTCCAAGTATTTTCACTGGTTGTTGAAACAAGTCTACTAAGTACTTGAAGAATTCTAGCTTTGCGCCTGATCAACGCATGGCCAGAGTCTGCAAGAACGAGGATAAACTTGTTGAAACATCGAGTTATAAAAGTATTTTCGAAAGAAATTTACTTTGATATAGTAGTATCTTATTTTAAAAGTATTATTATAAAGATATTTATTATAAAAATATTTTTCCCAACAAAGAAATTTTGAATTAATATTTGAAATTTAAACTCTTTGGGTTTGATGTCAACTATTCGTGCCCGATACTAGTCTCTTGAATCTACCTTATCTGCTCAGCTTATTTATTTACCTATATTCTGTTTCCTGAATCTTCCTCTTCTTTCCTTTTGAATATAATCTTTACAATGCTGGTTATTTATATACTACTTGGTTTAATAGAAGATTTTAAATATTGTAAATATTTTTGAAGTTATTAATTAAATAAAACACCGTTAAAGAAATGATTTTAACTTTCATAAATCTTGGATTTAATATTTTCAATAGACTTTGTGAATATAAGTAATAGTGCAGGTAATTGTTTTCAAAGGAGTTTGGAAAGTATTATAGTATTATAGAAAATTTGAATTTCAAATAAAGTTCCAAATAAAGATTTCAAATAAATTTGAGTAGTTTTAAAACTTGTTGTTTATCCTATCTTTCAATCTAATAAATTTCTGGTTGTTTTATTCTCCTACCTCTTTCCTTTTCGGGGACGAAAAGTTTTGAGTGGGGGAGAGTGTAACGACCCATAAAATTCTATTAGTTTAAATGGTTCTATTTAACACATTTAAGTGAAATTTGGTGAAATTTAATTAAATTAAATGGCAAATAAAAAGTTAAAATTCGGAATGCGTCTGAGTAAACATAGCAAACTGTAAATTTTCGTCCAAAAATATGAAAGTTTATTTCACGCGTAAATTTACTTCAATTAAATCAGTTAAAAAGTGACGAAAATAAAACGTTTCAAAACCAAAATCTTTTTACACAGAAAAATTCTAAACCATCTTCTGAGCAAGATGTCAGTTCGTCGTTTTTCCAAATTCGGACATCTACTGCTCCGTTTACCTTATTTCTGCAAAATAGCAGCATTTTGGGTACCGGTATCGACTTTTGTTCGGATGATCATACTACTAATATCCGTATACCGTTGCGATCGTCTCGTCGTGCTGTCCCCAATAGTATATTTATTTCTGTGTTTTGAACTTCGGTGCACAACGGAATCAATAAATTGTTCGTTGTAACGACCCCTTTAAAGTGTTAATTTTTAGCGTTGATTTGCTTTTCAAACTTCAACGTGAATTCCTAGCAAGCCAATTAATTGCTATAATTATTGTTGTCTGAATCATCGTATGGCCGTTGACATCCTTTACTCCTGCATTTATGTGTATACGTTTTGTTCATTTAAATTTAATTATATACGTTACCTTTTTATGATTGAACGGTTCGCATCTTATTTGCTCTATAATTCCATCTCCCCAGATTCACATATTTTACTTCCATTCTTCTTTTTCCTCTGCGTCTTCCTCCTCGGCATTTCTCTCCTCTAAATTGCTCTGCCGAGAACCACCTCTCCACGTGATTTGCCACTCGCCGCCATTAACCCCGTCCCTCCATCTTAATTCTAATCCTAATCTCCCCTCTCCTTTCTGATTCCCTCCCATTCGCTTCGTTTTTCGACATAGGTTCGCTACATCGATTGAATATCGATCATCATCTTCTCTGACCAGATCTGGCTACCCATTTTATTCTTGGTTGTTGCTTCAAATTCTTCGCCTGAAGCTTGCTCTGAGATTCGAGAATCTGATGCTCCATTGAATGATGTCGCTGGTCCGATGGTGGTTGATGTCCCTGTTAAAGTGGATTGCCTCACTTCCCCAAAAGGTTCTTTCTTTGATATTATTTCTGACCGTGAAGCCGCAGTCGTCGCAGCTGGTCCCATTTCAGATACTGATGTTGCATCGGTGATTACTCCTTTGCTTGATTCTAGTGCTTGGGTACGGGAGAATATGGTTTGTAGTAATGTTGGTTCTTTTGAGAATGATGAGAGATGTTGTAATTCTTCTAAAAGATGGAGGTCGTTGAAGTTATGCCTTCGGTTAATGCTAGCTTTGTCGATCAATCAACAGCTCTCTGGGTTGCTGATTCTGATCTGAAACCGAAAGCTTGTCTGTCAAATTCGGGCCAAATCTGTTTCGCTTTGAATTCGTGCTTGGATTGTAACTCACCCCGTTGTTTTTCTCTCTGGCCTCGAAAGGTGAGCAATCACTCACGATTAACGTTCTTTATTTATTGAATTTGATTTCAACTGAAACGTCAATCGAAAATATGCTGCTGTTATTTGTTTTGCTGTTATGACTGCTATTATCTGTATCTGTTCTCCTATAACACCTGACACCATTATCGGTTAAATTTTTATGTGATAATAATACGGATTGGTTGGTAAGTGATTGTTTGATTGATGGTTGTTTAAATTGGATGTTAATTTTATTGTTAAGCGATAACTAGTTTGCTAGTTAAATTTTGGGGTAGTATAGTTTACTATTAAAACGGATTATATATGACGGACCTTGATTTAATAAAAAAAAAACCTGACCCCGCCATATGTAAATTTGATTAATTAAAATTTGACCCATTAATTGTCATAGAAATTGATAATTTATACTTTAAATCTTTGAACGTAGTTTGGAATTTTTTGTTGTAGTTTTAAACTGAAATTTAAAAAGGAACGACAAGTGAAAACTGTAATGTAATGATAATGTAGATTCTAGAAATAATTACACAAATAACAATGCGAGTAATACGATTATTTCGGGGTTATTTGATTAATCTATTGAATTGTTAGTGATTGTTGTTATTGCTTGTTTATTCACTTTGACACCATCCCTGTCATCACACTGCAAGTTCCCTTTGTTATGTTTGATGTTGAATTGAAATGGGTTGAAATGATAGACCCAAGCGGTTTCATTTAATTAAATTTGGATTACGGGTTGAAATGCTATCCACCCGTATACATTTAGTGTACGGATTGACATGATAATATCCGTAACACTTGACCATATGATAAGAAAGATATGGTCTTATTAAATGTAAATTCTTAAATACATATAAAGGGTAATGATAAATATAGAGTTAATTATATCTAGTTTAATCAAGATTTGATTAAATACATAAATTATGATAAATATTTATGTAAATTTTATTTCGGATAAAATCTTACAATAATATTGAACAATTAAGATTGGGAGATAAATTTTTGGGTTATTTAAAATGGTATTTAGATAAGGATTTATTTATTTAAATCAAATTTGAGATTTATCGAATGAGATATCTCACGGTTAAATAAAATTAAGAAATATTGAGTAAAATGAAATTTAAGGTCACTAAAATGATATTGAATCAAATAAGGGAGGGTTCAAGATGAAATAATAGTGATGTAAAAATCGAGAATCTATATGAAGCTGTTAAATTTTAAATTGTTATATTTAAGCTATGAACTATATTGTAATTAAATGGTTTAGAGATTTGGATATGTATTTGGAACCAAGATAGTTAAATTTGTTATTTAGATAACGAATTGAATTGGATAAATTGAGGATGAACTAAATTGGAAATTTTTAAACTAGATTGGGAAAAATTTAGTTGAAATGTTGAATACTTAAAGTATGGAACATATTTAAATAAAAGGGGTAATTGGGATATTAAATCCAAATATAGGAATTATAAAATTTAAGTGGTTATTTTAGGAAAATTTAAATTGATAAAATGAGATTGACTATAATTGGAATGGGAAGGTCGGGTTGATGTGAACGATTTGGAATTTGGAAGTGCTTTACTGTATACAGCATATAAAATATACAAATACTATTTTGGGAATATAATCATTTGAAGTGAAATGGACATTTAGGTTCGAAGTATAAATTAAGTGAATGACCACGGTGTAATAGTATATATTTCATACCTTGTAGTTAGTTCTATGGACCCTTAGAGGATGGTAATCCCAAACATCCTTTAAGTTATTTGTATTTCAATTGATATTTCACTTGAGTTGGATTTATTGATATAAGAATGTTAATCCTGACTCGAGTGTTTTGTGTTTTGCTTTACGCTCGGGTCAGACTGAGTAATACAGCATTTGAGACTCACCTTTGGAGATTGGAGCTTCCTTTGTAGATCCAACTATCGTTTCAGCTTTCAGTTTTCTAGTTGACTGGTTCAGAGAAGTCATCGACTTGTACTGAAGACTTTTCTATATTCAAGAGATTCTGATATATTTTATTTTAAACTCTGATGTATATAGTAGCTTCATGAACTACTAATTTTTTTATATTCCGCTGCATTATATTACTCTGTGTCTGTGATCTGTGTTTGATTTATTTACTGTATATTTTAAGTTTTGCCAAATTAAATTTACAATTCGGTATTTTGAATTATTCAAGTCGGACATGTATGGTTTTAGTGTCGATTTGAATGGTCCAAAATAGCGGGTCGTTACAGTGATGGATGATTGATTGTTGATATTGGATGAATGGATGTTGTATTCTATATCGTTATAATATTGCAAGTTCACTATGGGTTGAAATGATACATACCCGAACGATCTTATAGATTAGGGGAAAATCGTTATGGGTTGAAATGATAAACCCAAATGGTTTTCATTGATTTGAAAATGTTGATTTTTGGTGCTGTTTGGAATGATATATATATATCCGTATAAATTCTTGAATTTGGATTATGTATTGGAATTTAACTACTTAAAAAGATTTAAGTTAAACTTTGAATTTTTTTATTTAAGTGGTTAAAATTGATACCTTGAATTATTTGAAATCTTTCAATAATTATATTCACATTGTACACTTGATAGGAGATGGAAAATCCCGTAACATCTCTGAAGCTATTGCACTCACATTTTATTTTAGATTAATTTGACTTACATAAGATCTTTTAGTTCTGACTTAAGTGTTTTGTTTTCATTACGCTTGGGTCAATCTAAGATTTCAGTGTATTGAAGACTATTTTCTGAAGAACGAAGACGAATATTCAATATATTATTGCTATTTAATATTCCACTACATTCAGTGTTCCGCTGTAATATTGTTTATTTATGATGTGTGTATAACTCTGATTTGAATTTGTAAAATTATAAGCAAATGTTATTTGTAAAACAGCTTCATGAACTGTTATTTGATTATTATATTTTGTCGTTCCGTTGTGAAATTCTTTTTTTTGTTTTTCTTTCTCTAGTTTTTTCGTTATTTACCCCATTACAATCCCTTTTGAATGGTTTGAATTAGACATGTGTGGTTTATTGTCGATTTAAACCGTCCAAAAGATGGGTTGTTACAGTTGGTATCAGAGCTTTGTTTTAGACATATCTTAGCCTGTTGGGGTTAACTCATTAGAGATAGGGTAGTAATACTCTAGAATGAGTGGTTTGAGTGTACATATGAGAGCGTGTATTTGTTAGTGTTATAAAAATGTTTTATATAAGTTTTGAAATGAAATTATATTTTTCCTAATATTATATGATATATATATATAAAGGAATAGATTTTATAACTAATATAGTTATTTGTAATGTGTTTAATATATGAAAGGATAATATTTAGTTAATATCATTTATTGTTGATTAGTTGAGTTTTTGTCAGTTTATAAGCATAGGCTAATTATTGTTCATTGAGTTAATGGACTAAATACTAGTTTAATAATGGTGTATTAAAGAGAATAAAATGAATAATTGGGATATTTGTTTATGAAATTGAAATATTGTTGTGCATTTTGTTGTTTGTTGACCGGTAGTTTCAACTATTGAAATAAAATGGAATATTTGGATATTTTGGATAATCGAATCCTTCTGAATTAATATATGAGTTGAAACTTAGAAATTGTGTTGAATTATGCAGTTGAATTTAATAACCTTAATTTGAAAGCAAGTGAAACAAGGTTTAATTTGTTATATCTATGTTTAGTAAATGAATAGAATTGTGGTATACATTTTGGCATGTAATGTAAAAATATATAATTGTGAACTTTTAGCCATGGATGTTTAAATTAAAATTATGATTAGGGAAATGTTGTAAATGAGATTAAATTGGAAAAATATGTTTATAAACAAAATTAACATTTATGAATGTGTCATAAATAATTGAAAGGTAAAGGTGAACTAAAAATGAAATTAATATAAATAAAGTCATAACTTGTAAAATTGTTTATGAAATAAATGGAAGTTGCAATAAATAGTTATAATTAAAGTTGTGATAACTTTAAGCTTGGATAATGTTTGTATAAGGAATTAAGCTTTTAAAATTGGTTATAAACTTAAGGAAATTTCTTATGAATTGATTTGCAAATAAATGCAGTATTAAATGAGAAATATTACATGTGAAGTGAATGTAATTTAAACTGAAGAGAAATATAAGAAATATTATGGGAATGGATATATTAATATTTTATATTAAGTGGAGAAATTCTGTGAAAAATATTAAAGTATGAAGAGATATTTGTGTTATATGATGAGATTAAAGATTAATTAAAATTAAAATGTAATTGTGATGAATCAAATTGGAATAAATACGTAAGTTGTGCGTATATTATTTTATTTGCACAATTAATTTGATCCAGATTTGAGTACACAAATTCTATGTGAATTATACCATTTCGTGTTGGAATTTTTCATTCAATTCTTGATGGCGAATATTTGATATGGATTTTTGGTTTGATTCTAGAATTCTTTATCATAGTATATGTCTATGTAAGGAGAATGATGGTGTCTAGTCAAGAAACCATATCGAAGTCTGCATTAGGGAAGTTGAATGGACAATACTAGTTCGAAAGCGAACTTGTGTAATCGAGCGAGCAAACGAATGTGATTTTGCGAAATGATGACATATGTACATCTTATGTCTTAATATTATTGATATGCTTAGACGGTGAAAGTGAAAGTTGTTGGGTTGGATATCTTTGTAACTTAAATTGGAATTTTTCTCTTCTTGTATGCAAAACTACTATTGATTTAAAACCATTTTTCAAACTATTTTCTTTTATTTTTCTTATACAAATACAAAACTATTTTTACAAACTATTTTACAAACTATTTTATTTACAAACTATTTTACACAACCATTTTATATACAAAACTATTTCATAAAACGATTTTATATACAAAACTATTCTAAATTCAAAACCTTTTATAAAGCAAAGATGTTCAATCCCATATGGCTTTTCATACAGCGAAATTGATTTTGGAAAATTTTTGATTCTTGTATAAGATGGACTTTTTAAAAGTACAAGTGATTCTGAAACTATTGATTTTGGAAGGTATTCGATCTGAAGAGATAAATCTTATATATAACGGAATTTATATAAGAATGATATGATATATTTGAGATTATTGATTTTGGAAAGTACTTTATCTGAAAATGAAATCTTATATATAATGGAATTTATATAAGTGCGATATTTGAAGCTATGGTTTTGAAAGGGTACTATATATGGTATGTTATATTTCAAAGTAAGAGGTATGGGGAAGTACCCTCCGTGAAGAAGTATAGTATGATATGCTTAACCCAGATGGACTTGAGGAATCCAGGAATGGATTCGACGGATAAACCCTAATGGACTTGGGTGAATTCAGAAATGATTCAAACTGATATGGTTGTCCGGACCTAAACTCATGAATTCCTTGGGTTTTTTTTCCAGGGTAGATGATTCTTTAGTTTACACAATGGAGGCACTTTCGATCCTGAGATGCGTTGTTTATGGATCTTCCGAGAAGGAAGTGCATCCATTACGTAAATCATTGAATCAGCAGCGTACCACTGCAGCAGGGGTTGATGGTCCCTTGTTTACGAACTGGCAATGATATTTTTCTGGAATTTGAATGGTGAAAGGATCTTCTGTAAAGTTTTGTGTCCATTGCGTAAATACTAAATCAGCAGTGTGCCACTGCTATCGTATTATCATCATTTGACATTGGATTTTAAGCGGTACTTCTCATACCTATTTTTTTAAGTATTTTTCACTAGGTGTTGAAACAGGTCTACTAAGTAGTTGGAGAATTCTAGCCTTGCGCCTGATCAACGCATGGCCAGAGTCTGCAAGAATGAAGATAAACCTGTTAAGACATCGAGTTATAAAAGTATTTTGATAAAGTATTATATAAAAGATATTTTGGTCATTTTTGTCAATTCTAAATACTTTAAAAATGTTTAAAAATTTGTTTATTTATGTACAACATGGTTTAGTGTTGTAAGTATCGTGAGAAATTATTAATTCAATTAAGCATGATTAAAGTTAATGATTATTGATTTATTAATAATGTTTGAAAGTATCATGAGATAAAACTAATAAATTTATAAATAATGGATTTATTGTTTTTAATAGCTTCTTTGTAAATATAAGTAATGATGTAAATAATTATTTTCAAATAGTTTACATATGTTTATAAAGATGTTATTTAAATATTTAAATGGTATTTATAAATGAAGCAAGTAATTTTACAAATGAATTTCTAAAAAGTATTATAGATGATTGATTTGCAGATAAAGCTTTCAAATGAATATTTCAAGTAAAATTTATATAAGTTTCTTCGAATGTATAATTTAAAGATATTACATAAATGGGAAAAAAAATTGATTTGCGAAGTTTATTTATAATAATATACTTGACAAATAAATTTGAAACTCTATTTTGGAAATATAGTTTGAAATATTTACTTGATTTCAAAGTACTAATAGTAAATTTATAGGTTTATGTACTATTTGAATTTTGTATTAAACCATAACAGATGTTTTTCCATGATTTGAATATTCATTTTTAAACAAGTGTTTAAAATTTATTATGATGATATAAAATTTTATACTTTGATTTAGAAATTTAATTTAAGATTTGAGTATGCTATTAGTTTCATTCTAATAATCTTGAGTTTATGCTTATTTTAAAAATAATGAGTCTAATAAATTATCAGATTTAAGGAACTTTATTTTAAAGCTTATTATAATGTTTTGGTATAAATTTCTAACATTTTTTTAGACTTTTGAAAAATCTTTTCATAATGCTATGAGGATGTTTTAATTATATGTTATATTTTTTCTGAGTGAATGAGGTTAAATGTTTTAATTGAATTTTTAGATATTGAAGTATTTCTTTTCTCTTCAAGGGCGAATACCAAAAATTTTAATTTTTATTTAATAACAAAATTAAGTTATAAACTTAGGTAAGCGCGGCAGGGGCTTAAGTAATTTTTTTTTGAAATGATTCATTAATAACTTAAATCCTTAATGGAAAACAAATTATGTAAGTGATTGATCTTTTTATGAATAAATGAATGGAAAAGTACATAATAAGAAGAAAAACCAATATAATAAAGTAAATTTAAATTAGAATTTCAATTATTGTAATGGAATAAAATTTTAATTATTTAATAATTGGAACTTCTAAAGTTGAAATTAAGAAATTAAATGCTAAGTTATAAATGAAATATACAAGGAATTTGGAATTTGTAATTTGTAAACAAAAAGGATATGAAAATAAGAAATGATAACTATTGAACTTATTTACTAAAATGAAATAAGATAAACTTGTGTAACTTTCAATTACATTCTTAGAAACATATATATAACTTACCAGAATATTAAAATTTGTAATGTTAAATAAGGATATGTAATGGAATATTGTACAAGAAAAACTTAAATAATGAAAGTGTTCAATGAAATTTACTTTTATAAGTAAGAAAGTTGATATGAAAATAGTTATAAACTTGAGCTGTAATTGTAATGCTACTAAATAAAATGAAATAGAAATTGAATATTGTAAGCAAAGAATTATGAAGTTAAGTTAATGTTTGAAGCTATTGATAGTTAAAGTAAATAATAAAATGAATACTATATTAAATTTAATGATTGTAACTTCAGAAATGGTTGATTACTTTGATCCCTTGTGAATATTGTATGCTTGTTTGCAAAAGGTTGTTGTTATATTGTATTGATTTATTTTGATTTTATGTGATGATGGTATGCTTTTGGTTGAAAGTAGTCGTTGTTATGTTATGTTGATTGTTTGTTATTAATTTAAAACAATATAATCATTTCACTTCTATGTAATTACTAACCTTTTTGGGTTACATAAGTGAAATACAAGTTATGAAAGCAATTGTTACTGTTTTTGGTTATATAAAATAAGCGTTATTTGTCCGACAAATAGGTACGTTCTCGGATTACGGTTTTCTAACGATATTATATTGTTTTCCCGCTGTTGAGATATATTATTTTGAAAATTATGATGTATTTTGTTATTTTGATATTCTGGTTTCTCCCGAGCCTCTCCCTACAAAGGAGACTCTGCCAAAAAATTCAAGAATTTTTGGACTTGAAAATTTTTGTAAAATGTTTTCCAAACTTTTGTTAATTTGAATATGAAAGGATTTAATTGTTTATAAATTAATGTATTTTATTTAAATTATTTATTATGTAAATAAATTGTTTATAAATTTAATATTTTGAATAAGATATATTGATTATTTAATTCCTTCTTTTTCCTTTTCGAGGACGAAAAGTTTTGAGTGGGGGGAGAGTGTAACGACCCATAATTTTCAACAATTAAAATGTGTTAATTTAATAAAAATTTTGGTAATTTATTATTGAAGAAATGAAAAAATTGTAATTTAATAATGAAAAGAATACAAAAATGAAATGTGACAATGTTAATTAAAGCTAATTATTAAAAAATTGAATGAAATTCCAATAAATGAAATAATGTAAATGTTATATTTGGTTATAAATTGGACAGAAGAAAACAAAAGTAATATTTAATTAATTAATGAATTAGTATATAATTAATTGAAATTGAATAAAATTTGTGTTAGGTAAGCAACTGTAACATTTGCTTGTAAATATTGAACATATAAATGTGATTAAAGGTTAATGGTAACAATTATTATATGTTACCCATTTATTTGGTCTATTGAATTAAAATTGAAAATCAGTTACAATTAATTCACTAAATTAGTGCAGTTAATGTTGATTAAATTGATAATTGAAGAATGTTAAATTCAACAAGATGTAACCAATGTAAATTATATAGATAATATGATAATTGAGTGAATAAAAAGAATTGAAATCTATGTTGATCAATTTATTGGGATTGAAATTATAATAAGCGAATTTATTACAATTAAATATAACTAAAGATTACTTCAATGGAAAGTAAGACGAAATGGTAAATATATATAATGTAATAAAACGTATGGGAAGGTCATTATAAGTGCAAGACAACAATTGATGTAATAAAAGACTGAAACCGAGATAAATAAATGAAGTGGGATATTAAATTTTTATTTAAGGTGTATAAGTGATAAAATTTCAATATAATTAAAATATAGTAGTTGATACGAATAAAAGATGAAAATTGGAAGACGTTAATGTAATGAAATATAAGACAATGTTAACCACGTTATTTGGGTAATAATTGATTGAATATAAAGTCTGAAGTCAAATCAAAACAATTTATTGGAATTAAATTTTAATTAATTGGATTAATTGCAGTTGCAGTTGAACACTGTAATTATTGAAATAATTAACACTGAAATTGATATGTAAATTTATTTTAAATTATTATAAATTTTTAAGCAATCAAAAATGATAGAAATAGAAAATTATTAAATTTGAATTTGAAAAGGGTGATTTAATTAATTTAATATTATTCTATTTGATTAACGTGAAAATAGCCATTTTGAAAACTGTGTCGGATTTCAATGAAACTAATTTCATCGGATCTGTAACGGTGGATTATTATAGGGTTTTAAGTTTCGTAACGATCAGACTTGTTGCTTGATCGTACGGACGGAACGCCTAGAAATCAATTTGAAATAAGCTGATTTTAACATAACTTCTTCATACGATAGAATTAGGACTTCAAACATGTTCCATTGAGTTTAAAATCATCAAAAAACATCTATTTTGATATATGGGATGACTCATTTCCACTTCGAGAACGAAACGGGCTTTTCGGGCCGCTTATCGTATTCAAATCCCCAAATCGATAGGGCCCATTTGTTTTATTTTGATCTGCCTATAAATAATTCGTTATAAACCCTAATTATTTCTTATTTGTCATTATCTATACGTATATTTCCTTCTCAACTCCTCTTTCCAATGGCAGAAACAAATTCCAATTCACAAACCCTCATATTCAATTTCAAAACCAAATTAAAAAAATTCAAACTCCTCAAAATATATCGAATTATATATCGATTTGAAGCTCTCGAAGAGCGCAAGTCATTTCTACTTTTTTTTTCGATCTGGGTTACAGGGTAGCCAGAATTGCCTGAAACAATTTCGGCCGTCCATCGCGTCGCGATAAACTTTGACCGATCGTCAAATCGTTTGAGGGGTTTTGTGAAGCTCGCTTCATGGAGCAGATCGCGGGTGGTAGGCATTGTGTATTAGGGTCGGTGGCGCCTGGAATTTGCCGTCTAGGGTTCGAAAGGCACGGTCGGGAGTGGCGGCCGGTGGGGTTTCTGGCGATCGGACCGATGGGGGAAGATGCCCGTTGGCGTGGCGAGCCCGATGGCGGAGGTCTCAAGGTCGGAGACGGCGGGTAAGAGGAAGTCAGGTCGGTCAAAGGTGGAGTCACTGTGCGTATCTTTGGGTTCAAACGCACGTTTTACTCTACGCCAAGGTGATGATGTGGCAGGTAGTTGTTGGCTTGTTTAAATCTTATAAATTTTAAGTCCAATTATTCTAACTAGCATAATTTTTACATAGGATGTCTGATTCATGCATGGTTTATTGCATTGGGATCGTATCGAAACCGGACATTTTGAAGCTGGCTTGGACAAATTCTGAGACTATTTGAATTTTGGGCTTAAATTGGATTTAAATTCAATTTAAATTCAAAGGTGAGTGTTTTAACCCACTCACAACTTTTGAAACTTCTTATGTTTGTTAAATTATATTTATGATGTGACTCAAAATTTATTTAAGGTTGTTCGGTATATTTAGATCGCCATCTCGGTTAATTTGAATTTGTTTGAATTAAATCGTTATTTAGTTTATTATTGAATTTAATTTGCCAGTTAAGTACGTGTTATTGATTTTCAATTATCTAGTGATGTTTATTGATTAATTTGGATGGTTGATTGTTGATATTGGATGAATGGATGTTGTATTTTATATGGTTATAATACTGCAAGTTCACTATGGGTTGAAATGATACATACCCGAACGATCTTATAGATTAGGGAAAATCGTTATGGGTTGAAATGATAAACCCGAACGGTTTTCATTGATTTGAAAATGTTGATTTTTGATACTGGTTCAAAATGGTATATATATATCCATATAAATTCTTGAATTTGGATTATGTATTGGAATTTAACTATTTAAAAAGATTTGAGTTAAATTTTGATTTTTTTTATATTTAAGTGGTTAAAATTGTTACCTTGAATTATTTGAAATCTTTCAATAATTATATTCACGTTGTAAAGTTGATAGAAGATGGAAAATCTCGTAGCATCTCTGAAGCCATTGCACTCGCATTTTATTTTAGATTAATTTGACTTACATAAGATCTTTTAGTTCTGACTCAAGTGTTTTATTTTCATTCGCTCGGGTCAGTCTGAGCTTTTCAGTATATTAAAGACTATTTTCTAGAGGATGAAGACGAAGATTCAGTATATTATTGCTATTTATTATTCCACTACATTCAGTGTTCCGCTGCAATATTGCTTATTTATGATGTGTATATAATTTGTAAAAGTGTAATCAAACGTTATTTGTAAAACAGCTTCGTGAATTGTTATTTGATTATTATATTTTGCCGTTCTGCTACAAGATTCTGTGTTTTATTTTTCTTTCTCTGGTTTTTTCCTTGTTTACCCATTAACAATCTTCACTTTTGAATGGTTTGAATTAGACATGTGTGGTTTATTATTGATTTAAACCGTCCAAAAGGTGGGTCGTTACGAATCCTATTTTGGAACTTCGAAAATTATGTTCTGAATCAAGCGATGAGACAATTTGGATTTAATCATCAGCACATTCATGATCCTATCGTTCCAAATCTGAATGATTGGAGAGTTTTGCTTAATGAAAATTTGACTTATAGAATTCAAGATTTGATCGTCCTGCTCAAGACCATGATCCTCATACACTATTGAGTGAGTACTTTAAAGTTGAAAATAACTCGTCGTTACATCTTGAAATAATCGTCTAGAAGATGGTTGCTTACACTCTTCAAGCTCCACTAAAGCGTGATATGGTTAGTACTTCGATTTGTAATATTTGGTAGTTTGCGATTTTTTTAGACCATATGAATTGTTAAATTGTCTTTTTCTATAGATAGCAGAATATATAGTGCTTTAGAAGTGGTTGATGAAATTTAAGACAATTGTTTTGAGCCGGAGAATGTGAAAAGTAAGTGTATTGACTTAAGACGTTTGCTCACCTCAATTTTAGGTAGGAACAAGCTAGATCGACCGTCTAGACCTTTGGTAACTACTGGTGGAAAGGCTCAACATACATACACAAGCGACGACACAAGAAACAGAAACAAGAGCCCAAAAAGGTGAACAAATGGAGGCATAAGAAGAGACACATATACAATGGCCTCAATGGAATGAAGACGAACAAGTTAATCCTTCCACCGAATGGACACAACGACAGGTACAACAACAACAACAAAAGTTGATATTCGGTCTCACTCAACAGTTCGACCCAAGATCAATCGCAAAGTTCACAACCAATCAAGTACCAAAGGAAGAAGAAAAAAAAGACAAACACCGCTTGAAGTTTAAAGGCTTAAGGAATGAGTTGTTTGATATGTTATGTTGTTGATGTTTTAGGATAATACTATGATGTTTATTTTGATGCTGGGATGATATGTTTTGTTTAATTTGGTATTGAGATGATTTTGTTGAAATTAGTGTTGATGTTATATGGTGTTGAAATTAGTGTTGATGTTTTATAGTGTTGATGTTGTATGCTCTTGTGATATAAAACGTGTAGTGTGTTGATGTTACATGGCCCTGAAATAGCTTTATGTTTTTTTGGTGTTCAAAAACATGCTTGTGCATTTTTGAAATGCGCAAACTTCATTCTGAAGTAAAGCTTGTGCATTTCAAAAATGGACAAGTTTTATATGAAAATAAAAATTGGGCATTTCTATGTGCAAATATGATTTTGAAGCCCACAAAAACAAAGAGCTGTACAACTTGTACATATTAACATATTCAACATTCTGTTCTTGCAGTCAAATTTGTTTTGAATTTAATTAAGGAAAGTACTTCGCTACATATAAACTTTGATGTTGCTTGTCGATGTTTGAGTTGATGATTGCATTTAAACAAATGCAATCCCTAATATATGTTTTTATTTTCCACCAATTTTAAGATTTTCTCGTCGATAAGTCAGCATGCACTCTCCAAGGACATTTTTATCCACATCAAACAATATATTGATTTGCACGCGACTTCACTATTTGAAGAAACTGAACATTTAATCGTCCATTCACATAATTGTTCAATGAGTTTCTCTTTACTTTTAAACATTAATCCAACCCGAGGACCTTTTCCAACACATTCTCTTCCAAACACTTCCACTTTTAATTGAAAGTTATCCATAATAAATTTCACCATCATTGTTGCAGTACATAAATCATCGACTAGAGAATGATTATATTTGATTTGATCTTCATCGGCATTTAGATCATCAACATGTTGACAATCTTCATATATGATTGCATCATTGTTAACCTCCATGTTATCGACTCAAGTTCTATCTACATCATCCGCACAAGCTACTTGCATGTTATCCAATTATACTACGCTATCGTTTGCATTATCAATGCAATCATTATAGTCGTCGTCGGTGCAACCAATAAATGCTTCTTTTGCTTGATTCATTTGGAAACTACAAGTACTAAAGATAATGATAAGAGTACAATGTATGAACGTAATTAAAAAAATACTACAGTAAAATTATTACGTATGTGGCGATTGTTTGAGATTGATTTGAAATACTGCAGGTTGGATGTACAAAGTTATGATCCATATATTATGTTTGACTAGACGGTCATCCAACCATTCTGCTATATCTATTCAATAAATTTGTAAACTCTCCGCCTTGATGAGTTATCATGTAAAAAAGGAAGTGCCCAACATTGTGTTTCTTGAAACTGTGTAGCATGTAAAGACTCTTCCATTGATTATTGGGGACCGATATTTTTCTACAACATTAACATGTTTTGTTTTCATAACAAAAATTTCTATCACATGACAAGCATCATTGTCCCAATGGTCAAGTGATTCGACTTCGGTGCAAGAGGTCGCAAATTCGAAACTTACGTAGCGTGATTTGAATATATATTGACATGTGATATGTTGTCCCAGTGACATGTTGTATCCAAGTATCATTTCAAAAAAAAATTCTATCACACTCGTTTCATCAGAAAACATAGAATTCATATCATCGTTATCTTCCACATCAATAGTGGATGAACCATAATCTCTGACCCATTTCACCACTATTTTTAAATCATATTCGAGATGATTGTCTTTTATCACTTCAAATGCGTGATATTTCGGCTCTCTAAAGCTACAATATTTTTTTAATTTTCGATCCTTTTCGTTTACGACCAACATATGTAGGTTTATCGTCTTTATCAACCAACAATTCTCCATCGTAGTAAAATATAATTGAAACCGTTGATATTATCTATAAAATAAAATAAAACACTAAATTCAAAATCTTGATTTGTGAAGACCCTAAATTAAAATTTTCAAAATTAATACATTGATTTGCTAAGAAGATGTTTCCTTGGATAATCTTCAACTAAAAGCAAGAAGATAATGTTTTCTTAAACTATTTTTGAAGAGTATAAGAAATAGAGAAGAAAATAATTTGGATTTTGATGAGATAGAGAGAATAGAATGGAAATGAAGAAGAAAAAAGACTGGCCTGTTTATTTCAGTCCCGAAACTATATTTGCGCATTCCACAAATGTGCAAATACAATTTATATACTTGCGCATAGCATGTTTATTTTAAAAATAATAATGCATGTGCATGAGCAAGTTGGAAAAAAAATACAAAATATAGCTCCACGTAAAAGGTCTATTTCTACAATTATTTTCTAAGCATTCTATTCTTACAGTAATTTTTTTTTAGCAAGTCTATATTGAAAATTAGTCCAAATTTTTATTGATACAACAGCAACGCCTATCAATTTAGGTCTCTTTGATATATCAGATCATTCCTCTTTGGATCCAAATGGGAAAATAAAAAATCGTTGGCTGCTGAGAAAATAGAGGCAGCCTAATGGCAATCCAAATCTTCCATGCAAGATTACTCCACTTAAAGATGATCAAATTAGATATTAGATTTATTTACAATCTCACTTCAATTAAAATGCCAAGTATACATAATATCATAAGATTTTGATTGCTAATATTAAACGCAATCTGACCAGACAATGAAAAATGGAAGAATTTCAGTTGCCTTAATATATAGCTTAGTTTGGAATAATATAAACATGAATAATTAAACTTCTGACCCATAAGATTTTCATATGTTGGAAGCAAATGTTGGGAGGTCCAATGCTGATTTTGCTATAACTTCATCTTCTTCGTATACATTCAATGATTCTTGCATATCTAACTGCATGTAAAAGCTCCATTTGTTAAAGCTACATATGATTATAAGGTAGTTCATGGTCGGGCTTTGCATATGCAGATAACTGTTTTATTTTATAAAGAAAACATTTGAATCCTTTGAAACTTTATTTCTATATCATGCATGCATAACTAAAAAGATAATAATGAAGCACAATTGAAGTACTGAACCAAGTTCATGGATGGGTTTTATTATTAAGAGAAGTGCTAGCATGACCGAAAGTTGGGATACACGGAGAAGAAATGAGATGGTGGATTATAGAAGGGGGTTAATTATTGCATGGTGGAGATTGCTGCTTCATTTTTTTACAGAACAGAGCTCTGGTAAAATAGCAAATTTGTATTATTAACGACCAGACATCCAACCACATGGACTCTCATATAAACCAGTACTTGCAACCAAGGCCGTCTTGAAGGATTTCAGGGCTCTAGATGAAAGTTGATTATAAGTTTACAACTGCACACAAAAAGCTTTAATATAATATACATTGGTAAAATTCTTCCAAATAGTAACTAATATCTTCCATCGACTATGTTATCTATTTCTGCTAACTGTAAATTTTCCAAACAGAAAATCAAATTGTAGTTATATATCCTCGTTAAATAAAAGTCTTAAACAAGCAGTGATGATTGCTTAATAAAAAGACCATCAAGTTTAATATCATTCTCGGCAAATCATTGCAGTTTATGATTCTACACGACCTTTGTCCAATAGTTAAAAATCATACTTTTTTAACTTCTGACCAGTTAAAAGGACAATATACTTATTTGATCTAAGGTCCACTGCAAAATATTATGGTGAGCGTTACCAATGATATTTGTCCGCTTTGCATATGCTACAAATATTATGGTGAGCCTTGTTTTGTACACTTTGCATATGCTACAAATGTCCATGCCTAAAATTGGTGGGGGAAGGAAGAAGGGGAGGGGGGGTTGTGGTTGGTGATTGAAATTAGAAGCCTAGTGGTTTGCCTAGTTGGGTTGTATGTTTAACTGACACTAAATAGGATCAGCACACAATTTCAGAGCCAACCGGTGACCTCATATATGAGAGAAATTTTAGATACGATGGATTAATAATTAAAACTTATGTTTATTTCAAAATGAAACTCTACATTTGTCCGCTATGTATGTTATTCATTTATGTACACACTGTTAAGAAGAAAGGGAAGAATATATTTGGCACCAGTAGACAATCACTTGAGTTATCACAAAATCAATTGGTGATATGAAGAGTGGTCTCTTAGTATTTTGTGCAGACTCAATTCTATTATTCATAAGATGTGGAACTATTCTCAACACGTTCATGCACATATGGCTTTTCATGAGTTAATCACGTTCACATTTTCATATTTGGTAATGTGGAGTATGTGTAGATGTTAGGTTTAACACACATGAAAGAGTTGGGTAATGGAGAACATGTGTGCCTATGTTTAACACACATGGAAGGACCTCTATCTGATATTATTTGTTTATGTACAATGGCTTACTTTTTCCTTTGATTAACAAATTTATTTATAGGGTAATTTTATTTCCATCCACCATTTTATTTAGTTAATCCACCCTAATTATAAGCATTATTGGCTTTTGTAAATTATTTAATTTATCCATGGTATTTATTTAGCTCCTACACGTAAAAGTATACTAGTTTTGGTCATCGTTAAGAATTATTCAACCTTAAGCTAAAAAAAATTAACCAACAATGAGAGGAATTTGCATTGCACAATCAATATTCAGAATAAAGAGAATGTGCGCAATCAATATACAGAATAAAGAAAACTGAAAAATCTATTTGCATCATTCTGCTCTACAAAAACTTCAAAAAATTACGACTATAAATTCAAACAAGCAAGATAAAGTTGCCATGTTAAAAGTAAGAGCGTTGATTGCATATTAGGAATTGAATGATAATTTATATTGGATTATTTGTTTGAAAATTCATTTTTTAAGGTTTGGAAAAGAAGAAACGGAGAAGAAAATAAATTTATTACTTAATCCACATGTGGATAAACTGAAGAAAAATTAGTGGATTAACTCAGTAAAGTCAAAATGTGGTGTAACTAATTAATCTTGTGGATATAAATAAAATTACCCTTATTTATATACACATGTATACATATTTGAACATAATTAAATTTTGAGTATATCATCGATGTAATGGTAATAACATAACTACTTTATTTGGTTTTGCATTGATTCAAATCAATTGTAATGAATTATAGTTAGTATTATCCTTATATTCATAGTATTGAATTAATTATAAGTGAAAAGAACTAATGAGAAATCAACAAAAAAGAATAAGAATTGATGTGTATGTAAACAAGGGTGTAAAATATGGAAAAAAGCAAGTCATTGCTATACTTACTCATCCAAATATAAAGAAAGTGTTTACGATGATTTAATATTAAAACCGCTCTATTCCAATATAATATTAAATGTGATTTAATATGAAACTATATTGTTCATAACAACACAAATACGATCTTGTACAAAACAAAATAAAAGAATCTAATTTTATTTTATTTTTGAAATTTGCCCCTTTCAACTATTGTAACGCATATGATCCAACGAAGATACCCACCCCCTAGACCGATTTCTTCCACCATGTACCACCAGAACCTCTCGCACCTTCACCCTCTTTCCTTTGATGCCTAAACCAAGAGTTATAATGTTGTGTGGAGAGTGTGATTCAGGTTCGAAGTTTCACATGTTTTTAGGTAGGATGCATTCACTTATCATTGAAATCCACTGCCAACGGGAGCTGTTCTGGTGTCATCTTCAAATGGGTTTGCCCTTGCTTCGCACCTAAGTAGTGCTCTTGCATCCTACTTTCATGCCTCTTATTGCGAGTTAGAGATGTCGTCGTGAACATGGAAATTCCGGAAAATTGGAGATAGCTCACACGTTTGGTTTAAGCTCTCGGTAGTCCTTCTAAAGCTTATTCCTATATTTGGTGATGTAACTCTCAGCATTCCTTTAAACGGAGCTTCCAACATAAGAAATGGAAGCAGTTGCATCAGGCCACGGTTCAGCATTCGACATGGGTGCAAGAGGTAATGCCTTTGACGGTAGCTTTTGCTATTGTTGATTGGGCTTTCGCGCTCTTATATCATTTTACTAAGTCTTTGGTAAAAATTCTAAAAGCTTTCGTCAATTATTTCCTGACATTTTCCATGTTATGGAAGCTTTCATATCCGTTGCTAATTTAAAATTGCAACAGTAAACAGCTCTCAGCACTAAGCAAGAAAGGTATCTTTTACTGCTTTCTCCACCTCTCAGTGATGATTTCGAATCAAATACAATTTTATGCATTTCTGTTACTTTCTAACAACTTTTACGTGTCGGCTTATGTTTGGTTGACAATGATCTTACAATGTTCTTTGCAGAATTTTCAAAAATAGTTTTTGTTATTTAATTTCCTTAACCAAGTAATTAATTAGTTACCTTTAATTTAAAAGTAGCATTTTACGCACTTTAAAAATCCAAAATAAATAGGAAAAATTCCTATGAATCCAAATCACATAAAAATTCATTTCAAGGGTTTCTAAGCATATCATTATGATATTAGGGATTAAACTCTCTTTACTTTAGCCTTTGTTAACATTAAAAATACATAAAAAACATTTAAATGATGCTATATCAAATATTCATCTCAAGATTTGTCATAAAAACATCACAGTGTTTCGTATATGAGAGAAATTTTAGAAAGGATGGATCAAAAATTAAAACGTATATTTTTTGTATATGGAACTCTAAATTTGAGGATATTTATTATCTACTTTCTTTCATGCTTGTGGATATATGTTACCTGTTCTATGTTATCTTTTTAAATAAAATTACTTATTCAATGGTTTCAACATGCGCTGCCTGGATGGTGCACATGAAGCGTATATGTAAATTAAACATGTAAATGTAATGTTCATGTGAGAGAAAATTTTCTCTTCTTCTCCCCCCACTGTCTCCTCTCTTCTTTATCCTTTTAGACCCACTGATACATTTATAGAAGGGCAATTTTGTTAGTTTATCGGCACATGGTTTAAGCACATGATTTAAGGGAGGAAGTTTTATTTGTTACTAATACAAAATACAGTGAAAATAAGTAACGGATATTGTGTAAATAAGTTCGATAAAGTTTTATAATCGGGTTATACTTCTTGTCTATCTAAGAAGAACTCTCTCAATTATTTTAAGTGGAAATTAGCCACAAGGGCCTCTTTAGCAAGTACAATTAATTTCTAGGACACACAACTGAAATAATTACTTTTAAGGACAAAATGCAAAATAATTAGTCTTTAAGAACAAAAAGCCTATGAAATTATGTCCTTGAAAGTAATTGGACTGCCGACTTTGTCCTTAAAAGTATTGCTGACTTTGGCCTTGAAATTAATTTTTGTGGATGTGTGTCCTAAAAACTAATTGGACTGCAAAGTTTGTCCTTCTAGTGAAATTATTTAAAAAAAAATTACATGCTCATCAAAAAAAATTGTTGCGCATATAGACTACATTGCAGCTTACTATTATTACTATTATTATTATTACTACTACTACTATTAAAGATTATTATTATATACATATATATCACCATATCACCCATTTGTATGCACATATACAAAAAAAATTGCATATGCACGCTTTAAAAGTGTGCATGCACAAAATGCAATTTTATAAACACCTTAAAAGTGAGTATGTACAAATTCTGTCTTGGTGGAAACAATGTCTATTTTTGTAACAAGTTTGCAATGGGGTACAATTGCACAATAGGTTTTTTGATGAACTTATATTTAAAATTTGTCTTATTTAGAAAACATGTTAAGAAAACTTGTGTGAAATAGGAACGAAAGCTGAATAATATCATCGTTAGCTTATGGGTATTGACTTGTGTTAATCCAGAACTTAAGACAAAGGGAGAAGCCTATATTTTCTCAACTTTGTTTGAAGTATATTTCAAATCATTAACACATCAAAAGTACAAATTTAATTTATGGTTTATTTCATATTCTCTTCCAAAATTGAGGTTCCTAACATTACTTTTATAAATATGATCCCTTTTAAATTCTTATGATGATGGTTTAAAGGAAAAACCAAACGGATAAAAGAGTGTTTGGATAAGATTTCGGACAATGGTTTTTGAGTGAGTTTTCTTTTATTGAATAGTAAAATTCTATGCATAATTTGTTACGCTTAAACTAAATTTAACTACTTAGAGTATATGTAAGAATTTTCTTTAAAAAAAGTTTTGAAAAAAATAAACAAAATTTCAACGTTTATGAAGAAACAATGTTCAATTTTTGCAAACAACTTTTTCAAGGACAATTTGTCAAAAGTAAAAAAAAAAAAAAAAAAAAAAAAAATTAATTTATGGTTTATTTCGTATCCTCTTCCAAAATTGAGATTCCTAACGTTACTTTTATAAATATGATCCCTTTTTAAATACTTATGATGATGTTTAAAGGAAAAACCAAATGGATTAGAGAGTGTTTGGATAAGATTTCAGACAACGGTTTTTAAGAGAGTTAACGAATAGTAAAATTCTACGCGTAATTTGTTACTCTTAAACTAAATTGTAATTACTTAGAGTAAATGTAAGAATTTTCTCTTAAAAAAAGTCTTGAAAAAATCAAGCGTAAGGGAAACAATATTTATTTTCAAAATTTCAACTTTTATGAAGAACTAATGTTCAATTTTGTAAACAACTTTTTCAAGAAGGAAGTTATCAAACACACTTTTACAAGTTTCAAAATACATTTCTGCTCTTTCATAAAAACAAGTTTCACGAAACACACCTGAAATTATTTTTAGGAAAACTGCAAATACTCGCAGTTTAAAGTGCAAATATTTGCACACTTTTTACTATAAAAATGCAAATATATGCACGCGCGTGCATGTGTGTTGCTCATATTAACTCCTGATTAGGCGCGGACTTAATTTTTAAAAATTATCGAAAATAATTCTAGGCGAGTAATTTGAAATCTGTTTTTAATAAGGGACGGTCATGTATTAAGTTTCAATATAAGGGTGCCTCCATAATTTATTTAGAAAAAGGATAAATATTCAAAGAAAACAATATTTCAAATTCATACAATCCGTCTACTAAAAATAGTTTAGGTCCTCTTTTAAAATATTAAGTGAGGAAAACAAAGTTTAAAACATCATTTCATATCAAAATTAAGATAAAATGTATCGAAATCTAATATATATTTTTGTTTCATTTGCTTCAGACATTATATAAAATCCACATTCAAACTAGCTTTAAAGAAAAACTTTAAGGAATTCAAAATTTATCACTTATGCATTATTAGTTAAAAAATAGTTAATGATTCATAAGCTATGTCGGTGGATTAAGAAACAATGTTACACATAATTTTTCATACCTAGAGATTCTTTATTTATATCTTCCTTCTTTTAAAGTTTGACTATAAAAATGGTTTTTTTACTAGACCGAAAAGTTTAATACCTTCCAAATTTCAAAATGATATACCTTACCATAGTCAACGTTCATATATTCTCCGAAATTAAAATGCATGCATTTTTTTTTCAAGGACAGTTCATAATTATTTATTGACAAACTAATCGTTTGCATTTCAATCTCAATTTTCACTCTCATCTAATAATTTTGGTAACAAAATTAATATCATCTTAATAATTACATCTCAGTTTTGTTTCACCTTTTATTTTATTTTTTTGAATATCTGAGTAAACCGAAAAGTCAATCCAATTCGGAAAAAAAAACACTGAACTCGCAACACATACTCCATATTTGTTTTCCCAAAGGGATTTATATCACCGGTAAAATCTAACTTTGCACATCTCATTTAACATGACATTTGTATGTTTTAGTAGATGAGCTACCTCTATGGTAAAATTAAAGATCCAAGGAATATATCGTGAAGGATGACATATTTAGATATTTCAAAAGATATGTTTTATGCTGCCACTATAGTTTGTGTCCTGCACACTCTTCTCTAAAACTTGTTTTCATCATCAAAATATATAAAAGAATGTATATATTTTTTATATACACACACACATGCATATACGTGTGCATTACACAACAGGGTTCTACACTCTTGTTTTTTAAAATCACTTTAGTATACCTTTTTATATTAAAAATTGCAAAATGAAAAAAAAAAAACGATCTTATTGTCGTTAACATCATTCACACAAAAATTGAAATTCATTCTAAAAGATTTAGCCATTTAAAATTGAAGAGTTTAATGAAAACAAGGTCATAACTTAAAAATAAGTGAACACTGGTCGTAAGCATCCTTAGAAAGTACCAAGTACAATGAAAAAAAAAATTACATTAACATTGGAAATCAGCATATGCATCTCAATTTTTGACCAAATAACCTACCCCTTGGGGTAGCTCAGTTTAATTTTTAGGAATAAAATAAACTAGGGAGAGAATCAGTTATGAACACGAACATGCAACGCGCGCGCGCACACATACACACACGTATATAATGTTTACCTGAAAAAGATAGGTCTCAACACCTTGAGGTTTACCCACTTCTCAAGCACAAAACGCCATTTGTACGTCTTTATTTTTAAAAATAAATGTCAAACATGAAAATAAAAAACATCAAACATTCAAAGTGGTTCAAACAAAATAGAACCAATTACACCTAAATCATTTTTAAATAAACCTTTCTAACTTATAGATTATTCGTTAATATACACGAACACAACATCCATTTACTTTGAAACATAAAAATGCCAGAATTCTCTCGTTTTTTTTAAATGTCCAATAGAAATCAAAAATGGATGTCAACTTAGAAATCGATTTTTAATTGGTTTCTAAAATTGACTCCAATTAGGAACCGATTCCATATCGGTTTTCAAATCTATTTCAAAATTGAATTTGAATATTAAAAAAAAGAAGATTTTTCTTAAACTGGTTTTATTTCGTTTGCTGTGAAATGATTAGGGTTTTGCAACTAACGTCAAACTCCAGGTAAAAATTTACTCCAAGACGTATGCTGCTGCAGCCTGACGTGCTCGAGGCATAGTGTGTCTTGCACCTCTTATATGGATGAAACGTACAACTTAGTGCGAAAATGTAAACTGGGAAAATCTCGGGGCATTTTGCCTCCTTCTCGCCTTAATGCAGCCTCTTAAAACATTGATACACACACACACACACACACATATATATATATACACATGTATGTATGTGTGCGTGTGTTTGTTTGAAACTGAATAAATTTAATTTCGAACAAGAAAGACACATGACTTCTAAAAAAAGTGGTGCAAAATGCACCCGAAAACTCATCCATTTTACCTGTACATAGTTTTAAATCTCCTTCATCTCATCTGAAATCTCACCAGAGATATCGGTCCGAGATTTCATCTAAATTCCAAGATTTGAAAGCTTGTACCCGTAAAAAATCAAAATGGGACATCATATTACCCAATTCTGTCAGCATTGTCGTGCCGATCAAGTTGTGCATATGAAGTTAACATTTCTATTTATCCATTTCGATCGGCAATCAACGTCAAATGCCATTTGGCTTTACTTTGCCGACCCAGTTGCACGAACCGACGGTTGATTTCTAGTGTATAGCGGGCTTACAATTTCTTAAATTAGGAATACATACTTTCTTTTCCAAGGTTTAGCAACGGTAGAAAAATTGAAAACACAAAGATATGTATAATTATTTGATTTATCCATATTTGTATTCCTCTATGTTGATATATTCTTGATAAATCTAAAATCTTTTTCTGTTATTGATTTGATGATTGTTGGTATGGAAATTGACATTTCTTTATTATTATTTTAGTGTATACAAGTTAATATTCACTCACAATCGCTGGTGAGTAGTAATGATGCTTTGGACATAAAATTTGAACATATCCAACAAAATTGATGGAGATATGGTAAAAAAATCTCATAAAAATTTATGAATAATCAAAGAGCATTAAAACTAACATTCTTTACACGTAATGTGGAAGAATATTGAACTTATTCTATAAAACCTCAGAATGATGATTTCATTAAAAAAAAAAATTGAAATAGCCGAAGTTGAAAATATTATATCCAATGTGAAAAAATCACTTTGTAACAACAATGTATTTTTGATAATGTATATTATATATATTTAGCCTGCATATGAAATCCATCTGTTGTTCCTAATTAAATTATCTATTCTTTTTTATCCATTTACCTCATGAGATGCATTTCTACATTAATGTCAGGCACAAGCTAAGAAGTTGAATGCTATTCTTGTTATTACCAAATCAAATAAACTTGGAAGTGGAAGAAAGCTAGAACCCATTTCTTATTTTCTCCTGCGGGAAAGTTAAGGAATATCGAAGTAATAAACCAAAAAATGATGAATGCTTGAAAATTCTCAAGAAACATCCACAAGATCCAACAAAACAATTGAATGCCCATTCATAAAAAAACTATGTGTATCATGGTTTAAAAAATTGGAATGTTGATGTAATAGTACACCTATAATCATGAGTAGTTACAATCAAGAAACACTAGCTCAAGTGGTTAGTGGTATGACGCTCTAGACTGAGGTTCTAGAGATCATGGGTTCAAACACCGAGACAATAAAATGAGTGTTCTGCTTGATTTAAGTACCACTTTTAGTATATAAAAAATCATATGTTACCAAACACTTTAGTTGGTCATGCATATGCTGGAAGATTGACAAATGAGGAGAGAAGAATTAGGATAGATATGAGTATTGCAGGTGTGAAGATTTGAAATGTATCTGTAAACGTAAAGAAAGCTTTTTTCGAGAATGTTTATGTATTGAAGACGGTTTATAATGCAGAAGTTAAATTGGCTATGCCTGAGATGGAAGATAAAACCAGAGTACAACTTATGAAATTTTTAGCCAATAATCAATATGTTTATTGGGTTTGAAAGGATGATAAGTCAATAGAATAATTAATCTTAAATGGGGAAATCTTCAATCGGTTAATTGTGCAAATGTTTTTCTCCATTATATTACATGATTGTATGTAATAAATATTTGAAATGAAAATCTTGTCTGAATTGTGCAAATTATTTTCTTCAACCATGCAATCTTCTCTAGTGTTGTTTGTGTTTGTTTGAAAGCCTAGTCAATTTTTCACTACTAAAAACTTGCTAGTCTCTCCACGTGTAGATCATACTTTGATCTAGGATTTCCATTCATATCTAACATTAGTGTTATTACCCGTTTTGAAATTTGTTTTTTAGGTAAAACACCTACCAAAGTACGTCTTTTGTCACTTTATCATTTGCTTTTTCTAGATTTATGAATATAATACGTAAATCTTTTGGAACTCTATCATATGCTTTTTCTAAATTTATGAATATAATATGTAGAATCGTAGATTCTTTTTGTTTACTCCTAAATTGCACTATTGATGGTCTTAACAAATGTATAGCTTCCATTGTTGACATAATACCAAACTGATTATCCAATGCCAAAGATTCATTTCTTAATATTTTTTATCACTCTTAAAAAATTCATACCTCTCTATGCAGCTTCCGCACGAATCCAACAAATGCTATTTCAACTTTGTCCTTGAATTCAAAACCATTGATGTTCCCCAATAAACGCGATCTCTACAAATGTAAAATTCTAATTGAATGAAATGACATTATGATCAACCTAAGAAGTAGTTGACATTCTTACAATTACAAACACTTGGAAAACTCAACAAAAAAGGCAGCAAAAAATTAAAATACTATGGTACGAAAATGTAATCTATTCATATCAATTTGTTGTTAGAACTAATATCTCCCGCTGTCTATTTTTCCAAAAGAGAAACTGAATACATAAAATTACAAATTTTGCAAGTATAACTCAGACGTACTTATATTTTAATACTTACAATCACTCTCTTGCTGTTTCCCAAAGCATCCCATCCAACAGATGCTAGTATTTTATATAAACCATGATTCTGAATTTGTGCCCAGCCAATGAACACTCCGGAAAATTGACAAGGAAGAGAGGCAAAAGAATCATTCTCTGTTTATATTTGGGACAGATTATGATAACATAACCATTCATTTGCAAGATAATGAAATAGTAAAAACTTATCGATATAATATCATGAAATATTAGCGATGCAAAAATTGAGCGATACATTACTTGCCTTCTATGATATCTAGTGTGCACCCATTATGAGCAGCTTTTCCAACTATGTAGCCATGAATAGTCAAGACTTCAATTGGCAGTACTTTTTGAACCACTGTAGTGATGAAGGCATGTACACAAAATATTAGGTGATATTAAATTTACAGTTGGTTAAATAGTGAAACTTACAATCATCGAAAGCTGGTAGACGCCATGATTCAGGTTGAAATTCTAAAAGAGAATGAAGTATGGAGTGTGCTATAAAATAATGATTGTCTTGGTTAGGGAGAGATGGAACTGCTACAACATAAGCTCCCGAGTCCTTTGCAGCCCTAACACCTACGCTGATGTTGGAATAAATGGCAAGCACTTAGAAGAAGTCATCATGTAACGCATACGGAGAGCATTATAAAGAAGGGTTAGGAGCACATCTTCACTCAAACTGTACCCCCAACACCCCACAAAAAAAAAAAAAAAAAAAAAAAAAAAAAAAAAAAACCCAAACCCCAAACCCTCGGTTATTTTCATGTACAAATTCCACTATCTTTAATCTGTATGGTTGAATACCTAGGTGTTGCAACATCTTTTAGATATAGATACTTGATTCTCTAAATGTAATATTTTAAAACAAAAATGAATTGAGAGAGTTAGAAACAGAAAATTTACTTCCGTAACAATAATAAATCTTATTCAAACTTTTAACAGGATTTGAAATTGAAAAGGATAATATGAGCTTCCTTATTCACACAATACTGTAAATAGAAAACTGAATCGTAATCAGATTAAAATCCATAAGGCATAATTCGAGATATTTCAAATTTTCATTTTTCTCATAAAAATATAATTTTTAAACTTCATATAAAATTGAAGATATTTCTCGAACAAATTTAGTCTTTTAATCTGGTTCAAATATATAAAATATAGGTCTTAATATCAATGTCACGATTTAACCATAATTATTAGTGTATGCACTGTTTGTGACTTCATGTAACCATTGCATGTTCATTTGTTCATCATTACATGATCATGGCATGAGTAAAAGTATACCTTGAAATTAGGTCGTGTTGACTTGAACATGTCAAATTAATTCATGTCGTGCAATAAAGGGATTGGGGCAGGTCAGCTCATTTACTTGAACAGGCATCTCTTTACCAGGTTATGTGTCAACCTGTGTAACTCACTTGTGTATGAAAATCACACTATCATTCAAATACCACATTCAAAATTTACCATATAACTATGGTTTTAGTTCTTTTCGAAGTTGATAGTTATTCTAAACAAGAAAAATGTAAAATGCTATATTTTTTATTACATATTGTTTCAAATAATACTCGGTGCTGCAGCAGGAAGAAATACTTATTGATAATAGCATTGATTGAATAAGGCAAAAGCATGACTCGTGGTCCCAAACTCGACAAGTAAAAGAAACTAATTAATTGGGCCTCCCATTTTTTGACCCAAGCTCATTTTGACTAAATTTGACTTCAAATATTTCATGCCAAATTCGTGTTGGGTTAACGGGTTGTATCATGTTTTGCCAACCTAAGCCAAAGTACCATTTTAATAGTTATTATGTTAATATTGAGATTATCATATTTATTTATAGGTTTTACAAATCATACCAACAGCAATGTGCATATTTAGAAACTTTAAGAAATTGATAAAACCCTAGGTCCCTAACTTTAGCATACCTACTTTTAAACACGTGCATTGCATGTACCAAAATATTAGTTTGAATAAACACTTCATGTCGTGTAAGAACATGATTTTAGTTTTGTCTGTTGGTTTAACTTGAGCAATCAATTAAATTTATAGCATAAGCAATAAGCCTGCATAAAGTATCTATAGATGCGCGAAAAACATTTGGAAATAGGGGACTGAATGACTCGCAAAATTATTTAATAAAACATTAACAGAAGAAAAATATATAAGTGAAAGCATGATAACAACAATCTTTAGATATGCAAATTGTGGTAATTATGGACGAATTAAATTAATGAGTTCCATAATGAAAATTATACGAAAGGGGGATAGAGAAATGACTAAGAAATGATCCTCCATATTGGATAATTAGTTTGATTTTATGTCAGACAAGTCAATAATTGAAATTATACGCTTATAAGGCAACTAATAGAATCATTTAGGAGAAAACAAAAAAGATCTATTTATGGTAGTTATAGATTTGGGACAAAGCAAACGATAGAGTACCAAAAGACATAATTTGATAAGCTTTAAGTAAATAAACAAATTTCAACATACATAATAAACCTTATTCAGTAAACTTACTCTAAGATGGATGCAACTTCTGCGTACGGAGACATTACTGACTTTTCGATAAAGGTAAGGTTACACCAAGATTCGGTTCTAAATTTATACATATTGCGTCGGTTCGGAATGAAATTATTATAGAAAATAATAAAAAGTCAAACTGGCATTCATGGGTTGCGATGTTTGCAAATGACATTGTGCTAATAGACAAGTCAAAAGAAAAGATGAAACAAAAACAGACAAAATAAAGGATGCACTAGAATCAATGTATTTGGAGCGTAATATGGGTTAAGACTGAGTGTATGTTGAGCAATTCTAGTAAAAAAGGGAAAGAAGTAAGAACAATATACTATATCTACAAAATCAAATGATCAACAATATATTTTAAATATCTAAAATCAATAATTGAAGAAAACGAAGATATAGAAAAGGAACATATCAAGCGGAACTAAAACATGGTGCAAAAAATGAAGATAAATTTGTGTCATTTTATATGGTACGAAAATAACCAAACTAAAGACATTCTTTTACAAAGATAACTATACCAACTTTGTTGTATGAAGATGGCCTTTAAAAAGAAACAAGAAAATAATATAAATGTAGGAGAAAAGGGAAAGATAACTGAAAAAAGAATTACTAGAATGGATAAAGCATCAAATAAATGAGTAGGACAGAAACAAGAAATGGCATCAACCAATGATAAAATAGAGACAGGTAGATTTAGATGGTATAGACATATAAAGAAGACAGAGATATACACCAATGAGGAAAAGACATATTATTTGCATGGATGAGAAAACAAAAAGGGGCACTTTAATTAACAAGGGAAAGAAAAAGGTTAAAAATAACATTTAAAAATTAAACTTAACCAAGTATGATTCAAGATAGAAAACTGTGGAAAATGAATATTTATGTGGCCAATCTCAACATCATTTGGGAAAATAATAATGAAAATGGCAACGTCGTTCAAGTATGAGTACTATTTGAAGATTTTCAAGAGATGGAGGTACTAAGTTGTTAACAGGTAATAAAGGGAAATTAACGGTTAAGTAGAGAGAACATGTGCAATCAAAACCAAAAGAAATAAATAATGGCATAAAGACTTTTTCGTGGTTGGGAATTCCCATTTATGTATTTATGTGGTCAAAGGATGCTAATACACCGTGCGTTAAACTCCGTCACAAGTCAGAACCTCAAATTTTTATTAAACCACGACCAAATTGTTATACATACAGAGAATCTTCAATGACTAAACAATTTGATGCATCTACTCCCAACCTTTTTGCGGCTTCTATAAATCTGAACAATGCATCAAACATGAATACATAAGATGATGGGCCATTATTATCATAATTCAATAAAAATTTCTTATCTTTTCGAGCTCACATGTCAGGAGAAGGTTTTCCATTTTTAACTTCATCTCCACCGACGAATACACAAAACTTGTCTTTCCAACCTACACAAGAGTGAAAATGGCCCAGATTAAAACAAATTAAATACATATGCTAATTACATAATTAAATATGCATGCATATATATACACTAGTTCTTATATTATAACTATAAGTACGTGAAAGGGACAATTTAAGAAAATATGGATTCAAATATTGTTTAATATATTACAGTCTATTTTTATATCATTATTTGTAACCTTATGGATAAATTTTCATAAAGTTTAGCTAGCGATTTCCATGCAGAAAACTAATTACAGCATTGACAATTTCCCCGAAGACTTATGTTTATCAAACGCTTAATTAATGGGTATTACAGATTTAGTTTGAATGGTAGCAATGACACAAGATTATAATATTATCATGATATTGAATTCCTAGTAAGTTTTAATCATGGCACATTGATAAAATAAGGTTTTACTTCAATATACTCTTACAGTTATTAGTGTAAACCTTATTCAACCATATATTTCCAAATGATGGACAAACTTCTAGTTTGAGAAAACTAAACTCAAAAATGCAGAGCAAAAGTGTAAATTATTTGAGATGATATATGTTTACAAATATGAGTTCCATATATAAGGGATAATCAATAGAAACACTAAACTAATCTTAGAAGTGCATATACAACAACCTAATTGGTGTGATATTTTCGTCAATATATTTTTCCTTGTAGAGTTCGAAGCAATTGCCATAGGATAATGATTTTTATGAAGATAGCTCATAAGACGATTAACACCTGGAAGCGCTTTAACTTGATGCCACCTAAAGATAATAATCATAGAGGAAAAATATTAGCATGATTCTTTGTACGTTCATAAATGACAATTCTTAATTTATATATGTGAAGAATCATTGCACTCAAGTCTCACATCAGGCTTTAATTCGTTTTATGGATAAGTGTGGCATGAAGCATATTTACATATAATTTAGACAAATAATACAACTGATTTACAATATCATAGGAAATAGTGGTTTATATATTGTAGTAGTGCTATGCACGTGTGCTAAAAACGAGCCAATTTTTCAATTCAATCTTTTGAATCTGAAAAATGGATCATCTTGGAAGTGGCTTGATGAATATGGATTTCTACTTCCAAAATGGATTTTATAGCGACTTTGCTATGAAGAGATGCTACATTTTCAAAATTTTAAAGGTGCATCTATATTGATATATTACAATTTGACATATTAACCTTGATAACAAAAGATGTATAATTGAAAATTTTGACAATAAACTTCATCTGTATTTTCATGACTATGAACTCTCATATCTGCATTCAGCATTATAGTAGAGAGAAGTGATAGAAGTTATAATATGGGAACTGTCAAAGGGAGAATCGATGTGGATAAGAGGAATGAAAAAAAAAAGCCTTTTTTTATTTAAATTTTTTTGTTAAAGAGGAATTCAATCATTGATTCTCCTCATATAAAAGCAATGCAAAATTACTAAATTACCATTTTCATAATCATCATTCTAATTTTTTTTTTCACGCACATTTATCCCACCAAAACTATCTAATTGTTCATTTCCAAACTCTAAACCCTAATTCTCTCAGTTTAAAAAGAAAATTGTTAAAAATCAATATCATGGAGAAGAATTCATCTCTATCTCCATTCTATCAATCTTCGTCTAAATCTCACCAACAGAAGATGGTATGGATATTGATTTATTTTCTTCTATTAAAGATTTCAATGTTTTCTTTGGAAGGTGCTTAAGATATCGTATTTGATCGAATTTCAAAATAAGTCTGTAATTATCTACTTTAATAAAATTTTATTTTTATTTTATTTTTGATCAAACAATTTCATATCAATATTTTACAAAAAATGATTTTCAACTGAAGATGGCATATATGAAATTTTCCCTAATTACGCGCCAACAACTTTTTTGATTTCACTTTAATTTTTTCAACAAAAGAGGTTCTTTTAGGAAAGAAAATGAGAAGTGATGTTTTGAAGGAAGAATTTGTGTTTTTAAGAATTAAATGATATCAACAAGTAAAATTTATGCGCTTATAAGTTTTTAATTTTTTCACAATTTTCCTTCCAAGATATATTCCCTTTCTGGTTTATTTCTCCAATTGTTCATTTATATCTTATTTTTCAAATAGAAATAAATTACACACCTTATTTCAATTAATTAAACAAATTTATGTGTAAATAATGAAATCTGAATCCTAAATATGAACCGAAATTTAGGAATTAGATCGAAATTCCTAAAATTAAAAAAGCCCGAAACCGAGACCGAAACTAAGATCTCAAATCTTATACGACACACTTTGAAACAAAATCAATTCGAATAGAAATATTTAATAATTCAAATTGTTTTGATACTATGCAAAAATATGAGAGATTAGATTTTTCATAATACAAGGAACCGAAGAAATATCATAACTGCAGCAAAATTTCAATATTATTTTTAAAAACTAGTTATTCTAGTTATATTCATGTTAGTTGCATAGATCATGTTTTTATGCATTGGGGATGTAGAGTAAGAATATAAATGGATGCTTAGCATCAGATTTAAATCACACTTTTTATATCAAAAATAGTAATATGATTTAGAGAACACTTTCCAAAGTAGAATTCACATCATTATAGCGACGTAATTCACTTAATTCGATATTGGACTGGATTTGAATACTACCATTCAAAAATATAACTTCGTGGTCAAGTATCTGATCTTGGATTAATATACGTAGCCACTTGCCTGAATCAGCTCTGTAACTGGACTCGGTTTCAGTGGCTGATGAAACTAGAGGTGCCCGAAGGGAGGAACCATGCATAGCGCTAAAGAGGGAGTCGAACACACACACGTACACATATATGAAAGCAACTATTGACACACAAATTAAAACACAAATTTTGACCCAACAAATATTGGTCGTTGGATATATTTGTCTTTACATGAGAGGTGGAAATCGAAAGAAGATCTAATGGTTAAGATTTTTTGTGTCATATATTGTGTCATCAATTTTTAATTAAAACAAATCTCCATATGCGTATATATACATGCATATGTATGTATGTATGTATGTATAAAGATACTGCGGGTGAGCATCTTCAGCCACATTGTTATTATGTCTTATGAAATAAAGTCGTCGTGCAAGTACACATGTAAATGATTTGTTAGTGGTGATACAATATCATTTTAGTTTAAACATTTAGTTTCTATCTTATTGGATCAAATAATGAGTTTTTAAACAATGATGTTGTACATCCATACTTTTTTCCCATATCAACTTGAAAATGTATTTTGAGATTTACATTAGAAGTATTTTATTAAATGATCTTATTTGTTATTATGTGGTAAAGAAATTCTTTTGTCAATATGATTGTGCTTGCAAAACCTATATCACTTCAATCGCCTACAGAACTATCTCCATAGCTGGCCTAAAGGTCCATGTATTATTTTTCTCTCATGTAATTTATCAGTGTATCTAAAAGGTTCCATCTCTACAAAAGATTTTACTTTTGTTACAAACACTGTTTGTTTTCTCACGTTTGTATTCTTCCTTTGAATTTAGTTTCTATTTTTATTTTATTTTGAACTGAGATAACCAAGCGCAAGCTTGTAAACTTTGAGGGACACGAGTTTGTATTTTTCAGTGATATTAAACATGAATATGATATTAGTTATTTTTATATGTTTGCATTCCTAGTACAAACGTATACCGGTTTCATAGTTTGAACATGAGACTTAATATCTATACTGTCAATTTGTTTATGGGGAACAATAATTTATCAACCCCTTAAAGGACTGCATTATCTCCAGTAAAAGGTAAACCAAGTTGAATAACTAGCACCATTATACTCATATATTATTCAGGACACTCTCAAAAATGAGCTTAAAACTTTGTTTGTTTTTCTATTGAAAAGTGCTTAATGACATTAGGCATTTGTTGCACTAAATTTTCTGTGATCAATTATAACAAATAAGTAATAGACACTAAGCATTTTTGATGTGATTGAAGTATGTAACAATCTGCATTTTAACGACTCGGTATTTAAATAATTAATTTAAATATTAAGTCGTTAATTAACAGGAACGTCCATTAATCCCGATTTTTAGAGACGGATGAATTACGTCTTAAGACCCCGTTGTTGAGACCGCTTTTCCGACTCAGGGAGAATGAGTATAAACTTGATTATGTTTAGAGTCGATGAATTTTTGAAGTGAATAGTGCTTTTGAGTGAACGAAATGAATTTGGACCGAGACTCATTGGCTAGTCTATAAGTGGCTAACCCTTTTCATAATTCTCATTCCACTTTTCATTTCACGTTTCATTTCCTTTTCATCTCCTAATTTTCTCTTAATTTTACTTTAATCGACTAATCCAAGCCTAAATAAAATTTCTAAATTCCAACTAAAATCATTACAATTCTTCTCTATCTATTCTTCACATAACCCATCAAGGAATTAGCATGAAGTGGAGTATACAGTTACATTTCAACTTTAAAGAGAGCTTAAGAATGAGTTTTTGTGCTTGAAGCTTGATTTAGGGAAGAAGAAGGCGAGTGGAATGGTTCTCTACTCATATTTATACTTCATTAATCTGTTAATTGTGATTTTGAAGTATTATGAATGTAATCTAGAGGATATTAGTAATGTAATTAGACTTATGTTTATGACTTAAACATGTTTATATCATCTCATTACTTGGTTGAGATCTTAATTGCTATTTTTGAAAAAGTTAGTAAGTAAGCCTAAATTTGGATTAGGAGTTAAGTAATTGACTTTGTCTGATGTCACTGGTGATTAGAAACTAATTTAGTTATATGATTATGTGCATATCATTAGTTAGTAATTATTAAACCATTTGAATGGATTTTTGAAAAAGTTGATAAGCTAATTAAGTGAGTTAAAGACTCTACACTTATTATTAAAGTGATTAGAGGTTTAACAAAGTTTAGTTAGCACTTATACATATTATTTTAAAGTAAAGAAATGATTTTTATAACTGAATGATTTATTTATAAATATTATTTATGTAAAAAAAATAATTTTATAAATAAAAATGATATTTTATAAAATAGTGACTTTATAAAATAGCATAAAGAAATATTTTATAAAATAATATGAGATTTCATAAAATAGTATGAATTAAATAATTTATAAAGAATATAAGAATTCATAAAATAATATGAATAAGATATTTTATAAAATGATTTTATAAAATATTTATGAAAGGAATACTTAATTTTAAATGAACAAATTTAGTATTTCAATGGCTTAAAAGGATTTATAAGCTAGCATTGTTTTTTATAAAATGGTGTGAGATTTTATAAAATAATATAAAGAGATATTTTACTTTTATTGAAAATATTTAATAAATAAAAGTAATATTATATTTAATAATGATTAAGTCACTTACTTAAATACATGTGTGCGTATACATGCACGAGTGGTATACGTATACGTTTGTTCAAAGTTATATAATAGTCAAAATAGCTTTTGTAGTGTAATTAGAATTATTGAAGGTGATTGTGTGTGTATTCACATGTTTTTGCTTGTGAATATCCATACTTGTATATAAACACATGGCAAGCGTCTCATGCAGCCATAGCGACTATCATGTGCGCAAAGTAACGTGAGAATGTACCAAATCGAGCAATCGCTCTGATGAAGCCCGAAACGTGATTTATATAGTTGAAGTGTGGTTGCATGTTCGTGTGTGTATAAACATACACAAATGGATGCATGGGTGTATAAGTAGGCATCACACAAGGTAGGAAGGCTGGTTGTGTTGTTTTGACGTATTAGAGAAGGTCGGATCACTAGATTCGCCCGTTGAACTCTGCACATGCAAAGAGTGGATTTCATGTCCAAGTCGGTTTAAAAACACATAAGGAACCACTTTCAAAACGTCAATCAATGAACTTCGAAGAGGGTTTGATGGGTGGAGGCGGGCTTAGAAGGCAGGACAGCTCATCGGGCGAAGCAACGGAGGAAACTAGTGAATTGGTGGCCGAAGCGATAGGATGGACCTGCCCTAGGCTTTATTGCTTGGGACATGCTACCATCAATCGACCGGTGGTAGATCACCGATGGACTGATGGTGCACTGACCTGGGCAGTAAAGACCAGGTCAAGTGCCATTTTATCAGGGTTTCTTCTCCGGCTTCGGATGCGGATTCATGCGGAGCTTTGGCGCAACTTCGTAGAAGACTATAGGTTATTTGAGGACATAACTATGAAAGGCGCGCTACAGCGCACGACATGACGCAAGGGTGGCACGACATTTGCGCCTTTCTTTCGTACGGCGCAGCGCACATGAAAATGCGCAGTGAACGGCACAAATGGTGTGCGGCGTAAAAATGGCATGCCTTTACATAACTTTGTTGACTTTTTTACTTTTTTAATTTAATTTTCATTTTTCAAAATCCAAGCTAATCTCCAACAATGGTAGAATGTATTATATATTATACATACAATAATATGTACACGATTACACTTCGAACTAATCTTTAACAAACTTTAAAGTATTAATTTATATTATTGCCGCATCGAACTACGATGGACAATTAGAACCAAGATCCGCATTTCTAAACCTAACCAATCCAAATCCTACTTAAATCCAGTGGATCCCAGGACGGGTCTAGTTCATGAAAAATAACATGAAGAACTGATTCAACCCAAAAAATTAGATTAAAAAGTAAGAAAGCATACACATTTTTAGTGTTATTACCCAATTAGACCTGAGTGGAACCTTGGGCCATGTTAAAGTTTTAAAATATACAAGTTAGACTCGACAAAATCCAACCCGACTAGAATCGAGACAAGCGGAGTCGGGTCCAGATACAATCCAACGGGTCTACTTACCACTATTGCACCGAACAAATAATATCATCACATTCTCCAAATTAATTTCAAACGAACTTCGAACTATTTGTTCTAATTATTGTTGCACCGAACAAATAGTTCGAATGGATGTTTTCTTAGTCTCGAACGAACTTCGAACTGTCTGTTTTTATTATGGTCGCATCGAATAAATTGTCAACCGATATGAGACAGACGAGAAAGATGTTGAATCTTATGAATCTGATCATGCAGATATTGACTTAGAAAATATGATAGTTGAACCAAATTTAGATTTCTAATTTATCGGTGATATGTACTATTATCTTGGGTTTTAGTTTTAAAATTATTATGCTTGAAGCTTATGACATTATATTTGACGATGGTTTTTGCAAATTTGCAAAAAATCTTTATCACATTATGTTAAATATAAATTATATTGAACTTTTTAAATTAATTGTTATATATATTAACTTTACAAAAAAAAAAAAATTAAACATGCACAATAAATTAAAAAGATGCGCGTCATTTGTCACGCCGTGCGCGCCAATGCTCTAAGGAGGCTTTGCTTTTTCGCACTGTGCGCCATTAATAACTATGCTCGAGGAGGCAGAAAGCGAGGCGAAGCTCGGGAGCCGGATGAGAATGTAAAGTGATTCCTATGGAATCAACAACGATCGGGCACGGGGTCGGTACGACGATTGGTCACGTGATCATGTCCGACGAACATGTACGATCGAACGGAGTAAATCCATACCTTTGGGGTTTGACCTTGGGGCACGAGTAGTTTGAGGAATTGTATTGGTCTTATATAAGTGGCCGAACTTAGTATTGATCTTATATTAGTGATTATATACTGTATTGACCTTATATTAGTGGTCATGCTTATTATTGGTCTTATAGTTGAGGTCGTCCAATTTGATAGACGATGACGAGATATCGGCATTCATTTGTGATAGACGTATTTGGTTGTGTGACATTATATTTGATACATGTATGTTTGTGTGTATGTATAGTATAGTATTTATACGGCATCGGTGTTCTTTTGTGGCCCCTGTAGCATATTATACGGGACACGTCCATCGTTCTCTTTCATAAACACGTTATATGAATTTACTAAGAAATCCATGATGACTAAGAAGGAGGTATGACGATCATCTACGGATGGATCATTTATCACTTATGCTCAATATGAAGAACGATGAGGTCCATACAGATTTTAGATATCTGAAGTAGTTCATATATCACTTATGCTCGATATGGGCACGGTGAGATCTACACAAGTTCGATCAATCAGGATGTAACTTGGGATTTAGGTACGATTAGGTACTGACTCTATTTATTTTGTACCATCGGTAGGAATCATTGGATTACAATAAGATCTATATAGTTATCAGATATGTAGAGTAGGTCATATACCACTTATGATCGGTATGAGATACGGTGAGATCTACACGAGTTTGATCACATTGATACAACTCAGGGTTTATGATACAATTAGGTGCTGGCTCTATTTATTTTGGACCCTACATAGAGATCATTGAATCATGGTTAGTGCCCACTTCAGACTTCACTCATCAACAATGATGAGTATCAATTTACGCACACTATTTGTCGCATATCGTTAGGTCGTTAACAAAGCATAGTATAATAGTTGGCAGATCTTGTTGTGTATTCTAGGATATGCTTATATTATGATACCCATGTTGTCTCGGCATTTATATATTGGGTTAGTTTATCATGGTATACCGTTACCGGTCACATTATATTAGTTATGCAGATTCGTTGATTACAGAAGAAGAGCATGTTATGGTATGATTCCCTGCTTTTGAGATGAGTTTACTTTACTTGTCTATGGACAATCCGAATTATCTCTGATCCAAGTTTGTGGAGAGGACCGGCCGCATCTTAGTAGCTCCTGTCCTATACGTATATAGTTTCGATATCCAGTATTTTGATATAGTTCCCCTCGCACTAAGTTTTATGTTTGACCTGTGTTTTATCTTTGTCTGTTTATGTCATGACAACTTCCGGGTACTTGATTGAGTAGTTTGGAAGTCAGATGCTTTCGGAGATACGCTGTCAAGACGCATAGCTGGTGCATTTTGGAGGCGTGACATCGATATTTTGGATACATATACTTGTTGTTTTAGTAGTACATGATACGCATGTATTATGTATATGAGACATATTGTATCATATATTATTCAAAAATCCGTCTTGTTTGGAGTTGTTATAATCTGATTTCCTGTATTGATATTTATCTATCAGTTGTTTCTG
This sequence comes from Allium cepa, assembly GCA_030765085.1. Classification (NCBI taxonomy): domain Eukaryota; kingdom Viridiplantae; phylum Streptophyta; class Magnoliopsida; order Asparagales; family Amaryllidaceae; genus Allium; species Allium cepa. The sequence goes on along the minus strand of CM060940.1, from coordinate 625,649,446 downwards.
CTAATGTGATATCTTATATATATCGTTCATCATATTCTGTTCATGTATATCCAGTATATTATATGTTATCATTCCGTTGTGAGATCATATTGATGGTTTGCTTTAGTGTTTCGTTCTAATTTTAACTTGACAGTCCGTCTTTTGTAGTATTCAGAAGTCGGTAATGATGACTTTTGGGTGTTACGAAGGGCGGGTTGTTACATAGTACCTAATGCTTATCAGAAGAAAACCCAATAAGCATAAATTTCTGATAAAAGAAACACAAAACTATCAACCTAAAACTATTAGGCATTCAGCTATTGGCAATCAGACTTCTTATTTGGCACAGATTCAACTTAGGAAAGACTGGCCCAAAGAAGAAAAAAAAATATGAAGAAAGGACCCGCCTTTGCATGGACATAGGCATAATCTGATCGGAAAACTCATCAGGAGTTATAGGAAGCTCGTAATCGGATACAATAGATATAGCGAATTCCTTCATTGATTGGCCAACTCTTTTTTCTTCCTTTTCTGAATCAACAATTTTGCCGTACTTCTCCAAGAACTCAATCAACAGGGTTTTATGCAATGTCTCTACACACACAAAATATTTATAATAAGTCGTTAAAAAAAGGAGGAGAAGAGGTATAATGGCAAACCTGTGTCCAAAAGGGTGCCATCAAGATCAAAAATGACAGCGGAAATGTGAGCTTCTTTCATGGATTATTGAACGAGTTGTGATTAAAGTGGTTAATACGAGTTTTGCTACCACAGAAGGAGAATAAAAGAGTGAAAGTCTATTGTCGTTTAGAAACGAGGCACGATTGTACCGCGTCCCTAACCCTGTAGGGCATTCATTGAGTGGTCAAAAATAAAAAGAATAAAAATAAATAAATAAAAAAGTAAGGTGAGGACGGCAAAATTAAGTGCAAGGAGGTTTTTATTTTATTTTAACTTGCTTAACCATACAAAACTGACCCATGAATCATGGGCCATGATATCGTTCTTCTCAAACGTTGATATTAGTTATACAATACGGGTCCATAATTCAGCCAAATTCAAACAACTCTCGTTATAATTAGAGAAGAAAGCCTAGTTAGCCGCCTCAAACACTTCAACATTCAACTCTCTTCTCTCGTCTAGTCATCTCTTCAGCATTCAACCATCTTCTTTCATCTAATCATGTCTTCCCAGTCAATAAACCTGCCAATTGACCTAAAAATTAACGTGAAAATATGTTTAAGCAGCATGCACACTTTAGCTCTTAGCAGAAGCGTTCATATCTACTTCGTATAACGTTATCTAACGTTAGATGTGATGTGGATGGGGAGTTTGATAGATGAAAATAATAAGTTCGCTTGCCAAAAACTTTAGATTTTAGGGAATCTAAAGGGAAGATTGCTTGTCAAAACCGTCAACTTGAGGATTGTGAAAATGAATGGCATGCTCTAGACTGTTCCTATTTTTCCCGCAGTTTTACCATCTCTCACTGATGAAGGATGGGCGCTTGTGGTTTCGAAGATACATCTTGATATCCTTATTGTCGTTAATATTGTTCAAAAGCTCGAATAAGATTTTAAATTTTGTTAACTTTTTAGTTTCTTCTTGGATTTTTAATAAAACTATTATGTTATCTTTCTTTGATTGATGTCATCTCCGATGTCTGCTCGTCTTCTTTTTTTTAGTTATTTATTCTCTCTTTCTTTACATATGATATATAGTAGTAGTTAACGTTGTATGTGCATGATCTCTTTCAATAGTTTTGATTGAAATTAATTCTATACTTTAAATCTCATCTCTTGTAACATGTTGGTGATGGTAGTTCTACATATTTTACTCCCATAATAAATTAGGGTAACAATACTCGAAAAAGGATCCTCGTTTGTTTCTATGTCAGAATTACATAACAGACATGTAGGATTATCGATTCTTTTGCCATTTCATGATATTTTTTCTTTTATTGGAAGTTTATCAGTAATGGCACAAAGAATAATAAGATATTTTGAGACAATTAATTTGTTCCAAATATATTTATACCAGTTAACTCATGTTGGTTTCCTCAGATAATATTCCAGACTTTATTAAATAAATAATTTCCTTTTTAACTCAGAGTGTAGTCTCAAAAATCACTATCGATTTGATTATCAATGGCTTTTTTTTATTATTATTATTTTATTTAAAGAGTGCATGGTCCAAGGACCATATAGCCATACTATACACACATATGCATGTATAATAAGGTACAAAAGTCCATGACCCAGAGGCCACCCACCAAACAAATACGAAGCCAACATGCCTGGCTCGATAGCAAATGATAAACAAAATAAATCCAATATGCCTCGCAAAATAGAAAACAACGTACAATATTCCAAAAGTATGAAATGCAAACTAAGCAATGAATGACATGAAGAAATAACCGATGAAGCTAGATTGCAGCGCAATGATGGAATCAAGATAAAATCTCAAGTCTGTATCCGAGAATGCAGGGAAAGAAGGTGAATTCGCGATTCCGGTCCTTAGTAGCTAAGATTGCTTCATTATTAGCACCGAACTTACCATCATTGCAGAGGACCAACTCATCATCTAAGAGCCAGTAAAAAAGCTTTCTCTCATCCTTTTCATCATCAGAAATCCATTTCGAGAAAACCTTCCACGTTGAGTGGTAGTAGAGGCCAGTATTCGCATGCGTCCAGGTTCCGGTTTTCCTATCGCACATTAAAGGAGTAACTTATATAAGTTTGGCTTCTAACCCCTGGGCTAAAGGCTCGACACTAGAAGGGTCATCAATCAAAGCATGGAAAAATCACATCTTAAGAGATGTGATAAGGGTGTCAAGGACAGGGTCCGAAGGTAAATCAGTGTCACAGGCAGTCTCAGGTGTGGGAGGAGAATAACAGTAGGCAGCGATGACTGGTGTACCAAGCCAGGTGAGGAATATTAGATGGGAGGGCTGGAATGCTTTGACCTACCAATGTTTTTTATGGGCCTTAGGCGAGAACCCATGTGCAATGTCAGGCCTAATGCACACCATAGCACACATCAAGCTACTAATTGCATTCACATAGGGCACCTTCGCCATGTAGGCAATGTTCTTGTTTGTGGTTAGGAGCCTTTACTAGAAAGCTGTATGCATAAAGGGATGGGTGCACCGATTGTCTTTGCTCCCTCTATGTTAAGCTAATCAAGCACCTTACGAATATATTTCTTTTGAGTGAGCCATGGAAGTCCAAGCTTTCCATCCCTTTAGATTTCCATACTCAGAATCTTCCTTTATTCCCTTTGGTCTTTCATCTCAAATTCCGCTTTTAGTTTCAACTTTCGTTTATTTATTTTGGCTTTATCCATAGAAGAAATAAACGTATCATCCACATACAATAGTAAATATATCAAATTACCATTCTTTAAGTACTTAAGAGAAACACATGCATATTTAATATTATTATCAAAACTAAGTGAAAATATAAAAGAATCAAACCTCTTGTACCATGGCCTAGGCAAATTTTTAAGTTTATAAAGAGACTTCTTCAACTTGCAAACTCAATCTTCTTTCTTAATTATAACAGATCCATCTGGTTGCTTCATGTAAATAGTCTCTTCCAAGTTACCATGCAAGAAAGCTCTCTTCACATTAAGTTGCCCTAACTCCAAGTCATGAGTAGCAATTATAACAAACAAAATTCGGATAAAGGTATATCTCACTACAAAAGCAAAAATCTCATCATACTCCAGTCTCTTCTTCTACGAAAACCCTTTTGCAACAAATCTAGCCTTAATACCAAATCCTAAGTCATGTTCTCCTTCAATGACTCTAACTTCTCTTCCATAGCGTAGATGTAACGACCCGTAATTTTCGTTAATTCAATTTAGTCATTTTAATAGGATTTAAATAATTTAAGTTAGAAAGAAATTAAGATCTGTGATTTTTTTTGAAGCAAATGACTAAATGAAATGAAACCATGGGAATTTAAGTCTAAGAATTTCCAGTTGGAACAAAATGACGAGAAATTTAAGTGCTGTAAATTGTTATTTATAGGCTAAGAAATTAATATAAGAAAACAAATGGGAAGATTTCATTTATTTCATGGTTTTAATTCGTTTTTCTTTAATAAGTTGTAATTGAATTTAGTAGAAAATAATATGTATTAAACCTACTTATAGAATTCGAAGCTAATTCAAATGAATTTAAGTAGTGAAAAGGCTTTACCTGTATATATATTTAATATGAGAAATAAATGGGAATATTAAATTAATTTAATGCGGTAAAGGAATGAAAACGGTAATTAGAATAAATTAAGGAATTCTGTAACGCAAGTAATAAATCTGTACCTTGAATGAACGTTTCACTTTGATAAATTATTTAAATGAGATGACTTAATAAATAAATAATTAGGTCAATTGGTATGTGGTGAAATTTGATGTTGAAATATTTTGTAGATAAGGGTTTAGGTGGAATGGGTTAATTTATGAAATAAAGGATAGAAATCATATAAAACGTTAAGCAAGTTGATTAATGTTGTAACGTAAGGTGTAAATGTAAATTCCAATGGAAACATATCCTTATTTTAGGTAGAAATTTCAGGTATATTGATAAAGTGGAGTATATACACTTAGTAATAAATTTAGTACAGGAAAAACGAAATGGAAATATTGAATTTATTTAATTCGTATATATATTACCTATTTATATGGCCTATTAAATTTAATCGGATATCAATGGCAATTAATTCCTTAAATTAGTGCAATCAATGTATGATTAATTGATAACGATGAAAAGGTTGATTATATTCAGTGTGAACAACGTAAAATATTATCATAGCATGATACTTGGTTTGAATAGAAGGGTGAAATGGGGAATCAAATTTTATTTAATGATAATAACGTTAGTATTGGTTAATAGATAGATTTCAATGCAGTAACCAAATAAATGGAATAAGATGAGTATATATTGCATAGAAATGAAATATAAATTGTCACATTTGGTAGGAGCTAACTTTTAGAAACATATAAATGTTGAATCAGTAAATATTAAATTCCATTTAATATAAGAATTCAAAGGTGGAAGATTTACATTTGGATTGGAAATTGGATAGTTATTAATTAAAAGTGACCATTGAATAAATTTATGCAAACGTGATATAATGTTAATAGATGGGGATCAACTTTTATTTAAGTGGTTAAGGGAATTTAATTTCTATAGTATGATAATCGAAATTAATGGAAGATATAACCATGTCAATTATGCATATAAGGTAATAAGGTAATGAAACCGAGGTAAATTAATTAATTGAGACTTTAAGTAAAATTAACGTGTGGAATTGACCAAGGTTCAATAAAATGAGAATTTGATTGTTTATATTTATTGGTTGAGAAAGGTAAATGTGTATTTGGGGAATAAATTTAGTCAGACTTAAATATTGAATTTAATTTATTAATATATATGATAAATGATGATTAAATAAAAAACCCAATACTCTATATATATGTATAATATTTGAGTGAAAAATATAATACACTTATAAATGTGGAATTAAGAGTTTACAACAACTATTTTGAGTAAAGAAATTGTTCATTCAAGTAAATTTGAAACATCGCAATAGGTGTAGATTAAGTGTTGCGTTAAATAAATTATAAATGAATAAATTTATAGTGTTGAATTCAATTGGATTGGAATTAATAAATAGTTAAGAAAAATAAGGGTTATTAATAATTTGGAATTTAATTATGGTAAAAAGGTTAATTGCAATCCAAAGATGAGTTGGAATGGAAATCAAGTATTTATTTAATTTGATTTAAGATGAGAGTATAAGTATATGATTTAATAATTGGGGTTAGAATAAAATTTATAATATCTAAATAATAAGAAAACGCAGAGGTTAACACTGCGAAATTGATATACTTATAAATTTTAATTCATATCCAAGCTTGCTAAATTATTTGAAATTGATTGGACTATATAAGTAATGAAATTTGGCCAATATTTAAAGTTGAAAGAAAATTTGGATTTTATGATTTATTTTAATTTATTTAATAAATATTAAAAATAGCCATTTTTGTCACGGACTCGGATTTCGACGAAACCAGTTTCATCGGATCCGTAACGGTGAATTATAATAATGTTTCAAGTTTCGTAGTGATCGGACTTGTCGTTTGATCGTACGGACTCGAAACGCCTTGAAATTTACGCATTTTGAAATCAATGTGAAATTTTTGTTTTTTTGGCATAACTTCTTCATACGATCGAATTTGGTCGCGAAACTTTTTCCATTGCGTTCAGAATATTTTAAAACACCTATTTGGATATATAGTTTTAACAAATCCGACTCCGGAGGTATAGCGGGCTTTTTGGACCATGGTTTGTCACGCACGTTCGCGTATCCAGTCTAGCTACCCTACCTCTAGCCTATCTATAAATATACATCTATAAACCCTAGCTCCTTTCTTTTTCATTTGCTGTACGTTCATTTCTTCACTCTTTTCTCTTCCCCAAATGCATACATCTCAGATCCAATTCCAGATCCATCCACAGTTCAAAATCAAAAGTCAAAACTCAAAAATTTCAGAAAATTCCAGAAAAAATATATGTTGAAGTATTCGATACGCGTAAAATACTGGTGAAATTCGTTTTTCAATTGGAGCTGTCGTTCATCCAGAATAAATTCAAACAGCCCCAAAACCGTTCATCATCGTCGCGCAAAAAGTTGTCGGATCGGAAAAACATTTCTGGGTTTTGGAGAGGGAACCGAGGGGATCGCATCTATGTATTTTGTTTGGCGTTTCGACGGTTGGATGCGGAGAATTTTTCGATTTGGGTTGTGAAGGAAGGGCGGGCTGTAGTGTTTCACGCGATTATGCTCTGTAGCCTGCGTGCGCATGAAGGCGGTGACGTGGCGAAGGATAGTGGGAGGGTGAGTTTGTGTCGTTTATTTATTTGAATTCAATCATCATTTTTCGCCATAACTTTCTCATACGAAGTCGGATTCACACGAAATTTTTTTTGTTAGGATCGTAATTTAATTCCGGACTCGATGACGCTGGTTTGGACGAATTCTGAGACGGGCGAATTTTTGGGTTTAAATCGAATTTAAATTCGATTTAAATTCAAAAGGTGAGTGTTTTAACCCACTCACAATTACTAGAAGCTTTTATGTTTGTTAAATAAATTTTAGAAATGAATAGAAATTTATTTATGAGCTTTTGGCATGTTATTTCATCCATATCTGTTGAATTGCATTTATTGAATTTAGCTGTTAATTAAATTGATTAATTGCGTATTAATTTGCTGTTAGGAATTTTGTTTGCATATGAAATGCTAGTTAACAGTTATATAAATTATCTCTAAATATAAATGGTTAGATTAATAGTTGAAATTTAATTTGAATAAACTGACAGTTATTACCCGTTGCATATTATCGAACTAATATTGTTATTGATTGATATGGGTTGATAGTGATTGATATTGATTGATGGTTGAAATTGGGTGATGGATGTGTTGTTGAATGGATGATTTATGTGGATATCATTAACTGCCAGTTAGCATGCATTTTACATTTTCGGGATTGTGGTTTGAAATGATAAAACCGCAAAGTTTTATTTTTAAATTGCGGATTGAAATGATAAATATCCGTATCACTTGACCATAGGATAGAAAATTATATACAGGCACCGCGGTCTATATATAACTATTTTAATGTGATTTCTATGGTTTGGATTGAATACGGTTTATAAATCTTAAATTTTATATTGTATAAATATTTTATTCCATATTTATATACTTATGAAGTTAAAATTTAGGAATTTAAAAAGGTGGATAAATTTCTTTATTGAAATGGAAGAAATTTAGAAAATGGAGTTGGTAAATTTATATCCTATGTTTAAATGTAAAGTTGAAAATTTTAAGATATGATATTTGAAATTGGATTTTCCCAAAATAAATAGAAATGGATATTCCAGTAAAAATTGAATTGGAAAATTTATATATATATATTTTACTAGAAATTGAAGTTTTATTAATTATGGATTTTATGTGAATGGTCAAGATTAATTAATAGAATATTGATTTTGAAAGGATAAAAATCCAACTTTAGTTGAAATATTAATGCTCAAAAATGGATATAAATATATATAAAATTGAAATGGTTTTGGGACTTGAGGTAATATTTTGGATTTTGGTTTAACTTTAAAAGAAGAAATATTTGAAAAGCCGTGTAATATATTCTTTATAAAGCAACAGTAAAGTTAAACCTTTTTAATTCGTATACCGTTGAATATCCAAACCATTTGAGTTTAAAAGTTATGGTTTGAAATTATGGATTTCCAAAAATATTAAGCTTTGAAAATATTCGATTTTCAGATATTATGAAGCTAAAGCCTTTTAATTATTGGAAAGGAATTTTATTTGGAATAAGTGGTAAATTATGGTTTTGGGTTTTGGAATGATATCGTAATATTATGGTTTTGAAATGGATGATATTCTGGTTTTAAAGTATAAACAAATTTTAAATGACCGCGGTGTTATAATAACGATTGGTTGGCAAAGAGACCGGGATCGGATATGGACATACTCTCTGTCGATACCGAAAACCACTTTGACTAACCGTGTACGCGGTGGAGTTCCCAGAATGAAGTAGGTGGTGGCGACGTTTCCTGTAAGGTAAATACGTGGACCCAACTCCCGTGAGTTGGCATAAGGTGGCTAAAACAGGAGCGATTCTCAGGCCAATGAGGTCATTCCTCTGATCGGACGCTCCTCTTCGATATTATACTTTGACTTGGATTGATTCAGTGGCCACTTCTATATTTTGATTTTTGGGGGAGTTAGTTCGAGGTGGGCGGCAGCTGCGCGCTGCGCGTTACCATCAGCCTGGATAGCAATTGGTATATCTACCCTGGCATTGCCTAGTTGTGCCGTGTCACCTACCCTATCGCGCCTTGTACGAGTTTGGTTTTCTCCCGTAGCCCGTGTGGTATCCTCTAGTGGCTTCCCGATCAGGAGGGACTATGATATTGGATGGACTACTGGGACTATTACGTGTTAAGGGCTATATGGGTAACCCCTTAACGCTATTAAAAAGTAAGTTTATTTTATAAATAGACACTATTATAATAGCGCAATATACTACATAGTAAATAGTTTAAACGGATCCTTAGGAGATGTAAATCCCGAGCATCTCTTGAGTTACTGCACTCATATTTATGTCTGTTTATTTAACTCACATAAGATATTCTAGTCTGACTCGAGTGTTTTGTCTTTTCAAATTCGCTCGGGTCAGTCCGAGCGTTTCAGGATAGCAGGTTTTAGCTTTGGAGGACGAAGACGAAGATTCAGTATTATTTTATATATATATAGTATTGCACTACACACTCTTTCTATTCCGCTGCATTGTCGTATTTGGTATGTGTAACTCTAATATTCATTGTATAAGTAAAATCAAGCTTTTGTAAACTGTTTATGAACTGTATATTTGTTATTATATTTTATCCTTCCGCTGTGAGATTCTGTTTTGTTTTATTTCTTCTCTGTTTTTCTTATTTACCCCATAACAATCCGCCCTTGCGTATGCTTTGATTGGCACGTGTGTCGGTTTAAAGTGTGCGAAAAGGCGGGACGTTACATCTGGTATCAGAGCTTTGGTTTAGCGATAAACCTTGGCTTTGTGGGGTTTGACTCTTTGTTAATAGGGTAGTAATATCCTATGGGAGTCGCTGAGTGTATATATAAGAGAGAGCGTACTTGTTAGTATTAATAAAAAGATTTTTATATTGTGTTAATCTGTTCCGCTTTGTATTTATAAATTCTGGTTGATGCATGGGACGCTATGTCATCAATAGGGATTTCTAAACACTTAGTAGGACAGACCGACATAATATTTGTTTTTATTATAGGTGAATGAAATAATTTTGCCTATTATATTTTCTATATATAAAAATATTTTTATAAAGATATATATATATTTGGTTGCTATAGATTGGGTGTTAGGCACTAAGAATATTTGTAATAAATTGAAGCTAAGTGAAATCATAATAAACCAAATTTGGAGATTTTAGAACTTAAGTCCGGGATTTTTCCAAATTCGTTTTCAAAAAATTTATGAAATATAATGATTCGGTTTACAAGTATTTTCTTATATGATATTTCATATAATTTGGAAGAATTGTTTTTAAAAGAAGATTTTAGAGAAAATAATTTTGTACTTTCCTCTCTATCGCTGGAAAATAAATTCGGTGATGACGGCCGCATCATCGACTTTCATTTTCGAGTTTCGAAGGGAAAGGCCACTGTAGTAAATTCTACTGCAGATTTATTTTGAGATTTTCTAAAGATTTTCTTTTATTGTTCTAACTATAATTAGAGATATTGAGTTGAAGAACTTATTTATCTATTATTTTGAAATAGATTAAAATTTAACCCGGTATTTAATTCTAATTTTTCCGTTAATTAATTGTTTAAAATTTGTTAGTGAAATATAAAGTAAGAAATAAAGGGATTGAAACCTCTAATTTAAGTAAGAAAGTTAATGCTAGGTATAAGGGAAGTAAAAGTTTTTAACTGATAAATAATGGAAAAGATTTATTGAAGAATGAATGAATTAAAAGAATGGAGATTTAACTTGTATAAGTTCAATTGCATTTTCTTTAACATAAATAACTTACCCAAAATTAAAAGTTGAAATGTTAAATAAGAAACAAGAATTGAATATTTTACAAGTAGGAATTTAGAAAACGAAGTATTCAATAAACTACTGTTATAATAAGAATTAAATGCTATAAACTAAGGTTATAATTGAAATTTTACTGAAAATAAAGTTAAGAATTATTAATAGATGATATGAACCTTAGTATATAACATGAAATTCAAAATAAGGATCTATTATATGATTATTCACTTAAGTATGTTTTGATCTCCCCTATTTTAATATAATAGAAGTAGGAAGAATTGAAATGACTGTAATCCATAGTTAATAGATAAATAAAAACTTCCACTTATAAGAATGAATGTTAGCAGATTAAGAATTTAAGGGAAATCTTACAAATGAAGAGTAAGGAAATGAAGATATTCAAAATATTTGTTGTTACTAATGGGAATTTATTTTATAAACTTAAGTAATAAAAAGGAAATACAATTGTAATGAATTTTGGGATAATTGGAAAATAAAACTTGTAAGAAACAAAGAAATCCCTCATAAATGAAGGGAAGAAAATCAAACCACTGAATTATGAAATAAATGTATAATAAGCTATTTTGGTGTTGGTTTGAATTGTTTGGTTGATGTATGTTCGCTGGGTAAGGAATTTTGGAGTTGTTGGATGAACAAATAATCTATCTTTGTTCCATCTAAGACTGTTGAGTATAGGATGCACTTGATAGTTATTTTTCATTTCGTACAATTTCAGAATTTGAACCCGAACAACTAATTGGTTGTTTGATTGAATGATTGTCTGTTGGTGGCATGTGCTGTTTGCTAAAATTTATGGTTGTGCATTTGATTGGATATAAATGATTGAATCTACCCAAACATTTCACTGTAAAATAAATATTTAACCTCTTAGATTATATAAGTGAATACAGGTGTTGGAAGCAACTGCTACTGCTTTTGGTTCCAAAATAATAAGCGTATTGCCCGACAGATAGGTACGTTTTCGGATTACGATTAAAGCGCTATTTATATATTTTTCCGTGTGGGATATTTTATTTTGGATATATATGTAATATATTTGTATATTTGGATATTATATTTTCTCCAGAGTCCCTCCGTACAAAGGAGACTCTGCCAAAAATTTTCGTAAATTTTGGACTTAGAATTTTGTTGAAATTGTTTTCCAACTTTAATAATTCAAGTATTAAAAGACATAATGATTATAAACCAAGTGTAATTCATTAAAGGAAATTAATTTAGTAAATTATTGTTATAAGTTAATATTTGAAATTAGATATACTGTTTATTCTTCCTTCTCCCTTCCTTTTCCTTTTCGGGGACGAAAAGTTTTGAGTGGGGGAGAGTGTAACGACCCGTAATTTTCGTTAATTCAATTTAGTCATTTTAATAGGATTTAAATAATTTAAGTTAGAAAGAAATTAAGATCTGTGATTTTTTTTGAAGCAAATGACTAAATGAAATGAAACCATGGGAATTTAAGTCTAAGAATTTCCAGTTGGAACAAAATGACGAGAAATTTAAGTGCTGTAAATTGTTATTTATAGGCTAAGAAATTAATATAAGAAAACAAATGGGAAGATTTCATTTATTTCATGGTTTTAATTCGTTTTTCTTTAATAAGTTGTAATTGAATTTAGTAGAAAATAATATGTATTAAACCTACTTATAGAATTCGAAGCTAATTCAAATGAATTTAAGTAGTGAAAAGGCTTTACCTGTATATATATTTAATATGAGAAATAAATGGGAATATTAAATTAATTTAATGCGGTAAAGGAATGAAAACGGTAATTAGAATAAATTAAGGAATTCTGTAACGCAAGTAATAAATCTGTACCTTGAATGAACGTTTCACTTTGATAAATTATTTAAATGAGATGACTTAATAAATAAATAATTAGGTCAATTGGTATGTGGTGAAATTTGATGTTGAAATATTTTGTAGATAAGGGTTTAGGTGGAATGGGTTAATTTATGAAATAAAGGATAGAAATCATATAAAACGTTAAGCAAGTTGATTAATGTTGTAACGTAAGGTGTAAATGTAAATTCCAATGGAAACATATCCTTATTTTAGGTAGAAATTTCAGGTATATTGATAAAGTGGAGTATATACACTTAGTAATAAATTTAGTACAGGAAAAACGAAATGGAAATATTGAATTTATTTAATTCGTATATATATTACCTATTTATATGGCCTATTAAATTTAATCGGATATCAATGGCAATTAATTCCTTAAATTAGTGCAATCAATGTATGATTAATTGATAACGATGAAAAGGTTGATTATATTCAGTGTGAACAACGTAAAATATTATCATAGCATGATACTTGGTTTGAATAGAAGGGTGAAATGGGGAATCAAATTTTATTTAATGATAATAACGTTAGTATTGGTTAATAGATAGATTTCAATGCAGTAACCAAATAAATGGAATAAGATGAGTATATATTGCATAGAAATGAAATATAAATTGTCACATTTGGTAGGAGCTAACTTTTAGAAACATATAAATGTTGAATCAGTAAATATTAAATTCCATTTAATATAAGAATTCAAAGGTGGAAGATTTACATTTGGATTGGAAATTGGATAGTTATTAATTAAAAGTGACCATTGAATAAATTTATGCAAACGTGATATAATGTTAATAGATGGGGATCAACTTTTATTTATGTGGTTAAGGGAATTTAATTTCTATAGTATGATAATCGAAATTAATGGAAGATATAACCATGTCAATTATGCATATAAGGTAATAAGGTAATGAAACCGAGGTAAATTAATTAATTGAGACTTTAAGTAAAATTAACGTGTGGAATTGACCAAGGTTCAATAAAATGAGAATTTGATTGTTTATATTTATTGGTTGAGAAAGGTAAATGTGTATTTGGGGAATAAATTTAGTCAGACTTAAATATTGAATTTAATTTATTAATATATATGATAAATGATGATTAAATAAAAAACCCAATACTCTATATATATGTATAATATTTGAGTGAAAAATATAATACACTTATAAATGTGGAATTAAGAGTTTACAACAACTATTTTGAGTAAAGAAATTGTTCATTCAAGTAAATTTGAAACATCGCAATAGGTGTAGATTAAGTGTTGCGTTAAATAAATTATAAATGAATAAATTTATAGTGTTGAATTCAATTGGATTGGAATTAATAAATAGTTAAGAAAAATAAGGGTTATTAATAATTTGGAATTTAATTATGGTAAAAAGGTTAATTGCAATCCAAAGATGAGTTGGAATGGAAATCAAGTATTTATTTAATTTGATTTAAGATGAGAGTATAAGTATATGATTTAATAATTGGGGTTAGAATAAAATTTATAATATCTAAATAATAAGAAAACGCAGAGGTTAACACTGCGAAATTGATATACTTATAAATTTTAATTCATATCCAAGCTTGCTAAATTATTTGAAATTGATTGGACTATATAAGTAATGAAATTTGGCCAATATTTAAAGTTGAAATAAAATTTGGATTTTATGATTTATTTTAATTTATTTAATAAATATTAAAAATAGCCATTTTTGTCACGGACTCGGATTTCGACGAAACCAGTTTCATCGGATCCGTAACGGTGAATTATAATAATGTTTCAAGTTTCGTAGTGATCGGACTTGTCGTTTGATCGTACGGACTCGAAACGCCTTGAAATTTACGCATTTTGAAATCAATGTGAAATTTTTGTTTTTTTGGCATAACTTCTTCATACGATCGAATTTGGTCGCGAAACTTTTTCCATTGCGTTCAGAATATTTTAAAACACCTATTTGGATATATAGTTTTAACAAATCCGACTCCGGAGGCATAGCGGGCTTTTTGGACCATGGTTTGTCACGCACGTTCGCGTATCCAGTCTAGCTACCCTACCTCTAGCCTATCTATAAATATACATCTATAAACCCTAGCTCCTTTCTTTTTCATTTGCTGTACGTTCATTTCTTCACTCTTTTCTCTTCCCCAAATGCATACATCTCAGATCCAATTCCAGATCCATCCACAGTTCAAAATCAAAAGTCAAAACTCAAAAATTTCAGAAAATTCCAGAAAAAATATATGTTGAAGTATTCGATACGCGTAAAATACTGGTGAAATTCGTTTTTCAATTGGAGCTGTCGTTCATCCAGAATAAATTCAAACAGCCCCAAAACCGTTCATCATCGTCGCGCAAAAAGTTGTCGGATCGGAAAAACATTTCTGGGTTTTGGAGAGGGAACCGAGGGGATCGCATCTATGTATTTTGTTTGGCGTTTCGACGGTTGGATGCGGAGAATTTTTCGATTTGGGTTGTGAAGGAAGGGCGGGCTGTAGTGTTTCACGCGATTATGCTCTGTAGCCTGCGTGCGCATGAAGGCGGTGACGTGGCGAAGGATAGTGGGAGGGTGAGTTTGTGTCGTTTATTTATTTGAATTCAATCATCATTTTTCGCCATAACTTTCTCATACGAAGTCGGATTCACACGAAATTTTTTTTGTTAGGATCGTAATTTAATTCCGGACTCGATGACGCTGGTTTGGACGAATTCTGAGACGGGCGAATTTTTGGGTTTAAATCGAATTTAAATTCGATTTAAATTCAAAAGGTGAGTGTTTTAACTCACTCACAATTACTAGAAGCTTTTATGTTTGTTAAATAAATTTTAGAAATGAATAGAAATTTATTTATGAGCTTTTGGCATGTTATTTCATCCATATCTGTTGAATTGCATTTATTGAATTTAGCTGTTAATTAAATTGATTAATTGCGTATTAATTTGCTGTTAGGAATTTTGTTTGCATATGAAATGCTAGTTAACAGTTATATAAATTATCTCTAAATATAAATGGTTAGATTAATAGTTGAAATTTAATTTGAATAAACTGACAGTTATTACCCGTTGCATATTATCGAACTAATATTGTTATTGATTGATATGGGTTGATAGTGATTGATATTGATTGATGGTTGAAATTGGGTGATGGATGTGTTGTTGAATGGATGATTTATGTGGATATCATTAACTGCCAGTTAGCATGCATTTTACATTTTCGGGATTGTGGTTTGAAATGATAAAACCGCAAAGTTTTATTTTTAAATTGCGGATTGAAATGATAAATATCCGTATCACTTGACCATAGGATAGAAAATTATATACAGGCACCGCGGTCTATATATAACTATTTTAATGTGATTTCTATGGTTTGGATTGAATACGGTTTATAAATCTTAAATTTTATATTGTATAAATATTTTATTCCATATTTATATACTTATGAAGTTAAAATTTAGGAATTTAAAAAGGTGGATAAATTTCTTTATTGAAATGGAAGAAATTTAGAAAATGGAGTTGGTAAATTTATATCCTATGTTTAAATGTAAAGTTGAAAATTTTAAGATATGATATTTGAAATTGGATTTTCCCAAAATAAATAGAAATGGATATTCCAGTAAAAATTGAATTGGAAAATTTATATATATATATTTTACTAGAAATTGAAGTTTTATTAATTATGGATTTTATGTGAATGGTCAAGATTAATTAATAGAATATTGATTTTGAAAGGATAAAAATCCAACTTTAGTTGAAATATTAATGCTCAAAAATGGATATAAATATATATAAAATTGAAATGGTTTTGGGACTTGAGGTAATATTTTGGATTTTGGTTTAACTTTAAAAGAAGAAATATTTGAAAAGCCGTGTAATATATTCTTTATAAAGCAACAGTAAAGTTAAACCTTTTTAATTCGTATACCGTTGAATATCCAAACCATTTGAGTTTAAAAGTTATGGTTTGAAATTATGGATTTCCAAAAATATTAAGCTTTGAAAATATTCGATTTTCAGATATTATGAAGCTAAAGCCTTTTAATTATTGGAAAGGAATTTTATTTGGAATAAGTGGTAAATTATGGTTTTGGGTTTTGGAATGATATCGTAATATTATGGTTTTGAAATGGATGATATTCTGGTTTTAAAGTATAAACAAATTTTAAATGACCGCGGTGTTATAATAACGATTGGTTGGCAAAGAGACCGGGATCGGATATGGACATACTCTCTGTCGATACCGAAAACCACTTTGACTAACCGTGTACGCGGTGGAGTTCCCAGAATGAAGTAGGTGGTGGCGACGTTTCCTGTAAGGTAAATACGTGGACCCAACTCCCGTGAGTTGGCATAAGGTGGCTAAAACAGGAGCGATTCTCAGGCCAATGAGGTCATTCCTCTGATCGGACGCTCCTCTTCGATATTATACTTTGACTTGGATTGATTCAGTGGCCACTTCTATATTTTGATTTTTGGGGGAGTTAGTTCGAGGTGGGCGGCAGCTGCGCGCTGCGCGTTACCATCAGCCTGGATAGCAATTGGTATATCTACCCTGGCATTGCCTAGTTGTGCCGTGTCACCTACCCTATCGCGCCTTGTACGAGTTTGGTTTTCTCCCGTAGCCCGTGTGGTATCCTCTAGTGGCTTCCCGATCAGGAGGGACTATGATATTGGATGGACTACTGGGACTATTACGTGTTAAGGGCTATATGGGTAACCCCTTAACGCTATTAAAAAGTAAGTTTATTTTATAAATAGACACTATTATAATAGCGCAATATACTACATAGTAAATAGTTTAAACGGATCCTTAGGAGATGTAAATCCCGAGCATCTCTTGAGTTACTGCACTCATATTTATGTCTGTTTATTTAACTCACATAAGATATTCTAGTCTGACTCGAGTGTTTTGTCTTTTCAAATTCGCTCGGGTCAGTCCGAGCGTTTCAGGATAGCAGGTTTTAGCTTTGGAGGACGAAGACGAAGATTCAGTATTATTTTATATATATATAGTATTGCACTACACACTCTTTCTATTCCGCTGCATTGTCGTATTTGGTATGTGTAACTCTAATATTCATTGTATAAGTAAAATCAAGCTTTTGTAAACTGTTTATGAACTGTATATTTGTTATTATATTTTATCCTTCCGCTGTGAGATTCTGTTTTGTTTTATTTCTTCTCTGTTTTTCTTATTTACCCCATAACAATCCGCCCTTGCGTATGCTTTGATTGGCACGTGTGTCGGTTTAAAGTGTGCGAAAAGGCGGGACGTTACATCTGGTATCAGAGCTTTGGTTTAGCGATAAACCTTGGCTTTGTGGGGTTTGACTCTTTGTTAATAGGGTAGTAATATCCTATGGGAGTCGCTGAGTGTATATATAAGAGAGAGCGTACTTGTTAGTATTAATAAAAAGATTTTTATATTGTGTTAATCTGTTCCGCTTTGTATTTATAAATTCTGGTTGATGCATGGGACGCTATGTCATCAATAGGGATTTCTAAACACTTAGTAGGACAGACCGACATAATATTTGTTTTTATTATAGGTGAATGAAATAATTTTGCCTATTATATTTTCTATATATAAAAATATTTTTATAAAGATATATATATATATTTGGTTGCTATAGATTGGGTGTTAGGCACTAAGAATATTTGTAATAAATTGAAGCTAAGTGAAATCATAATAAACCAAATTTGGAGATTTTAGAACTTAAGTCCGGGATTTTTCCAAATTCGTTTTCAAAAAATTTATGAAATATAATGATTCGGTTTACAAGTATTTTCTTATATGATATTTCATATAATTTGGAAGAATTGTTTTTAAAAGAAGATTTTAGAGAAAATAATTTTGTACTTTCCTCTCTATCGCTGGAAAATAAATTCGGTGATGACGGCCGCATCATCGACTTTCATTTTCGAGTTTCGAAGGGAAAGGCCACTGTAGTAAATTCTACTGCAGATTTATTTTGAGATTTTCTAAAGATTTTCTTTTATTGTTCTAACTATAATTAGAGATATTGAGTTGAAGAACTTATTTATCTATTATTTTGAAATAGATTAAAATTTAACCCGGTATTTAATTCTAATTTTTCCGTTAATTAATTGTTTAAAATTTGTTAGTGAAATATAAAGTAAGAAATAAAGGGATTGAAACCTCTAATTTAAGTAAGAAAGTTAATGCTAGGTATAAGGGAAGTAAAAGTTTTTAACTGATAAATAATGGAAAAGATTTATTGAAGAATGAATGAATTAAAAGAATGGAGATTTAACTTGTATAAGTTCAATTGCATTTTCTTTAACATAAATAACTTACCCAAAATTAAAAGTTGAAATGTTAAATAAGAAACAAGAATTGAATATTTTACAAGTAGGAATTTAGAAAACGAAGTATTCAATAAACTACTGTTATAATAAGAATTAAATGCTATAAACTAAGGTTATAATTGAAATTTTACTGAAAATAAAGTTAAGAATTATTAATAGATGATATGAACCTTAGTATATAACATGAAATTCAAAATAAGGATCTATTATATGATTATTCACTTAAGTATGTTTTGATCTCCCCTATTTTAATATAATAGAAGTAGGAAGAATTGAAATGACTGTAATCCATAGTTAATAGATAAATAAAAACTTCCACTTATAAGAATGAATGTTAGCAGATTAAGAATTTAAGGGAAATCTTACAAATGAAGAGTAAGGAAATGAAGATATTCAAAATATTTGTTGTTACTAATGGGAATTTATTTTATAAACTTAAGTAATAAAAAGGAAATACAATTGTAATGAATTTTGGGATAATTGGAAAATAAAACTTGTAAGAAACAAAGAAATCCCTCATAAATGAAGGGAAGAAAATCAAACCACTGAATTATGAAATAAATGTATAATAAGCTATTTTGGTGTTGGTTTGAATTGTTTGGTTGATGTATGTTCGCTGGGTAAGGAATTTTGGAGTTGTTGGATGAACAAATAATCTATCTTTGTTCCATCTAAGACTGTTGAGTATAGGATGCACTTGATAGTTATTTTTCATTTCGTACAATTTCAGAATTTGAACCCGAACAACTAATTGGTTGTTTGATTGAATGATTGTCTGTTGGTGGCATGTGCTGTTTGCTAAAATTTATGGTTGTGCATTTGATTGGATATAAATGATTGAATCTACCCAAACATTTCACTGTAAAATAAATATTTAACCTCTTAGATTATATAAGTGAATACAGGTGTTGGAAGCAACTGCTACTGCTTTTGGTTCCAAAATAATAAGCGTATTGCCCGACAGATAGGTACGTTTTCGGATTACGATTAAAGCGCTATTTATATATTTTTCCGTGTGGGATATTTTATTTTGGATATATATGTAATATATTTGTATATTTGGATATTATATTTTCTCCAGAGTCCCTCCGTACAAAGGAGACTCTGCCAAAAATTTTCGTAAATTTTGGACTTAGAATTTTGTTGAAATTGTTTTCCAACTTTAATAATTCAAGTATTAAAAGACATAATGATTATAAACCAAGTGTAATTCATTAAAGGAAATTAATTTAGTAAATTATTGTTATAAGTTAATATTTGAAATTAGATATACTATTTATTCTTCCTTCTCCCTTCCTTTTCCTTTTCGGGGACGAAAAGTTTTGAGTGGGGGAGAGTGTAACGACCCGTAATTTTCGTTAATTCAATTTAGTCATTTTAATAGGATTTAAATAATTTAAGTTAGAAAGAAATTAAGATCTGTGATTTTTTTTGAAGCAAATGACTAAATGAAATGAAACCATGGGAATTTAAGTCTAAGAATTTCCAGTTGGAACAAAATGACGAGAAATTTAAGTGCTGTAAATTGTTATTTATAGGCTAAGAAATTAATATAAGAAAACAAATGGGAAGATTTCATTTATTTCATGGTTTTAATTCGTTTTTCTTTAATAAGTTGTAATTGAATTTAGTAGAAAATAATATGTATTAAACCTACTTATAGAATTCGAAGCTAATTCAAATGAATTTAAGTAGTGAAAAGGCTTTACCTGTATATATATTTAATATGAGAAATAAATGGGAATATTAAATTAATTTAATGCGGTAAAGGAATGAAAACGGTAATTAGAATAAATTAAGGAATTCTGTAACGCAAGTAATAAATCTGTACCTTGAATGAACGTTTCACTTTGATAAATTATTTAAATGAGATGACTTAATAAATAAATAATTAGGTCAATTGGTATGTGGTGAAATTTGATGTTGAAATATTTTGTAGATAAGGGTTTAGGTGGAATGGGTTAATTTATGAAATAAAGGATAGAAATCATATAAAACGTTAAGCAAGTTGATTAATGTTGTAACGTAAGGTGTAAATGTAAATTCCAATGGAAACATATCCTTATTTTAGGTAGAAATTTCAGGTATATTGATAAAGTGGAGTATATACACTTAGTAATAAATTTAGTACAGGAAAAACGAAATGGAAATATTGAATTTATTTAATTCGTATATATATTACCTATTTATATGGCCTATTAAATTTAATCGGATATCAATGGCAATTAATTCCTTAAATTAGTGCAATCAATGTATGATTAATTGATAACGATGAAAAGGTTGATTATATTCAGTGTGAACAACGTAAAATATTATCATAGCATGATACTTGGTTTGAATAGAAGGGTGAAATGGGGAATCAAATTTTATTTAATGATAATAACGTTAGTATTGGTTAATAGATAGATTTCAATGCAGTAACCAAATAAATGGAATAAGATGAGTATATATTGCATAGAAATGAAATATAAATTGTCACATTTGGTAGGAGCTAACTTTTAGAAACATATAAATGTTGAATCAGTAAATATTAAATTCCATTTAATATAAGAATTCAAAGGTGGAAGATTTACATTTGGATTGGAAATTGGATAGTTATTAATTAAAAGTGACCATTGAATAAATTTATGCAAACGTGATATAATGTTAATAGATGGGGATCAACTTTTATTTATGTGTTTAAGGGAATTTAATTTCTATAGTATGATAATCGAAATTAATGGAAGATATAACCATGTCAATTATGCATATAAGGTAATAAGGTAATGAAACCGAGGTAAATTAATTAATTGAGACTTTAAGTAAAATTAACGTGTGGAATTGACCAAGGTTCAATAAAATGAGAATTTGATTGTTTATATTTATTGGTTGAGAAAGGTAAATGTGTATTTGGGGAATAAATTTAGTCAGACTTAAATATTGAATTTAATTTATTAATATATATGATAAATGATGATTAAATAAAAAACCCAATACTCTATATATATGTATAATATTTGAGTGAAAAATATAATACACTTATAAATGTGGAATTAAGAGTTTACAACAACTATTTTGAGTAAAGAAATTGTTCATTCAAGTAAATTTGAAACATCGCAATAGGTGTAGATTAAGTGTTGCGTTAAATAAATTATAAATGAATAAATTTATAGTGTTGAATTCAATTGGATTGGAATTAATAAATAGTTAAGAAAAATAAGGGTTATTAATAATTTGGAATTTAATTATGGTAAAAAGGTTAATTGCAATCCAAAGATGAGTTGGAATGGAAATCAAGTATTTATTTAATTTGATTTAAGATGAGAGTATAAGTATATGATTTAATAATTGGGGTTAGAATAAAATTTATAATATCTAAATAATAAGAAAACGCAGAGGTTAACACTGCGAAATTGATATACTTATAAATTTTAATTCATATCCAAGCTTGCTAAATTATTTGAAATTGATTGGACTATATAAGTAATGAAATTTGGCCAATATTTAAAGTTGAAAGAAAATTTGGATTTTATGATTTATTTTAATTTATTTAATAAATATTAAAAATAGCCATTTTTGTCACGGACTCGGATTTCGACGAAACCAGTTTCATCGGATCCGCAACGGTGAATTATAATAATGTTTCAAGTTTCGTAGTGATCGGACTTGTCGTTTGATCGTACGGACTCGAAACGCCTTGAAATTTACGCATTTTGAAATCAATGTGAAATTTTTGTTTTTTTGGCATAACTTCTTCATACGATCGAATTTGGTCGCGAAACTTTTTCCATTGCGTTCAGAATATTTTAAAACACCTATTTGAATATATAGTTTTAACAAATCCGACTCCGGAGGCATAGCGGGCTTTTTGGACCATGGTTTGTCACGCACGTTCGCGTATCCAGTCTAGCTACCCTACCTCTAGCCTATCTATAAATATACATCTATAAACCCTAGCTCCTTTCTTTTTCATTTGCTGTACGTTCATTTCTTCACTCTTTTCTCTTCCCCAAATGCATACATCTCAGATCCAATTCCAGATCCATCCACAGTTCAAAATCAAAAGTCAAAACTCAAAAATTTCAGAAAATTCCAGAAAAAATATATGTTGAAGTATTCGATACGCGTAAAATACTGGTGAAATTCGTTTTTCAATTGGAGCTGTCGTTCATCCAGAATAAATTCAAACAGCCCCAAAACCGTTCATCATCGTCGCGCAAAAAGTTGTCGGATCGGAAAAACATTTCTGGGTTTTGGAGAGGGAACCGAGGGGATCGCATCTATGTATTTTGTTTGGCGTTTCGACGGTTGGATGCGGAGAATTTTTCGATTTGGGTTGTGAAGGAAGGGCGGGCTGTAGTGTTTCACGCGATTATGCTGTGTAGCCTGCGTGCGCATGAAGGCGGTGACGTGGCGAAGGATAGTGGGAGGGTGAGTTTGTGTCGTTTATTTATTTGAATTCAATCATCATTTTTCGCCATAACTTTCTCATACGAAGTCGGATTCACACGAAATTTTTTTTTGTTAGGATCGTAATTTAATTCCGGACTCGATGACGCTGGTTTGGACGAATTCTGAGACGGGCGAATTTTTGGGTTTAAATCGAATTTAAATTCGATTTAAATTCAAAAGGTGAGTGTTTTAACCCACTCACAATTACTAGAAGCTTTTATGTTTGTTAAATAAATTTTAGAAATGAATAGAAATTTATTTATGAGCTTTTGGCATGTTATTTCATCCATATCTGTTGAATTGCATTTATTGAATTTAGCTGTTAATTAAATTGATTAATTGCGTATTAATTTGCTGTTAGGAATTTTGTTTGAATATGAAATGCTAGTTAACAGTTATATAAATTATCTCTAAATATAAATGGTTAGATTAATAGTTGAAATTTAATTTGAATAAACTGACAGTTATTACCCGTTGCATATTATCGAACTAATATTGTTATTGATTGATATGGGTTGATAGTGATTGATATTGATTGATGGTTGAAATTGGGTGATGGATGTGTTGTTGAATGGATGATTTATGTGGATATCATTAACTGCCAGTTAGTATGCATTTTACATTTTCGGGATTGTGGTTTGAAATGATAAAACCGCAAAGTTTTATTTTTAAATTGCGGATTGAAATGATAAATATCCGTATCACTTGACCATAGGATAGAAAATTATATACAGGCACCACGGTCTATATATAACTATTTTAATGTGATTTCTATGGTTTGGATTGAATACGGTTTATAAATCTTAAATTTTATATTGTATAAATATTTTATTCCATATTTATATACTTATGAAGTTAAAATTTAGGAATTTAAAAAGGTGGATAAATTTCTTTATTGAAATGGAAGAAATTTAGAAAATGGAGTTGGTAAATTTATATCCTATGTTTAAATGTAAAGTTGAAAATTTTAAGATATGATATTTGAAATTGGATTTTCCCAAAATAAATAGAAATGGATATTCCAGTAAAAATTGAATTGGAAAATATATATATATATATTTTACTAGAAATTGAAGTTTTATTAATTATGGATTTTATGTGAATGGTCAAGATTAATTAATAGAATATTGATTTTGAAAGGATAAAAATCCAACTTTAGTTGAAATATTAATGCTCAAAAATGGATATAAATATATATAAAATTGAAATGGTTTTGGGACTTGAGGTAATATTTTGGATTTTGGTTTAACTTTAAAAGAAGAAATATTTGAAAAGCCGTGTAATATATTCTTTATAAAGCAACAGTAAAGTTAAACCTTTTTAATTCGTATACCGTTGAATATCCAAACCATTTGAGTTTAAAAGTTATGGTTTGAAATTATGGATTTCCAAAAATATTAAGCTTTGAAAATATTCGATTTTCAGATATTATGAAGCTAAAGCCTTTTAATTATTGGAAAGGAATTTTATTTGGAATAAGTGGTAAATTATGGTTTTGGGTTTTGGAATGATATCGTAATATTATGGTTTTGAAATGGATGATATTCTGGTTTTAAAGTATAAACAAATTTTAAATGACCGCGGTGTTATAATAACGATTGGTTGGCAAAGAGACCGGGATCGGATATGGACATACTCTCTGTCGATACCGAAAACCACTTTGACTAACCGTGTACGCGGTGGAGTTCCCAGAATGAAGTAGGTGGTGGCGACGTTTCCTGTAAGGTAAATACGTGGACCCAACTCCCGTGAGTTGGCATAAGGTGGCTAAAACAGGAGCGATTCTCAGGCCAATGAGGTCATTCCTCTGATCGGACGCTCCTCTTCGATATTATACTTTGACTTGGATTGATTCAGTGGCCACTTCTATATTTTGATTTTTGGGGGAGTTAGTTCGAGGTGGGCGGCAGCTGCGCGCTGCGCGTTACCATCAGCCTGGATAGCAATTGGTATATCTACCCTGGCATTGCCTAGTTGTGCCGTGTCACCTACCCTATCGCGCCTTGTACGAGTTTGGTTTTCTCCCGTAGCCCGTGTGGTATCCTCTAGTGGCTTCCCGATCAGGAGGGACTATGATATTGGATGGACTACTGGGACTATTACGTGTTAAGGGCTATATGGGTAACCCCTTAACGCTATTAAAAAGTAAGTTTATTTTATAAATAGACACTATTATAATAGCGCAATATACTACATAGTAAATAGTTTAAACGGATCCTTAGGAGATGTAAATCCCGAGCATCTCTTGAGTTACTGCACTCATATTTATGTCTGTTTATTTAACTCACATAAGATATTCTAGTCTGACTCGAGTGTTTTGTCTTTTCAAATTCGCTCGGGTCAGTCCGAGCGTTTCAGGATAGCAGGTTTTAGCTTTGGAGGACGAAGACGAAGATTCAGTATTATTTTATATATATATAGTATTGCACTACACACTCTTTCTATTCCGCTGCATTGTCGTATTTGGTATGTGTAACTCTAATATTCATTGTATAAGTAAAATCAAGCTTTTGTAAACTGTTTATGAACTGTATATTTGTTATTATATTTTATCCTTCCGCTGTGAGATTCTGTTTTGTTTTATTTCTTCTCTGTTTTTCTTATTTACCCCATAACAATCCACCCTTGCGTATGCTTTGATTGGCACGTGTGTCGGTTTAAAGTGTGCGAAAAGGCGGGACGTTACAGTAGATCCACTACGAGCTATCACTCAACTTCACGTCTTCTTCAAGGTGGCTCGTCATGAATCACATTGTAACAACCTGCACCTCAATGGGCCTGAACTTCGACTAAATCAAAATCCAGGTCCATTAAGACACAGATCATTGGTTTTGATAGCTTGTAATAAACACAATTATATTAGAGTGCTATCAATATAAACTCACATTGGAATAGAAAAATATAATAGAATATAAATACCGACTAAGGCTAATACCTTGGAATCAATGGTATTCCTTAGATATCTAATTGCCTTATCAGCGCCGAGCATGAATCAGAAGATCCCACCAACTGCAGTTGTAGTCTTGCACCAGTAGCATGTCCCTCTTAATCTATCATTTCCTTTTGGTATATTATTTTACTATTTCTTTTATTGAAATAGTCAGTGCAAACTATGAAAAAGAATATTCATAATTTATATATTTCTTTCTTTTTTGGTATAATCCTTGTTAATTCAAACGACACACTTTTTATACATATTTTTGGAATTGGATAATTTGTGTAAATTAAACATAAATAGACACAATTAAATTATACACCGCTTCCAATAAATTAAAATATAGAAATTCACATTCCAAGTTAAATTAGGGCAATCTAAACTAACAGTAACATTTTACAACCTAACTATAAATTTGGAATAAACTTTACAACTTTATCGACATTCAAGTTTAACAAATTTAGGTACTGATTTTCAAATTTCTGGATTATGGGGTAAATAACATTCCTATTCCAATTACCTATTTTAAAGAATATGCAGGCAATATTCCTATACGTTCATTTTAAGTCTATAACTCATCAGATCTTATATAGGCATAATAATTGAATAATAATTCAACGATTAAAATTTCATTGTTATTATAAATAAATTACATAATTTCTCTCTCACATTTCAAGATTTCAAATTCTCCAAAATCTGAATCCATTCCTTTACTTAACTCACTTTCCATTCTAATAAAAAATAATATATATAATAAGGTATATACATACTATTAGAATTACAGATCTGAGAAGAGATTTAGGATTAAGGGGAATATAGATTTATAACTATGGAAATTTACCTTTTTTCATAGTGTCGATTCGCACTTTTTCTTCTTTTATTTTTATTTCCACCCTTCTCTAATTACATATACATATAATATAATATTTTATTATTAATAGAAATAGTGGAAAGAGGAAAATGATGGAGCTTAGTTAGGCATGTATTTATTGACGCTCGAATCAATCATAACCATTACATTAAAATAATTAAATACGGTTATTAGCTAAGTTCAAATCTTAGTCGCAACTATACGATCGGTCGATCGCTCCCCTATAGGCGGTTGATTGCTAGCGGTCGACTGGCCCAAGGATGGGATCAACCGATGGGGTCCTGCATTTAATATTATTTATTTTCGTTTTTAATTATTTTCATTCCAAAAAATGCAAACGCTAATAACTTCTACATTTGAGCTCGATCACAAAACTCCAAATATGAAAGTTGCTTAGAAAATCGCTATAAACATAATGCTGTAAGTTTCATGGTCAAATTCTGATATTTTCTCAAATTCCATTTTATAGCCTTATTAATTATTTGTTTATTACAGTTGATTTTACGGCATGTTACATTCTCTCCCTTAAAAGAACTTTATACCTGAAATTCCTTAGGGGTTGAATCATGTAAATACTCTAAGCTATCCAACCAATTAGCGTACAATCATTTTGCAGCCAAATGTATACATGTGCATGTTATATCGCAACATATAAGACATGCATGCGAAATAATTCTAAATCGGTGCCTCCTACATGAATGCGTTCTTTTAAAATCATTTTGAAAATATGATGCAAACAACCTGTATATACTAAAAGTTCTATATGTATATTGAAAGTTCTATATGTATGCAAGATGGGAGGCTAAAATTGTTATTTTGAGAACAAAGTAAAGGTTGAAGAAGATAAGTATTTATTGAAGAATAAGGGGAGCAATGAGAAATGTTGTTCTCAATTTGAATGAATGGGCAAGATCGGAATGGAATGCCAATAAGCGACAATGAGGTCATCGAGGCAACAAATGTCAGTATTAAAGCAATAGCTTGAAAAGTCAACATTGTACTAAAGTATAATACTTTTCTTCTACACAAAAGGGTTAAATGTAACTACAAATAAAGGCGTCGAACACTAAGGAAGAACATACTAAAATTCAAGATGTCAGATGTGAAGAAGGAAAAGCAATCAAGCATTCAGTAAGGGGTATCTAACTTTAAGTAACCCTAGGGAGATATCAAATCTGTATAGTTAAAGGTGTTGTATGTTTAAGAAGAGATGACAGGTCTTTGAAGGTATCGAATATGAGCATAACAAGAGGGTCATCGAACTTTAACAATCGAAAAGATATCACATTAAGGTATCGAATCTCTAAGGATGTTGAACTACTAATGTTATCAAACTTGAATGAAGGAATAGAAGGTATCAAGCTTCAACAACTATAGAAGTTATCGAGCATGTAAGGAGGAAGAGATATCATATCTCAAACAATTTCTAAAAATATCGAGCATATAAAAAGAACAAAGTGGTGTCAAATATCAACAAGTCCCAAGATACTATGCTACAAAGGATATCGAACCTGAAGACAATCAGAGGGAGTCGCTGAACCACTGCAATACAGATGCTAATAGAATTAAGAATAAAGAGAGGTGCCACATCATCAAGGGATATCAAATACATAGTCACGAATTGGGCATATCGGGACTCTATGAAATAAGCAATAGATATTGAGCCTTTACAACTATGACTATTGTAAAGCATCCACAAGCGGCAAGTGGTCTCGAGATTACAAGCAGCAAAGGATGTCGAACTTCAAAGGATATAAAGAATATCGAATGTCTCCAATTATGGGGGATGCCTCATATCATCTGTATAAAGAAGGATTCTGAATATCATCAATGTAAAGAGGGATGTCGAATTTCACCAATATGAAGAAGGATTCTGAATATCATCAATGTAAAGAGGAATGTCAAATGTCATCAATATGAAGAAGGATTCTGAATATCATCAATGTAAAGAGGGATGCTGAATGTCATCGGTATGAAGAAGGATCCCGAATGTCATCAAAAATACAAAGGATATCGAATATTAGCAATACAAAGGATATCAAAAGGATATCAAATATAGCAATACAAAGGATATTGAATATTAGAAATGCAAAGGGACATCTAATATTAACAATTCACACAACATATTGAAGGGCATGTGGTAGCTATACTGCCTACTGCCATCCCTATAAATACGGACCCCATGGCTACATGTGAGGGTTGAATTTTTCTCATCTAATTCCTTATATTTTCACGTTGTAAACCTTAAATCAAATTGGGCATTTTATAGAGCTGATTGTACATTTGTGACTTTTTCACAAAAGGACTTGAACAATGAACATTGCATAACATACTTCAATCGAATAAAGCTATTTACTCAATTGTTAAATTTTCGACATGCATATGACTTCTAACACTTGACTCGGACTACAAACATGCATACTCCATTTTGTTGTAATTAAACTAGAACTTTCATTTGCATACTTCTCCAGTGCTTTGCATAAGGCTACCTAGGCCCTTATTTGAACTTGGCTTGCTTTATCTTGCATATTTGAGGAGGAAAATTGTTAAAAAGGGTATTTGTGATGGTTTACCCCTTAGGCATATGATGAGATTTCGTAGTTCGGGGAAGCTAGCACTGAGATTTGTAGGAACCTTCTCAATAGTGGCTAGAGTATGGAAGTTGGCATATAGGGTAGAGCTTTTGGAGAAGTTGGCGAGGGTACATGATGTTTTCCATGTCGCATTTACGAAAGTGCCTTCACGATACATCTACCATGGTTGAGCCATGTCAGTTAGAGGAGGTTAAGATAGAGCGAAAGTTATTTGTTTGCCGTGCACCCACTCGTATATTAGAGCATGGTACAGAGTGACTACACAATAAGGAGACCGGACTTGTTAAAGTCCAATGAGGAGATGACCCAACAGAGAATACATAAGAGGCTGAGGAGAAGATCCAAACTACCCACCGATAACTCTTCTCTGGTACGTCTTAAATTTGAAATTCCCTTGAGTGTAAATTGGAAGTCTACAGGGTGGATCGTGTAGTGTATATGCAAGTATGTGTGACACAATATATATGATGCAATTAAAGGAGTAATAATCTAGGTAGCTATTGAATAAGCATACCAGGATTTTATACTGGTTCGAACATCCCGTCCTACTTTTAGCCCCGAAGCCCCCCTTCGTAATTCGACTATCAAACACCCTCACTTCGCTCGGAGGAATAGGCTTGGTTACAATAACTTGTTCTTGTCAAGTATGTGTTCTATAACACGGATATTGACTAACAGGTACAAATGCTTCCAATATATATCAAGAGAGTATTGACTGTGGAGAACTGAATATATGGAAGAGTGAAATATAAGTATAGATTGTTAACGATCAAGAATATAACAAAGTATGTAAGTAGAGAGTGCAAGTAAGTAAGGTAAATGTTCTCTTTGATTCTTAACGATATATATAGTTGTAGAGAGGTTCCTTAAGTAGTTGAATTTATTAACAAGTGCTCCATAGTTGCTTCTATTGATGATGAGGAGTTGCAGCGAAGAGAAGTAGAGATGTCTATTCGAATGTGGCAGTTGATGTTTGAATTTAAATTCCGAGTTCGAAATCATACGTCTGGTATTTGTATCAGACGTCTGATACTATATATTTTTGTACATGGTAGATTTTCAGACGTCTGAGTGCATCTACCAAACGTATGGTCTTGTCTGTTTTGTTGTTCCAAAGGACTTTTCTGGCTTGTGCATCCATACGTATGAAACTTTCATATGTCTGTTTTATGCATCTTTCTTGTTGCTTCTTTGATCTTATCGACTTGTAGTCTCTTGTAACATTCTTTGAGCTTTGTTCTTGTCTTTCTAGTGATGTTGCTGTAGCAAGTACTTGTATATAGAAATATATATGCATATCTGATTTACATTGTATATTTGTTGTCATCGAAACTGTAGATTCGATTTCCTAACAATATCCCCCTTTTGATGATGACAACTATACAATGTACTTATATATGATTTTATAAATCTTCCCCTGAATATGTGCTTTTCATAACTTATTGTGATCTCCCCCTGAATATTATTTCTCCTCCTTTGGCATTATCAAAAAGGATATATACCTTATTAAATGTAGAAATCATGAAATATTTTACTAATCGTTGTAAGATAGAAATATACACAGAGATAACACACCAAAAGAGAAATTTCATTAAATATTATAATCGGGTACATTCATAGATTTTTATCAATTGTACATAAGATGGAGTCCTAAAAATCTATGAGTCTTTTGGGGAAGCTTTTTCTTGATCATCTCCTTTATCTTCATTTTTGGAAGAGCTAGGTTGCTTTGTAGGAGATGTCGGAGCTTGTTCTAGAGGTTTGTTTTCCTCAAAAAGTTTGGAATATTTCAAAGGAGGAGAAGACACTAGGGTTGACCAATCTTCTAAAGGTGGTGTAGGGCCACGAACCCTTTGAAGAACCTATTTGAGAACCGATAATTCAGTTGAAAGTGATGTTTCAACTGTGGCCATACGTATAGCAAAAGATGTTTCAAAACTGCCAATGCGCTTAGCCAAAAATTTTTGATTACGAGATAAGATATACTGATTTTGAAGAGTGAGGTCTTGAATACTTTTATTTGGATTCGTCTCTGTTCGAGTCTCCAAAATCTCATCGTGGCACGTAAAATCAAATGGTGCAGGAGGAGTAGTTTCGCGATATTGTTCCACCTCTTGTGATGGTTCAGGGTGTGGTTGAGGTGGACCCAGCTTGTCTGACTTGATGATGTTGTGTCCACTCTTCAAATGAACTCCGGAGGATTTTCCAGTAGGTGCATTAGTGAGAAAAACTTCGTGGAAGCATATTTTAAAAAAATATTATTCAAAAGTGGATAAATAGGAGGGGATGTTGTGAGCACGTAGAAGTCTCATGATGTATGCGGGATAGATAATCGATGGGCGCGATCGAGTCCAAAAACGTTTGAGCTCGTCAAATATAAATTTAGCCAAATTTACCCTTGTTCCACTGAATAGAGCATACAGGGCCTTGTGTTCTAACTCCATTATCTGCTCATGACTACCAAGTCGAGGGATGATAGAGTTGATAATCATTTGAGTTAGGAGTCTTGCCTTAGATCTTAGGTATTTAGATGCAAACTTAGGCATTTCATCTTCTCACATTTGATGCGTGATATTGTCCATTGGTTTGAAACGCATATTGAGAATATTATATAAATCTTTGCCCGTGTCAGAATAGCCGAGAGTTATGCCTATGATTCCTGGAGTGAGCCTAATCGTGTTGCCATAAATGCTAGACCATAGCCAATTATCTTCGTTTTCAGTGTTCCAAACCGATGTTTTATCCAAATTAGCGTAGAAGAGAAATATAGCCAACTGATCAATTTAGATGTTATTGGGATTGAAAGATATCAAAGTTTCTAAACCGGCACTTTCACACATTTCATCTAAATCGAACATTGGGAACTTAAGTAAGTTATAAAATGGACCTGTGTGGAATTTCTTCTTCTGAATATCCTCATATCTCTTGAGTGAATGCGGTACTCGATTCATCCATCGTTCAATTTGATCATCTGAGCAAATTTGAGGATTTGAGGAAGTTGCTTAGTCTTGTTTTCTCTTAGAGATTTTAGGATTTGTTGTTTTAGGAACCATCAAGTTTGATCAAGTTTGGAAGAGAAAGGATTTTTGAGAAGCAAAAAATCGAGATTACTATAGAAATAAAATGAAACGAAGTAAGAAAGGTAAAAAATAGACGTTAACTGGGTGTATAAATGTGTCGATTGAATTTCAGACGTCTGGAAGGTAATTCAGACGTTTGATTTAACTTAGTTTTAAGACAGTAAATAGAATCAAACGTATGATTGTTGTGGTAGACGTCTGTATTTGGTTGAATTGTAAAATTTGATAGTCAGAGAGATTTTTCAGGCGTCTATTTATATTATCAAACGTCTGCAATAGATCAAATTTTCATTTCCGAATAATATATAGATTTCTCAGACGTTTGATGTAAATATTAGACGTCTGAAATAGATCGAATTTTCAGAATATGGTGGCAGAGACTTTATTCAGACGTCCGGTTCATAGTTCAGACGTCTGAAATAGTTTAGTATCTATTTTTTAGTAAGCAGAGACAATTTTCAGACGTCTGGAAGGCTATATCAAACGTGTGACATATGCACGATGGTGTAAAATTTGTGTGATATCAGAGTGTCAGACGTCTGAAGGCAACGTTCAGACATCTGAAATGGCCAATTTTTCTAAAAATAGCCTAATTTTGAAGGGTGTTGCTTATTTTTCGACTTTTTTTTAAATATTGTATTATTTTTGTGAAACAGAATTACAAATTTACGTAGATATAAATACAATTAAAATAATTTAATCTATTTAGATGGC
Source organism: Allium cepa (assembly GCA_030765085.1). Lineage (NCBI taxonomy): Eukaryota > Viridiplantae > Streptophyta > Magnoliopsida > Asparagales > Amaryllidaceae > Allium > Allium cepa. Next base: position 625,616,013 of record CM060940.1, on the reverse strand, counting down.
GATGGAGTTTTGCGATCTTCAGACTTGTCATCCCTCCATGGCTTGAGTGGAGACCATATATTTCCACGTTCGTGGGTTTTGGGGGAACCAGAGAAACGCCTTGGTGAAGGATCCAAAAGTGTACGATAGAGGATGAGGGATCCAAAGAACTGAAAGGAATCAGAAGTGGTTCATGTACATCCTTCTTCCATGAATTACAAAATTTTATCACTACTTGCTCCACAAAACTTAGTCATCGTGACGTGACTTTTTGTTCAAAATATAATTCTCATTGTAGATCTATTTGCTGCTTTTGATAGTGATGTATCTCAACAATTTTCTTCTTGGTGTTAGGAGAAACAAATAGAGCTCGTTTGGACTTCTTGTTATCGGGAGTGAATCTCGTGTGATAGGAGGAACACCTATACGCCGGTTCCTGATTTGGTGTAGGGGTAGGAAGGCGTTGAGGTGTATCCATTGAGCTATCCGTTGCAGTTGTCCAAAAGGATAGATGAGAATTTTTAGAAGACATGATTATATTTTCTATTGTAGAAAAATATGAAATCTATATGTATTCTTTACTTCTTGTTGTGTAAAGATTTATATATAATTTCAAAAATTATTTATAGGTAATTTTCAGAAACCAACCACCTAAAAAATTTAAGGTGAAGGAGTTACCAATTTTAATTTGTGAATAAAAAAAACTTTTAGCTAAACATAGAATAAATGAAGATGTGGTTATTAGTTTAGAAGATCATTAAGAGAGCATATTCCTAAATCACGTCGCAGTTTAACAAAAGTTTGTTCATTTAATGGTTTTGTGAAAATATTTGCTATTTGATTCTCGGTATTTACGTATTCTAATGTAATAATTCCCTTTGCTACATTGTCAGATAAAAAATGATGTCGTATATCTATATGTTTAGTACGCGAGTGATTTACAGGGTTTTTTGTTAGATTTATTGCACTCGTGTTATCGCAATATATTGGTGATTTATTGATAACTTCGCCAAAATCCGTAAGTGTTTGTTGAATTTATATCACTTGTGCACATGCTAGAGCTGCTAAAATATATTCGGCTTCGCAAGTAGATAAGGAGATATAATTTTTCTTTTTGCTAAACCATGAAACTAATGATTGTCCGATCAAGTGACATGTTCCAATAGTACTCTTACGATCTATTTTATATCTACCGAAATCCGCATCACTGTATGAAACTAGTTCAAACGATGATCCCTTAGGGTAAAACAAACCGTAATCTCTAGTGCTAGATAGATATCGTAAGATACATTTAACAGCTCTTTAGTGAGATTCTTTTGGTTTTGCTTGAAATCGAGCACAAAGACATACACTCATCATAATGTCGGGTCGACTAGCCGTCAAATAGAGTACGGGGCCAATCATACTATGATATAATTTTTCATCGAAATCTTTTTCGTTATCATCTTTGTCCAAGTGAACACTAGCACTCATTGGTGTTGGTTTGCTTGAAGTTTTATCCATTTCAAAACGATATAAAAGATCGTTATAATATTTTTCTTGATGAATAAAAATATCATTTTCAAGTTGTTTTATTTGTAAACCTAAGAAGAAATTTAATTTTCCTACGTGAGATATTTCAAACTCATTTTTCGTAATATTTGAGAATTGATTACAAAGATTTTCGTTAGTTGAACCAAAATTAATATCGTCTACGTAAATTTGTACAACTAAAATATCATTATTTCCTCGTTTAATAAATAAAGTTGTATCAATTTTACCTATTTGAAAACCAGATGTAATTAAATGATTTTTAAGACGTTCTTACCAGGCAAGGTGGGCTTGTTTTAAACCATATAAGGCTTTTTGTAATTTAAAAACATGGTCGGGATATTTTTCATGAACAAATAATGGAGGTTATTCAACATATGCGTTTTCTTTAGTAAAACCATTTAAAAAGGCACTTTTGACATCCATTTGAAATGTTTTAAAATTATGATGATTTGCAAAAGCGAATAATGTACGTCTGGCCTCGAGTCTCGCTGCTAGAGCAAAGGTTTCATCGTAGTCGATACCTTCTTCTTGATTATAACCTTGAGCAACTAAACATGCTTCATTTATAACTATATTTCTGTTTTCATCGGCTTTGTTTTTAAATACCCATTTTATTTCTATAACCCATTGATTTTTTGGTCTAATTCCCAAACATTATTACGTTCAAATTGATTTAGTTCTTCTTGCATAGCTATTATCCAAAAGTTATCGTTTGAAGCTTCTTTATAATTTTTTGGTTCAAAATTTGACACAAATGCTATATGACTTATTTGTTTAAGTTGATTTATAGTTACTCTAGAATTGAGATCTCTAATGATATTATCTTTTGGATGATTCTTAAGAATTCTAGGAGATGATAGTAAGGTATTATATTGTGCATTTGTCTCATTATTAAAAGAATTTGTTGTATTTGTCATTAGAATTATTTCTTCATCGTCATTAATATGATGGTTAAGAAGATTTTCATTGAACGAAACATGTAAACTTTCTTTAATAGTGTTATTTCGTTTATTAAAAATTCTATATGCTTTGCTATGATCTGAATATCCAACAAAGATTCCTTTATTGGCCTTCGGGTCAAATTTTCCTAAATTTTCTTTTGTATTTAATATAAAACATTTTGATCTGGAAGTTTTAAAGTATGATACTTTAGGTTTTCTTTCAAAATATATTTCAAAACAAGTTTGTTTAGTCATAGGTTGTATGGTTACTCGATTCAAAACATAACAAGCTGTGGCAATAGCTTCAGCCCAAAAATGTTTTAGTAGAACACTACTATTTAATAGTGTTCGTGCACATTCTTGTAACGCACAATTTTTTCTTTCTACCACGTCATTCAGTTGAGGTGTGCGGGGAAAAGAAAAATTATGACTTTTACCTTTTTTATTACAAAAATTAGCAAAAATACAATTTTCAAATTCTCCACCGTGATCACCTTGAATATTTTTAATTTTCAATTCCATTTGTTTTTTAATTCTTTTAGCAAAAAATTTAAACATACCAAAGGTGTCACTTTTATGTTTTAAAAATAAAGTCCATGCTATCTTGAAAAATCATCAATTATTACGAAAACATATTTGTTGTGATTTATAGATCATACTTAAGTTGGACCTAATAAATCTAAATGCAATGATTCTAATGGTTGTTATGCAGAAATTTTATTTTTAGATTTAAAAGAACTTCTCTTTAATTTTCCAATTTGACAGTCGTCACATAAATTTTTTACTTCGTAATTTATTTTAGGTCACCCTCTAACTAGCTCATATTTTTCTAATTTATTAATATATTTAAAATTAATATGACAAAATCGTTTATGCCATAACCATGGATCGTCATGTTTGGCGGTTAAACACAAATTTGAATTTCGATTTATATTCATGTTTAAGACATAAATATTTTTGTTTCTAAAACCCTCAAATATAAGTTGTTTGTTATTGTTGAAAATATTACATCTATCTTTTTCAAAATTAATTTGAAAACCTTTATCGCATAATTGACTAATACTAAATAGGTTGTGTTTTAGATTTTCTATTAACAAAACATTTGTAATAATAGGAGAATTAGAAATACCAGAGTTGATGACTTCTCCAATGCCCACGACGTATCCTTTTGAGTTATCTTCAAAAGTTACCGTTCCACCATTGATGTATGTTATATTTGACAATATTTTTGAATTTCCGATCATACACTTGGAGCATCCACTATCAAGTATTCATTTCTCCTTATTTTTTATTTTGGGTACTTGCAAAATAAAAGATGGTTTAATTGGTACCCATATACTTTGTTAGGGTCCTAGATGTTAGTGGGAGTAGGTAGCCATACCTAAGAAGGTTTTGTACCTTTATGAATATAATTTTTATTATAGACTACATTTTCTAAAAAATTATTACATGTTTTTGTCTAATCAAATTATTATTTGTATTAGGAATCCAAATTTTTATATTTCTAATATTCGTATTAGACTTAGGTGATCTTTTAGTCTTTTTTATAAATATAACTATATTTTTTAATATCATCCCACTTTGTTCAGGAATACTTTTAAACCCTATTCCATTTATATTACCTGATGGTTTTGAAGTTTTGATAAGGATTTCCAAATCTTTTTTTTCCTTTATTAAATTTTAAAACATTATTTGTAATTTTATCTAATTTTTATTTTAATTCTAAATTTTCAATATTTCAATATTACTTTTCAAGTTGACATTTTCTTTTAACAAGTTATCCTTTTCTAATTTAGTTTTATTAAAATCAATAGCAATAGTCTCATTTTCAACCAAACTATTTTTAATTATTTCTTGAGATAATTCTAGTTCTTCTTCTAAAATAATTTTTTCATCTTTTAACATTCCTGCTTCAAGTTCTAATCTATTTATTTTGGTTATTTGTTCTTTGTTCTAGTTTTTAATTTCTCTAAATTTATCACCTAATTCCATGCTAAGTTCTAACTAAGTTCGGGACATACCTCATCAGTTTGTGCCATAAAGCACACATTAGCTTATTCTCTATCACTATTGCTATCAATGTATGATGATGATGAAGAATCCGAGTCATCCCATGTTACTTTGAAAGCTTTATTCTTTTTGAATTTGTCAAATTTGTTCTTCATTTTATCATTGTTGAGCTTGGGACAATCTTTCTTCATATGTCCAAATTGGTCACATTCATAGCATCTGATTGATGTTTGATTTGTTGAGCTTGATTTTCCTCCTTTCTAAAAGTATTTTTCCTAAACTTCTTGAATTTGTTGTAGTTTTTGGCAATAATTACAATTTCTTCTTCGTCTAAGTTGGAATCTTTATTTGTTGCTGGGAATGCTATGTTCTTCTTTTTCGAATTTTTTTCTTTTCGTGCCTGCAAATTAGCTTCATGGGACATTAAATTTCCTATCATTTCTTCAACTAAGAGTGTTGAGTGATCATTAGCTTCTTCGATGGCTAATACTTTTCTTTTTCACTCTGGAGTTAAAGAATTGAGTATTCTAGATACTAAGTCAAAATTTGTGAATTTGACTCCAAGAGCCATTAAGTCGTGTTAAATGGTTTGAAATCTAGAGTACATATCTACTATAGATTCATTTTGTTTCATTTTAAATGATGAAAATTGGTTTTGTAAAATTGAAATCTTAGTTTATTTAAATTTTCTTGTGCCTTCGTGTATAACTTGTAAGGTACGCCAAATATCAAATGTAGTGTTACATAACATGGCACATGAAAATTCATTCTTATTTAGTGAACAAAATAGAACATTCGTAGCTTTGGCATTATTAGATGGTGCGGTTTTTTGTGCATCGGTCCATGTGTTCATAGTAGTGCCAGGTGCTTCATATTTATTTTGAGTAGCTGACCAAATTTCTAATCCATTAGCTTTCATAAAAAATTTCATATGTGTAGACCAATATGCATAGTTAAAACCATTAAAAAGTGGGGGTCGTGCTTTGGATTGACCTTCTTGAAAAATACTTGCCATATTATAGTGATTCAAAAACGTGTTACTGTACTTTGATCAAACCTTGCTTTGATATCAATTGTAAGTCTACATAGTGGATCGTGTAGTGCATATGCAAGTATACGTGGCACAATATATATGATGCAACTAAAGCAGTCATAATCTAGATAACTATAGAATAAGCACACCAGGATTTTATACTGGTTCGGACCTTCATCCTACGTCCAGTCTTGAAGCTCCCCTTTGGAATTCGACTATCAAGCACCCCTCACTTCACCTGGAGGAATAGGCTTGGTTACAATAACTTGTTCTTGTCAAGTATGTGTTCTATAACACGGATGTTGACTAATAGGTACATACGCTTGCTATATATATCTAGAGAGAATCGACTGTGGAGAACTGAATATATGGAAGAGTGAAATATAAGTATAAATTGCTAGAGATCAAGAATATAACGGAGTATGTAAGTAGAGAGCGCAAGTAAGTAAGGTAAATGTTCTCTTTGACTCTTGATGATATATATATATATAGTCGTAGAGAGGTTCCTTGAGTAGTTGCATCCATTAACAAGTGCTCTATAGTTGCTTCTATTGATGATGAAGGGTTGCGGCGGAGAGAAGCAGAGATGTCTATTCGAATGTGGCAGTTGAAGTTTGAATTTAAATTCCGAGTTCGAAATCAGATGTCTGGTATTTGTATCAGACATCTGATACTATATATTTTTTGTACATAGTAGATTTCCATACGTCTGGTCCTATCTGTTTTGTTGTTCCAGAGGACTTTTTCGGACGTCTGGGTTGTGCACCTAGACGTCTGAAACTTGTATATGTCTGTTTTGTGCATCTTTCTTGTTGCTTCTTTGATCTTATCGACTTGTAGTCTCTTGTAACATTCTTTGAGTTCTTGTCTTTCTAGTGATATTGCTCTAACAAGTACCTGTATATAGAAATATATATATGCATATTCGATTTCCATTGTATTGTTGTTGTCGTCGAAACTGTAGATTTGATTTCCTAATAATAGATTTCTTATGTGTAGGACTTAGCTTGGTATACCCTTTAGGTAAAGACCATTAGATGTTAGGAATGATTATAAACATGTCGATAGGATATGTTATGAATGGTGGATGCTAGTGGATGTATATAGACGTATAAGTTGCATTGTTCTCTTTTGCACATTTAGAGTAGTATATCCTCTAGGTACGCACGTATACTTGTATCTAATTGCATGTTATTTCTTAGTTATTGTTGTGCTAGTGGATTTTATGTATATGGATGTTGCATATACGTTGTATGATTATGCATACATATCGAATTCAAGTAAATACTTACATAGGATGCTGCATACGTTTCGATGCATGGCATGAGCATTTGCATGATAGAAGGTCGACTGGATCAGTAGACCGCCTATTTTTTTGCATTAGTATAGTTCGCGTGCATTTCATGTCGTATATACATACATACGTACATATTGTATTAGAAATTTTTTAAGGACAATAATTGCTCGTGGATGATGGTTGAGTAGATTGTTGTAGTTATAGGTTGTTGTGTGTGAGTTGCATTTTTTCGTCCTTAGAGATTTCGAGGACGAAATCATTTTAAGGAGGGAGAATGTAATACCCTGAAAATTTAACAGAATTTAACAAGAAAAATAAATTAAAATAAAATAAGGACTCAAAATAAAATTTTCATAGACATCCAAATTTGGCTATGAAACTTGTACTATTGCATTCGTAGTGATTTTCTAGACGATATTCATATATAACACGTCAAGATTCGAGTTAGTATGGAGGAGTTACGAGTGTTAGAATGAATTAAATATTTAAAATGAAAATACACAAAAATTTCATTGGGACCGGTCGACCTAGATGGTTCGATGGTCGGACCTAGGCCACTAAGCAATCGACCACATTGTAACAACCTAGAATTTTAGGCATTTGAATTTGAAATATTTAATTAATTTTTGATATTGAAATATTAGTTATATAAGTCAAACAACTTAAATTCAAGTATAAGGGTTATTTAAATATTGGAATAGTGATTTAAATACCAAAATTATTTAAATGATTGAATCTTGAATTTAATGCAAATAACAATGATTTCGAAAGCTTATTTAAAATTCTATTTACATAAAAATGATATGGTAAGTTTTTATTTTAGAATTAAAAGTGAATAAACTAGTTTAATAATAATTCATTATAATTGACATGTGAATTATCATATCGGCGCTCTGTCTCGGGTTTTGACGAAACCAATGCCATTGGATCTGGAATAGTGAATTGTTGTATGCCAACGAGTTTCATGATGATCGGATGTATTCTGTGGTTGTGCGAGCTCGAAACGCGTAGAAATTAATTACAGGAATTTAATATAATATAAATTGATTTTGAAAGCTAACTTCTGTATATGTAGAATTAGGCCCCGATACTAGTTTCATTGTATTTGGAATGAAGGTATTTAGTATAGAACATCAGGTAGCATGCCTCGTTCAGAGTTCAAGATTTTTAGGGATGGATATTGTTTGAAAATTTTCTATACAAGGACCTCACTTTTCTCTATTTTTTACAAACTAAAACCCTAGCCATCCCCATCCAACGGCCACCATCATCCACGCTGATTAGAGCCGAATTATGCAACCTATCCAACATGTAAGTTGTTCGTCTTGGTGAAACGAGTGTGTTGACTGGTTGAATCGTCAATTAGGGAAGCAAGGCGATTGGAAATTGCCGCGATTGGCGCAACTTAGGTTGGCGATTTTATCACCGTTTATCATCTATAGACGGCGGCGCCTGAAAAGAAAAGGTAGAGGAGGTTGATGGTTGTGCGCAGATGAAGTTTGGTGGTCCCTTGACCATGGTGGCGACTAGTTGATCAGCACGACCTTGATGGGACCATTCTGGCAGTGGAGGCGACGAGAAGAAATGGGACTTGCGACATTGGGGTCGTCATGGTAGGCACATCAAGGATGAAGGTGTGACGGTCGAAATATGAATGTGGCGGCAGCGTTTGGTTTACGAAGTTGATAATGGCCTGGGTTATTAAAAGATATAGAAGGTAATTTAGTTAATTATCTTAATTAATTAATGTTAATTATCAGTTAATTTTCTCTATGTTCAAACGATCGTATCTTGCTCATACGAGGTCCAATCGACGCGTCATTTTCACCATTGCATTCGTGTCGGCATTATCTATGTTGTTGTGTTGGATTCGTCAAATTTGGAGCTTGTATTATTTCAAGCTAAAATCGAACGCTGCTCTATTTTATTCAAAAACAAAACACTTCACGACAACTGGAATTTTGGTGAATTAACTCACCTCTATGGCCCACTTATATTTTATATAAGTGCGAATATTTTTATTGATGCCTGCTTGTTGCTTGTTTGGATGATTTACTGCTTTATAAATTGGTTTGGATTTATTCTCGCCCTTGAAGCAGATGACCTTTTTTTTGTACCCGCCTAGTAGCAGATAACCCATATTGTATGATTATATACTGTATGTAATGCAAGAGAATAGGTTGAAGGGATCCAACAGGATTTGTTACTACTATTGATTTTATTTTTCATATATATTGTGATATATGATTTGTTGGATGCCATATTTGATGACATGGACATGATTTTACTTATTCAGTGCTATATTGGCACTAGACCTTATTTTTGGTATTTTTAAATGATATAAAATAACGATTTTTAATTAAAATGATTTTTAAGGTGATGCTTGAAATGATACATGTTTTAATAATCATTTATAAATTATTAAAAGAACGAGTTTACTGAAATGAAATAAGAGCATGATTTTTGGAATATTACTTTAATGGTTTTGTGACGTATTTTTAAATAGAGATTTTTGAATTGTATTATAAAGGTTTTAAAACTTAAAGATTAGTCCATCTTTTATTATAAAGGAAATACAGTTTTAGAGAAGATAGAAATAGTTTGAAACAAATATTTCTGAAATGTTTTGTATAAAATATTTATAAAAGTAATATTTCATAAATAAAGTAATAGATTTATAAAGGGTGTTTTATAAACATTAAAAATGAATTCGTAATTGATATGTAGTAAATAGATTTATAAATGGGATTTTATAAATAAAAGAAATTTATAAAGGAATGGATTTATAAATAGAATTTTATAAATTAAGAGAATTTATAAAAAGAAGTTTTATAAAATTGAAATGAGATTTATAAATGTTGTTTTATAAATATGGAAATGATTTGTGTTAAGATTTGAAAATGAATTTTTATAGAGGAAATACATTTACGTTTTAAAAGTTAAAATAATCTTTTAAAGGAATGTTTTGAAAGTGATATTTTCTGATGGAGTTAAATGGTTTTAAAAGTGATTTAAAATGTACTAAGTCACAAAGACATAGATTTCAACATTTATTGTTGTGATAGATGTTTTCACAGAAAATGAGGAAGCCATAGACTATTACACTGTTGTTACAGCAAGTGATTTCTGAACGGATGTGTTTTATATAGTATACCAGATTTATATAAATGTATATAGTCGAATCCTTATACTATTGTTTTTTGTTGTCATAACGATGTTTTATGCAACATTCGTTTTTTGACCCAATAAAATGTGTTTTGGTATTCTATTGTGAAACACGCAAATTGGTTCCTATGATCGTATTAAAGGCTTGGTGGTATAGGAAGCATCGCTTCTTATACTTAACACCCATCTTATGGCATATGAACTCGGGAGTTGCGCGATTATGGAAATTAATTTAGTGTTTCTCTAAAATTATAGTTTCAGTAAATATACTCATAACGTTGAAATAAGTATGTGGAAATGTTTTTCGAATATCGAAAGATTAAAATGATTTTGAGAATATAAATTTTTAAAAATATTTTGAGATAAATATTTGGAAAGTGATATATTTAATAAAAGATTAATTAAATAGGCCTAGTGACTGCTTGTGTGCTAGATTCCATTTTTGGCCATTTTTGGTTTCTTTATTTAATGTGGGAACTGATTAGTCGTGCACTTAGTGCGAGGCCAAACGAGTAGGCTTGATTATTATTTGGTGTTAAAGATGATGTTTCAAGTAGGGTAGAGTGACTATGGTACTCCAATCTACCAAGCTTCTTTCTCGGCCGAAGGATAGCAAGTTGAGAGTTATGTGATAATTCTATGAGACTTGGATTCCATATGAGGTTCGGAGTCTCTTATCGATTGTTGGTCTGGAGAGACCGGGATTGGATTTATCCGCAAACCACTTCGGACCAACACATGCATTTGAAAGTACAGAGTTGTTGAAGATGACGATTTCTGAAGAAGTCATCTTCATGATGTAGTGCTGCTTTCCACTAGACATGTGATTCCATATAATACACACATACACACACGCAAACACACACACACATATATATATATAGTGGCAGCAGTGCTTCATCCTGCAAATCTTCGATGCAAGGACTGCTCGCTACTAATCCTAGGGTTGATTCCCGATAAAATATAGTAGGAGAGTGCCTTCAGTTTGTCCTGTTCCTAGACAACATGTATGAACGAATGTCTGACATTAGAATTCTAAGAACCACGTACATTGGTTTTTACAAATGTACATCTATTTGGTGGTGTAGGAGGTAACCCCTCTTGCGCTTAACACCCTTCTTTGAGACGTATAAATTCGGGGTTTGTGGAAATCAATCAGTGTGTTATTGGAAATGACAATATGGCATTCAAAGCGGGATTTGTCATGTGAAAGGTAAGATGTTACTCAGGCCTCACATGTCGGAAATGACAAAAACATGGTAGATGCGGCAAGGCTAAGTGGGTCACTCCCATTAGGAGATGTTCATCACCTTTCTAGATTACCCTTTATATTTTAGGTTTATTGCGTGTGCTGTGGCCACGAATATGTCGGGAATGACTAGATGATGACATATTCGGTACCATCTACGGTAGAGGTAGGCCGGGTTTTTGGTGGTAGAGGTTGGAGCCTGGTACATGTAGGATCGATTTCACCCTAGAAGGGGGTGAATAGGGTGATACTAATAATTATAAAAATTTAATGCGGAAGTACATAAAATAATCACAGCACTGATAACAGCAGGATAATAGCAGCACAGATAATAGTAGAATATTAAAAGTAGAAAATAGAACATACAGATTTACCCAGCTTCAGCCAAAATCCTGCCTACGTAATGCCTCCAAGATTTCTATTAGAAATTAAGTAGTCAGATGCTTACACAATTAAACTCGCGACACCCGCTATCGACTAACCTAACTCTACGCTCAAAACCCTACCACACCTCGGCCACTTAGTTGCGAATTCTCGAACTACACCATTGTAGTTCGTAATCTAGTCACACGACTAGAAAAACACAGTTTTAAAAAGAAAATTACAAAATAAATAACTATACACAAAACCCTGTTTAAAAACCCTTAAGCCTAAATTATAATTAACTATAACCAGCCCAATAAAGATATCTCCCTTTATTTCCTTGGCCCGTATCCTTTTATTTCGATCCTCTTTTAGTTTTAGGGCTTTGCGATTTGTTGAAGTCGCCGCTTTAAAATGATGCTTCGATTGAGATATGGGTTTGATTTGGATTGTTGGCTGCTTTGTTCAACTTCGGCTGCTTCAACTTATCGAGATTGAGCGATGCTTTGAATTGGTACGTTTGTCCCCTTTTCGATTTATATTATTCTCCACTTGATTCGAGTTCTGGATTGATGCTTTGCTCTATGATATTGCTTAAACTCGACTGAGATTCCATGCCGATGATGATATGGGTTATATAGAATTCGAATTCCTATAATTTAGTTTGTATATACTGTTTGAATTCTTCATGTTAATTTTCTCTTCCATTCGATTTGTAATTGAGTGCTGGTGATGTTTTCTGACTAGTTTAATTCGTACGTGTTGCTTAATATATTTGAATTTGCTCCGGTCTTCACTGCTATGATTTTTGCATTGTACTTGAGATTACCTTGGTCACCACAGCTTTGATTATTTTTGAAATTTTGTTTCGTTCTTCTCTGTTGACTTCGGCCATTTGTGTTAAGCTGGACTTGTTCAATTTTTGATATCACCTGACTTTTACTCTGACTTGTTTGAACTCCACCTTGGTCAATTGTTCAGTAGTTTGACCATTTATATGATGTTGCCTCTGGTTTCACTGTAGATACATACATACATACATACATACATATATATATATATATATATGTGTGTGTGTGTGTGTGTGTGTGTTTGTGTGTGTGTGTGTTCACGCATGTATATATTCATGTTGCACTTGTACTCATGTCTCAGTAATGCATTGCATTTGTTTGCATATTGGTATGGTCGTTGTTGATCCTGCCTTGTTGTTTTGATACATGTCCTTATGCATATGTATATTGCATCACTGTATCCTGCATATATGTATATATGTATGTTTTTGATGTCTTCATTTGTTCATGTGTGGCATACAAGTCTTGATTTAATCTTGCAACTGTTTTCATGCTCCATTGTATATCTGTGTTCATTTGTCTTTGGTTCATTGTACACATGTATATATGTGTGTACTGACTGTCTTGGTTGAATTCATCCTGTTTGCATTGTTGATGTTGAGCTTCTTGTCACTTCGAGCCAGTTTGCATTTGAACTTGACTATTTATGTCTTTTACCCTGGGCATGTGCTAGTCTGGTGAATGTTTCAACCTGTGTAGTTTTTGTGCACATTTGTTTCACTGGCTTGAGTTTTAGTTCATTGATGATGCTCTGATCCTTTTAGTTTGTTGTTCCACTGGCATGTGTTAGTACACTTTATTGAGTCAGGTTGCATTGTCTATTTACCTGGCATCATCCTGTGCAGTGTTTTGTAATCTACTTATATACTCTTTTGCATACATGTTGACTTTTTGTGGTTTAAGTCATGTCCATATGCATATGTACTTGTAAACGTTGAGGCTTGATCACAGTCACTGTGGTTTGTGCACATGGTTGCACTGTCAACTTCCTGCATATGTTTGGTACTTGACATCTTCATTTTGTAGCTGAAAATTTTGTAGTATGTTTATGTACATTCGAGTTGGTGTGGCCTTCACTTGAAATCTTCACATTATGTATAGATGTTTGCCTCCTTTATGTATTGTCCACACTTTTTGTGCTCGTTCATTGGTGATTTTGGACTGGTCGAGTTGTTTTACTGTCTTGACCCATTGTTTTGTATTGCATGCACCTGAGTTGAATCCAGCTTATAGCTCGATTTTGACCTTGTGCTTATGTCGTGACACTATTTTTATTGCACTTAAGTTGAACCTAGCTTTTGATTGGGTTTGACCTTGTGCCTACCCGTCCTTGCATATTTATCAAGTGTAAATCGACGTGCACGGCCTTATGACACGTATAATGATACACTATGCATGTCATGGGTTGTTTGTATACGATGAATTCAAAATAAATATGATGGAGAACAACCCAAATAATCGAGGCAAATAATATTTTCAAAATACACATTTTATTTTACACTGCACAAATATTTCTTTTTCAATTTTACTGCATCAGTGTGTATTTTGCAGATAACTCAGATGCTGGATTCAATCTGGAATAAAGTTGAAGATAAATAAGAGAGAATGATGAAATGCAGTGAGGTGAATATTGTAAAGGGAAAATTGTGATGTAATCAAAATTGTATTGTAATTGAGATTATGTATAAATAGTGAGAGCTCAAATTTGTACTACTCAAAATTGCAATAAAATATTTGTTTGAATAAAATATCCGTTTGAATTTTAAATTCTATGTTATTTATTTTATTTAGCAAATATTTATTTAATTACGTGAAAATAAAATAGTACAATAACAAATACATTTAAATGAATATATATATATATGTATGTATGTATGTATGTTTTTTTTGACAATTTCCAATTCCGTGTAAGCTTTCTTGCATATTCAACAGTCTCTCCTTTTTGATGATAACAAACATATATTTAAGATTTTGAACTTGTTAAATGCATTTGATCATTCTATTTGCTCCCCAATTTGAATGCTCCCTCTCTACAACAAAGCTCCCCCTTCATATATGCATGAAACTAAATTAAAATATGCAAATGAACCTAGATGCAAATACAAAATAAAATATTTGATCTTTATTTGCCGATTCTCTCTACCTTTTTATTATCAGCAAAAGTGTAACAGTGTTAGAAAAATAGGGATAAAGTAATAGATATTAATACAATATTAATACCAAATCGAGTATAAATATTTTATTTCAATAAAAAAATCAAACAAAAATCATAAATACTCTGTTAGATGCATATTCCACTTTAGAATGATAGGGATGATATAAAACCATATAGCTGTGTCTATTTGTGGTATATTTATATCAGGAATTTGAATATCTACTAACCATGCATAACCGTTAGGACTTTTAAATGAGATTAGCAGTATTCCTAATTTTTAAAAATGAATGCAAGTATCTTCTAACCATGCATAACCGCAAGGACTTTTAAATACAACTAGAATCAACTTGTCTATTTAATAATCAATTTTGATATGTGTTCCATACATGCATAACCGTGAGGACTTTTAAATGAGCATGAAAGCACATAATCAAAAATTCCACGTAATTCACCCATGCATAACCGTGGGGACTTTTAAATGAGAGTGAATACTTTGGATGTTTTTATTGCTGAAATATAATACAATGAAGAACGAATTGTAACGACCGCGGAATTTTCGACTCTCGAAGATCCGACATCGATACTCACTTTATCGACTGCCGAGAAATCAAAGGCCGAAAACCGAGATGTTATGGGTTTTAAAAAGAAAAGAAAAGAAGAAGAGAGGAAAAGAAGAAAGAAAAAGAAAAATAGAGGGAAAAGAAAATAGATAATTTTTTTTTGAAAACAGAGAATTTTAAAAATAGATGATAGAAGAATTTTAAAATAGAAGAAAATAGAATATAGAGGAAAAAGAGAAACAGAAGAAAATAGGACGGAACAGAAAACAACAGAACAACAACAGAATCTCACAATTCGCAGCGGAACAACATATAATAATAAATGAATAATCTTTAAACAAAGAACTACAGTTATTACATTTCATCATATTTCATTACATCATATCATCACATCAGAGTGTACAACAACATCATACAACAACAAACAATGCAGCGGAAAAAGAAATACTATATAAACTAGTAATACGCCATGCCATCCAGCTTGCCTCCAGCAACTCCAGAATATCCTGATAAACCTAACTCTTAACTGCCCGTGTGGAAATTGGTGGGCACCCAGAGTTTAGGAAGGAAAACAATAAACTCCGAGTCAGTCATGTGACTGGTGTGAGAACTCAAAACAGTTTATTTATCTTTAAAATCAAAATAGAGGAATATTTTTAAATTCAATTCGCAATGCTTTTAAAAAATGAGACTACCATAAGACCTCCTGCCACACACACAATGCAAACGCAGACTTGGAGAAGATTTCTCCTTATGATAGTCAAAGATGCTTGATACGCATTAAAATCAAATCAATTTTGATATTATTATTAGTGCATAGTGTAGAAGAAATTCATTTCGAAAGTAGAATATAAATCTTAGCCAGCATAGGTACCATTATATTATGCCTACTAATAGCTACCATATTAAATGGCAGGTTCTACAACTAATACCGTACAAGTTTCGTATTGTTTCTTTGGATTTCCAACAAATGGTCAGGCCAAGGAACTTCCCATTGCCACTGAGAATGCCTCTGGAAAGACACCCCCGAGAACCAAACCGGAACTCTGCCAACACAAGGCCGGGTTACCCCTTAACTGGGTAACTACTGACACGAGCACGCCATTCCCCGGTCCTTTAGGACCTTTTCAACCGAGCGCTCGATATCCAACATCACACCATAATAAATAGAGTGTTTTCAACATGAGTAAGTATCTGGGCTCCATACCATGATACCACCCCTTTCCAGAAGGAAATGCACATACCCTAAGGGGAGCTACAGCAACCCCTAATAACCTTGCCGCATCTTTCCTGTTTTGACCATTTCCGGGATGTGAGGCTCGACGAAGTCACGTCCACAAAAACATACTTTATACAAAAGCCATGCTTTGGGTCAACAAATGATCAACACAATGATCACTAAGATAGACAATCAAATAAATGATCCTATCACAAATAATCAACACAATGATCATTTCAGCATCACTCAGCATGTCACATTACCAAAATGGGATATATCGCTGATAACTTCAACTATATAACCTTTGAGCTCGTACGTCTCAAAGAAGGGTGTTAAGCAAAGAATAAATTCTCCGCCACCAACAGAAATATATTTGAAAGAAATCGGCTTTATATCTCAAATTGTAATGTCAGGCATACAATCCATACAAGTCTGTTCCGGGATCGAACAGAACCGAAGGCACTTACAAAGAAGTCCTTGCAATCCGGATATTCACAATCCTGATGGAATTTCCCATCACTTATGGAATCTCTATACCAGGTGCGACCCAGTGCAGAGACAATCGATAGGTCATCCTATCGCTCTCGCAAATACCGGTCTTCAACACCGATCTTCAAATGCAATTCACAACGACGTATCACATATTCGGAATGGGTTATACGACCCCATGGTCCTTTCCCGGTTAACCCGAATAGTGAGCGCTTATTCAAAAATAAGTGTGCATTCATATTCAAACAATCACATCAAATACCCAATCAAAGGGAAATATTGATTGTCGGTTATTGAACTATCAATTGATATGCATACATCACCAGATTCCAAATAATTTTCCAAATTATTTATTTTCCAAAATATCTTTACAAGATATATATTTTCAACACTTTAAAAATAAATCAATATTTATTTTTAACAAGTTTCACTTTCACATATAAATTCCATAATGAATTTATATCTCAAAATATCCATGCATATACGATTTCAATTATTCATTTCAATATATCTTCAAAAGATAAATTCTAATTATCCACTTCATATTGGAAAACAATTTCATACTTATTTATTCATAAGTAATTCACAAATTCCTTTTATTTTCAACACTTAGAAAATATTCAATATACTTAAATCGAATTAAGTATATATTTCATTTTTTTTTTAAGGAAATCATTCACTTAAACATATTTACTTGGGCCAAAACGAATGTTACGTAAAACATCGTTACGACAACCCAAAATCACTAGTATAGGGATTCGAAATTAAATAGATATATAAATCCCAATACTATTCAAAAACATTTCCTTTCGGAAATCATTTACTATAACAACAGTGTTATAGTCCACCATTTCCTTTTATTTCTCGAAAACGTCTATTTCAACAATAAATGTTGAAATCTATGGTTTCGAATCTCAACACCTTTAAAACATCGTTAGATCGTTTTAATCCTGTTTAAAATATCACATTCTAAAACATTTTCTTTAACGTGTTATTCACTATTCAAAAATCGTGAACATACTTCGTTAACAAATTCCATCCTTTTATTCAATTTATTTTAAAGGATTATTCACTATTCAAAAATGTGAATATAACTCCATAATAGGTTATAACAATTAACTTATCAAAATAAGTCGTTTGCGAATTTATAAAACAACGTTTATAAATTCATCTTCTATTTACTTATAAAAACTTCCTTTAATAAATTCCTTTATTAACCTATTCCAGTTTATAACTAAATTAGAAACTAAACGTTCATATTATAAGTTAAATACTTATAAAACGATTATTTTATAAGATCGTTCTTTTAAAGACTTTCCAATTTATAAATCTTATAACTTATAAGATTTAATGATTTATCCAATCTATTCTTCAAATAATTTCACCAAATTTATAAATCTTACTATTTATAAATTCCATTTATAACTTCACGGTTTATAATTCTATAAATTTCATTCTTTAATGAAATTCATTTTCACTTAATTCAAACACTTATAAAAACTCGTTTTATAATGTCTATATTTCAATTTATAAATATCCATTTATAAATCTCTTAATATAAATCAGTTTATATTATTATTCTAAAACGTCTTTAATTTCCTTTATAATTTCATCATTTCGATTTATAAAATAATCAAATTTTATAAATCCTATATTTAAACTTTTATCATATATTCAAAAATCCAATCTAAATTATTTTATAAAATCATTAGTTCATATTTCTCAAAAATCGACTTTTAATCGTATTTCTAAAAATCAGCTTTTTAACTATATTTCACAAAAACCATAATTTTTATAACTTTAAAAATTATAACGTTTATTTATTTATAATGGATCAATTCCAAAAATATAGTATATTTTCAAAATCACTTTAAAAATCATTTTAAAATCCCAAAATCTGGGTCCAATGATGCTACACACCAAATAGTCAATCACGACTACTAACGATCCATCATATATCGATATGATAATCCATCAAATATCAAAATATCTGAAATAAAATAAATACTGTTGAGGAATCCAGTTGGATCCCTCCAACCTGTTTCTTGCATCCAAAAACATTAGCACAATACCAATTTCGCTCCAGTACGAAATTATCGCGGTATATGTTCTTATTAAATATTATCCGCTTAATAACGGCGTAATAGGGTCTCATCCGCTAAACAAAAAATGCGGGAAATCAATCAACTCCAATATATATATATGCCAATATATATATATTGATATTATATATAATACCAATTTCACTGTTTATGAAATATTCGCGGTATATGTTTATAATAAATAACATCCGCTTACTAACGGCGTATAATGTCTATTTTAACAATCAATAAATTTACAGTCGTCATTCAAACATGCATTCAAATATTTTAAATTTAACTATTTAAAATAAAATCGAAATCTATTTGATTGAGTGAGAAGTTCTCACCTTGGTTTTAATTTCCGTTTTAGCTTTTATTTCGAATAAAATTAAACGCGCGTTTAATTTTACCCGAAATTCTCACTAACTCCAAACGACTCCAAACCAACTCCATCGCGTAGTGCTCGTCCATACAATTCCAACGCAACTGAGTTTGCATTTTTTCGACCTCGTATGAAAAAGTTATGATTTTTTAAAGTTACATGATTTTGAATTTCAGATTTAAACTAAAAAAAATAAAAATAAAAGAAACACCTCACCCCCAACGCACGTGGCCCCCACCATCTTCCTCCTACCCGTTCACGCGCACAAGAACTCCTCCAGGTAAAATCATGCGACAAGCAACCCATAGCCGGCCCTAACCCTGATTTTCGCAACCCCTAACGAGCATCCCTGCATCGATCAACTACCACCGTTCCGAAGCCAAAGCCAAGCTCCAACTTCACCATGAGTTGCACGCAACTCGGTCAACCGCTGCCTCGGGAAGTGCGCACGAAACGCGCACCCTATCGGCCCCACTTCTGGTCACCACGCTCCGCTAGAAACAATCTCAACCGTTGGATTCCGAGATCTCAGAGTGCTCTACAATTCACTAGTTGAAGGTTTCGCGAATCGTTGCACGGATTAGAAGATAAATGAGGAAGAAGATCGTTGCTTTTCGGCCTTACATTATAATGGTGGCGGCTGCAAATATAATTAGGGTTTTAAATTTTTTTTTTTTTTTTTTTAGATTTTTAACTCCTATTTATAGAAAAAGCTAGCGTAAACACTATTCATCCCGGGAATTCCGAACTCCGATTTAGACGCCGTAACCAGCGTACCTAGGGTTTACCCCGCGTTCCGGACACAATGGAACAGGTTTCGGAAGCTAATTCGGAAGTATGTGCGAGTTATGGCTGAAAACGTTCAATTTAAATTAAACCGATTTAAGTCGATTTCTAGGCGTTTTAATTTGTACCGGACAAACGGTAAATCCAAACGACTTGAAATTTGAAACCTTACAATAATATCACATTATGGATCCGATGAAACTGGTTTCGTCGAATTCCGAGACTTTTTGAAAAATGGCTATTTTGACTCGCCAAATTTAAATTAAAAATAATTCGATGCGTTTCGAGCTGCCACGATCAAACGATAGCTCCGATTGACACGAAAATTAAAATCCGGTAATAACTAACTATTACGGATCCAATGGAACTGGTTTCGTTCAATTTTGAGACTGTTCAAAAATTGACTATTTTACAGTCGATTATTAAATATTAAAATATTCAATTTTCACAGATTAACTTTTAATTCGATTTTAAAAGTTCTAAAATATTTCTATAACTCCAGTATGATTAAATAAAATTTTACAAATTATTTTCAATCATATTTAACCTCATTTTTTTAATTATTACTATAATTTAACATATTAAATTATCGATTAAATTATTCAATTAAATCCAATAATTCAAATTAAAATTTATTTGACTTATAAATTCACTTATAAATATTTAAAATTAATTAAATATTCAAATTTTAAATTATTAAAAATTCTGGGTCGTTACACGAATGATTTCTCATTTGAAATACCACATATTGACATACTATATTGGATTTTGATGAGTGATGGTCATTAGAAATATGATAGAAATAGAGATGGTCATGAGATTTTTTACCAAAAAAAGTTTTTATAACTCTTGTTTAAATTAAAGAAATTTACTAATTATACTATCTCAAGTTGTAATATATAATTAATATCAGCACTCATCACTTTTTCAATCACCATATATCTTTTCGATAATCAGTAGGGAGTCGGATTAGTTAATGTAGTCATTTAAGGTCAAATCCAAAAACAATCAAATTTTCTAAAAAGACTAATCTAAAACAAGAGGGGTTTTTAAAAAAATGTCTGCTAATTTGAAAATTAGTTGAAATGAAAAATATGCATATATTTTCTTTGAAAACGATGCAGCTACTGAATGTCTCAACATAAATCACGTTCCACTAGTAATTTTTCTATCAGTTAGATTACCAGTGTTATCCGCATTCAAATTTCCTTTTGACTTAAGATTATTATGTCATGGACCAGACCGTGAAGTGTGCAACAAAATATCTTAAAATCATTTTTAACAGCTTTAGAATGAAACTGAATTGAATCCGTGCAAATAAACAAATAGTGAACATAGCGACAGATCCAGAAACAAATATATCTGCGTGTATCATGAGTAATCATCAACCAATAAAACATTATCATTAATCCAAACAAAATTATATAAAGTAGTTCAAAGACTCCAGATGTACATGTAGAGTTCTCGCATAAAAAGTTAATTGGCCAACAATTTTAAATAAGTCAGAATCAAAATCAACACTCATTTCTTTATCACATAACTGGTTGATTTAATTCAGATTATGGTGCAGATTTTCACGTTTAATGAATAAATATATCATTACTTATTTTACCTTTACAATAATTTTTCGTTGTTGCCCATTGTGATTCTGCCACCTTTGTACTCAGTTGAGGAACTTCGATTTGTCGCTCGTTGTGTGCCTGGAACAGCCAGAATCTGGATAACACTGTTGTTTTTTCTTAGCCTGCCACCACACCTATGCGAGAAAAGTTTTTTGTGACCTATTTGTTTTTATAGGTCCATGGTTGTTAGTGGCAAATGATTTCAAAAAAAATGTTTGTGTAGACTCAAAGCTATTTATATATGTTCCTTTCGGCATACATATTTGTTTGACTTTGAGGAATTTTGTATTCGTCACGTGTTTGGGTATATATGAACAAATATTGGGATTGTGTCCTGTTTTGCCACAAATTGTGCACTTGGAAATTACTTGATTAATTTTGCTACCAACACGTTTAGATTGTGTATACCCAAGTCCTTGTCTACCAATATTAACCATTTGTTTTCCTATTAGCATATTTAGTGATTTTTTTCCTTTGGAGAATTTTTCTAAGGTCGTTGATAGTTATTGGACTTGTGTTTTGAGTGATTCGTTTTCGCTCAATAATTGAGTGCACCTTTTATTAGAATTTTCTCTTCTAGTATTTTCAATTTCTTTCAAAATCAGAATTTCATTTTCAATTGATTTAATTTTAATTTTTGATTTTTTAATCTCTTCTTCAAATGATGGACACTTGTCACATGTAAGGCTTTGGTATGATGGTTTTTAACCAATTGATCAAGTTGTTTATTTAAATCTATCAAAGTATCTCTTTGTGATTCAATTTTAGCATATCTCTCCCTAAGTCTTTCGAAACAGCCATTTACTTCGTGAAAATATATAAGTAATTCTAAATGAGTAAGTTTTGATACCTTGCTTGGCTCGTCATTGTCACTGTCAGTTTTAGACCTTGAAGGCATAGATCTACTTTTTCACTCTCACTGCCAGTGCTTTTATCCTCTTCATCAATTTCATCAGTTTCATCCCAAGTGACTGCAAAACTTCTCCTTTTCGGTTTCTTTCTTTGGCTGAATCGATTTTAAGGACCATCGGGCTTGATGTGACTAGGTTTATTGCACTTGTGACAGGTGATGTCCCATTCTTCTAGCTTGTCTAGAACTTCAACTATTCTGCTTTTCAGTTGTTGATTTAGAGCTGGATTTCCATATCTGTGACTCCACCTTTTCAATTTCTTTATTATCAATGCCAGCTTAGCTGCTCCATCCTCATCATCATCATCATTATCACTTTCTGTTGTCCCTTTGAGAGCTATTGATTTCTTTCGAGTATCACATCCTTCATGCTCTTCCTTGAATTTCATTTCTAGCTCATAAGTGGTGAGATTTCTAATAAGTTCTTCGACTTTAATCTGTTTCAAATCCTTCGATTCTTGAATAGCAGTGACTTTGGCTTCAAAATTTCATGGAAGGAATCTGAGGATTTTTTTTGACAATTTCCAATTCCGTGTATGATTTTCCAATAGCTTTTGAGTTGTATACAATATTGGAAACTCGCCCATACATCTCTTTAACATTTTCTTCCTTAGCCATTGTGAAATTCATGTATTTTCTACTAAGCATGGAAAGACGAGATTCCTTGACTTGAGATGTTCCTTCGTGAGTCACTTCAAGTGTGTGTCAGATTTCCTACGCAGTTAGACAATCTGAGACACGATTGAATTCAATTTGATCCAATAAACAAATAATAGAATTCATTGCTTTAACATTAGCATTTTGTAGTCTATTTTCAAGACCTGTCCATTGATCCATCGGTTTGTCTATTTCCTAATTATCTACCATTATAGTGGGGTCCTATAACCTATCTCAACAATATTCCAAGCATCAATGGTTATCAGTAAGATTTTCATTCTATTTTTCCAGTAAGCATATTCACCATTGAACATTGGTGGTCTAAATATGGATTGACCCTCAGCAAAATAATTATTGAAAGAAGCCATTAAATTTTTGAAACAAAAAGCGTTTTTTGAAAAATCAATTTTTTAAAACAACAATTGACTTTTGTTCCTAGCTCTGATACCATTTGTAGGATTGATTTCATCCTACAGGGGGCGAATAGGATGATACTAATAATTATAAAAATTTAATGCGAAAGTATATAAAATTACCGCAGTATTGATAATAGCGGGATAATAGCAGCACAGATAATAGCAGAATATTACAAACAGAAAATAGAACACACAAATTTACCCAGCTTCGGCAAAACCCAGCCTATATGCCAACCCCAATGTTTCTACTAGAAATTAAGTAATCAGATTCTTACAAATGTAAACTCACGATACCTGCTATCGACTAACTTAACTCTACGCTCAAAACCCTACCACAACCCAGCTACTGAGTTGCGAATTCTCAAACTACACCATCGTAGTTGGTAACCTAGTCACACGACTAGAAAAACATATTTTTAAAAAGAAAATTACAAAATAAATAAACAATACACAAAACCCTATTTAAAAGCCCTTAAGCCCAAATTATAATTAACTATAACTGGCACAATAAAGATATCTCCCTTTATTTCCTTAGCCTTTATCCTTTTATTTCTTTGTTCGACCCTCTTTCACTTTTAGGGCTTTGTGATTTGTTGAAGTCGCCGCTTTGAAATGATTCTTCAATTGAGATATGGGTTTGCTTTGGATTGACAACTGCTTTTTCCAACTTCGGTTGCTTCAAGTTGTTGAGATTGAACGGTGCTTTGAATTGGTACGTCGTCTCCTTTCCGATTTGTATTATTCTCGAGTTGGTTCGAGTTTTGGATTAATGCTTTGCTCTGTGATATTGCTTGAACTCAAATGAGATTCCATGCCGATGATGATATGGTTTATATAGGATTCGAATTCCTATAATTTCGTTCATATATATTGTTTGAATTCTTCATGTGAACTTGCTCTGCCGTTTGATTTGTAATTGAGCGTTGGTGATGTTTTCTGACTAGCACAATTCATACGTGTTGCTTGATATATTTGAATTTGCTCCATTCTTCACTGTTATGAATTTTTCATTGTACTTGCAATTACCTTGGTCACCATGACTTTGATTTGCTTTGAAATTTTGTTTCGTTCTTTTCTCTGTTGACTTCGACCATTTGTGTTAAACTGGACTAGTTTGATTTTTGATATCACCTGACTTTTACCTTGACTTGTTCGAATTCCACCTTAGTCAATTGTTCTATAGTTTGACCATTTATATGTTGTTGCCTCTAGTTTCACTACAAATATGTACGTATATATATGTTCACGCATGGATATATTCATATTGTACTTGTACTCGTATCTCAGTGATGCATTGCATTTGTTTGCATATTGGTATGGTCGTTGTTGATCCTGCCTTGTTGCTTTGATACATGTCCTTATGCATATGTATATTGCATCACTTTATCCTACATACATGTATATATGTATGTTTGTGATGTCTTCATTTGTTCATATGTGGCATATAAGTCTTGATTTAATCTTGCGACTGTTTTCATGCTCCATTGTACATTTGTGTTCATTTGTCTTTGGTTCATTGTACACATGTATATATGTGTGTACTGACTGTCTTGGTTGAATTTATCCTGATTTGCATTGTTAATGTTAAGCTTCTTGCCACTTCGAGCCAGTTTGCATTTGAAATTGACTATTTATGTCTTTGACCCTGGGCATGTGCTGGTCTGGTGAATGTTTCAACCTGTGTAGTTGTTGTGCACTTTCGTTTCACCGGCTTGATTGATGATGCTCTGATCCTTTTGGTTTGTTGTTCCACTGGCATGTGTTAGCACTTTATTGAGTCTGATTGCACTGTTTATTTACTTGGCATCATCCTGTGCAGTGTTTTGTAATCTGATTATATACTCTTTTGCATACTTGTTGACTTTTTGTGGTTTAAGTCATGTCCATATGCATATGTACTTGTAAATGTTGAGGCTCGATCACAGTCACTGTGGTTTGTGCACATGGTTGCTCTGTCAACTTACAGAATATGTTCGGTACTTGATATCTTCATTTTGTAGCTAAACATTTTATAATCTGTTTATGTACATTCGAGTTGATGTGGCCTTCACTTGATATCTTCACATTATGTATAGTTTTTGCCTCCTTTATGTGCTGTAACACTTTTTGTGCTAGTTTATTTTGATTTTGGACTGGTCGAGTTGTTTTAGTATTTTGACCCATTGTTTTGTATTGCATGCACCTGAGTTGAATCCAGCTTATAGCTCGGTTTTGACCTTGTGCTTATGTCGTGGCTTTAATTGTATTCCACTTGAGTTGAACCTAGCTTTTGATCGGGTTTAACCTTGTGCTCACATGTTCCTTGCAGTTTTATCAAGTGTATATCGGTGTGCACGGCCTGTGGCATGTACAGTGATACACTGTGCATGTCACAGGTTGTTCGTGTCCGATGAATTCAAAATAAGTATAATGACGAACAACTCAAATAACCGAGGAAAATAATATTTTCAAAATAAACATTTTATTTTACACTGCATAAATATTTCTTTTTAAATTTTACCGCGTCAATGTGTATTCTACAGATAACTCAGATGTCGGATTCAATCTGGAATAGAGTTGAAGATAAATATGAACGAATGAGTGAAATGTAGTGAGGTGAATATTGTAAAGGGAAAATTGTGATGTAATAAAAATTGTATTGTAATTGAAATTGTGTGTACATAGTGAGAGCTCAAATTTGTACTATTCAAAATTGTAATAAAATATCTGTTTGAATTTTAAATTCTGTGTTATTTATTTTGTTCAGCAAATATTTATTTAATTATGTGAAAATAAAATAGTACAATAACAAATATATTTAAATGAATATATATATATATATGTTTATTATCATCAAACAAAAATTATATACTTGCATATTCAACAGTACATTCTTCTAGATATGTACTGTCGGAAGGTAGTCCCTTACCTTCTCATTGTTGAAAATCCATGCTCCAATACGTGCTTTACGATTTTGATTATAACCCACTATGTTGGAATTTAATTACTATAATAATTTTGGCTATAATTAATATGTATTTGTATCTTAGACACTATTATAATATCAAAATATTTGATATTAAATGTTTTGATTATCATAAGGTAAAAACCCGTCCGTGTTTATGTGTAGCGTGGTCTTATGAAATACCTTTGTTTTGAAAGGTTTTTATAACTTTAAAAATCCAATTGAGATGTGTTTTCTCATGCTAGTTTACCAGACTAATCTGGGCATTATTTCCTTCTAGTGCTCGGGTCAGACCGATTATATTTACAGATTAGATTCGGACGCATTTTTAGAGGAGCTTGGAGCAGGAGGCTTCATCTATAGCTAGTTATTATCTTATTTAGTTGTTCAAAATTATTAGCATTTGTGAGGATAGGTTGTTATAACTGTCCAAGCCGATGATTGGTGATTTGTTGTTGTACTCTGATGGATGTATGTATATTACAGTTTTTCAATTTGTAAAGATCATTGTTATAATATATATTATTCAGTTGCATTATGAGATTCTATGATTGTTTAGTTTCTTATTCTCTTCTTATTGTCTTTTTTGTTTTTTCTTTCCCTTAATTGTCCATCTTTTCGTTCAATTTGAGTTGGACACGTGTAGTTAATTCAACTTAAACTGTACGAAATTACGGGTCATCACAACCGTGACCCTTGTAAATTCGAATGTTTTTTATTTTCTAATGACGTGTTGAACGAACATGATTGTTTGCTTGGGGACAAAGAGTATGATGAGAGGACCATATTCTCTAAAATTATTTCCTAAGCTAATCTAATGGCCCAAAACTAAGCCCTGCCCTTATACATACCATACTATTGAAACCCTATTTCTCTATTAAAAAGTTAGCAGCAACTAAATTATGCTAAAAAATTTCCTAAACCTAAACCCTAAAATTTTCTAAAAATCAATTAAATCTAGAAGACTAGAAGCAGCTAAATCAAGGCAGATCAAGGCGAAGCTATCGATATGGGAGGACGATTCTCAAGCGCAAGTAATAGGAAGAGCTTAGGTTTGAGGCGAGTGGGTA
Organism: Allium cepa; assembly: GCA_030765085.1. Classification (NCBI taxonomy): domain Eukaryota; kingdom Viridiplantae; phylum Streptophyta; class Magnoliopsida; order Asparagales; family Amaryllidaceae; genus Allium; species Allium cepa. The sequence goes on along the minus strand of CM060940.1, from coordinate 625,588,301 downwards.
CAAAATTAATGTGTTAATTATTGTAGTTAAATTTAAACTATTTTAATTGGTTAGGATGTTAGAAATCCTAAATTTGAGTATGCTAAATTTAAAATGAATATGCGAAAACCCTATATTTGAATCTAAAACCTTAGAATTGGAATTATAGTAACTTACCAATCTAATTATTTGTCTAGTTACATGTGTTATTATCAAGTTTGCAAAATCTAAACCCACAAACCCTGAATTGAATTGTAATTTGATAAATAAACCAGTCACTTAGTAAATTAAGGTACATAAAACATTGCAATCAACATGGATGGACTATATGAACAATCGACAATTGAAATTATGCAAGAACCCTAATTTTACTTCATGATCTGTCAACCTGAAAACACTAGCGATTGACCGAAAGGTATAAGCAATTGACTGTCCTCGGCGAAAAATGTAGAATTTGGCCCTTAGCTAAGCTTAAGTTAAATAATAAAAATTATATAATTCCATAAAAAAATTATATAAATGGAAAACCAATTTGTTGAGCTTATTTTGGGCTAAGTACGCATGTTAATGACAGTAGGGAATTATGTACCCTGTCAAAGGAAAATAGGTCATCATGGTTCAGGTAACGGTTAAATACCCAAATGAGAGTTAAGAGTTGACCGGGGTGATGTATCTCATAGACACTAAGTGGGTGTTCCATAGTGGATGCGCAGCACTAATAGAGATACCAAGTGAGTGAGCCCGATGCTAAAGGAGGATTATAATGGATAGTCAATCCCAACGTAGTATGATAAGAGGCTATAGGATAGAAAGGAATCCGATACTAACGAGAGTTCTTGTATGCACGGTTCTGACACGACGTGGTACAGGTGGACACCGACACGGTATAATAAGAGGAATGTTTCGATATGATAGAGAGGTGAACAATGGGTGCATACGATGAGTCATATGGTTAGTTTGCATTTAGGGATTCTCCCTCTCCAAGCGTAGTGATGATATGTAGTTATGTGAGAGCATTTCCCACAGTTGCCTATGAGTGGTATGTTCTTATATGATAACTCCAAGAACGTTGACCGATCATTAATACGAGGTTAGATTTATAGTTCAACCCATTGTGTTAAGTAAGAATCCTTCGGTATTGGACCTTAGAAGTTCACAAACTCTTATAGCACACCTTATGTTAGTTAGAATAGTTTTGAAATTAACTACACATGGTCATCATATATTAAACTTGTGCTCATTCGCTAGACTTTATGTCCGACCTATTCTTTTTCCATCTTTTTCTTCACCATAGGTAGATAGGTGAACAGGCGATTGGCTTATTCTTGATGCGTAGAAGTCATGTTTATCTTGGAGTCTACTTTACCATATTTACTCTCTATATATCATTCTATCATATCAGTACATTTTGCTTCATGTATCAGACTTTGAGAGATATTTTTCTATGTACTGTGTATTAGACCACGTACTGATTTTTTTGAGACTGTAATTTGGATATTTTTTGAAATGGATATTTTTTATGATACGTGTTTTATTCCTTCTGCTATGAGTTCTCAAAGTGTAGTATCTTAGATTAAATCTTCTTGTATTAGTCTCTGAATTGTTAATGGTTAAAACCTCGACGATCTGCATTTCATGGCATAACGCGAGGCCGAAAGCCACTTTGAGTTTTGGATCGATGTGTTGGGAGATATGGGTCATCACAGTTCAAGTTTAGAAATTAATGATTAGAATTAAGAAATACACATACACACGCATATAACCATGCTTCACATACAAAAACAGGAATATATACAAAGCGAGCTTTACGATAATATTCGTATTAGTTATTAACAACATAGTAATTATAGGACTAGGATTTATGGATATTATCACATATTTAATAGCAATAGATTTTTAATTAATAGAGAGTTAAAAGGAATTAAATGGGGACTGATTATGGAAGTTAAGGCATTTATAATGTTGCATAATTTATCCTATAACCGGGTATATTGACTTAAGTAATGGATGGATAACATTTGTTAGAGACCAAGATGGAGAATTAAGTGGAATGACATACTAAGAATGTTTATTTTGATTTATTAAGGAGTGTTAGGACTACAAATCATTAACACCGGTTGATGATGAATGGAAACTTCCAGCAAAATTTTCTTTTAGAGTTTTTTGGCTTGTAAGCACTAGTTGTCTCCTCTAGGTTGTTAGAAAAACATACGATATAGTATAAGATATGTTTCTGTTTTATCATTGAGTTGATTTTATGGATGAGACTAGACCGCTAGATAAATGTATACATACTGAAAACAACGTAAGTAAGGAAATTTCATAACTACACTTAACTAGCGATAATTATAGGTAAGACTAGAAGTTAATTAGGTTAGTAACTAAGACTAAAGTATACTTTTATCCTAAAAAATTTATGATTTTGGTAAAATAAAATTTAGCTTACAAAGAGACACCATTCATAGATGGTCATTATAAGGAGAGAATTTTCTATTAGACAGGGATGAAGAAGAAGGTGGCGGAATTTGCAACTAGGTATTTGACCTGCCATAAAGAAAAAGGTGAAAAAAAGGAAATCCGAAGGATTGTTATTGCCATTAGAAGTACCGACTTAGGAATGAGAGCATGTATCAATAGACTTTATAGATGGACTTCCTAGGAGCCAAAGAGAAAATGAAGCAATTTGGGTCATAATGGATAGACTCACTAAAAGCACCCATTTTATGCCTATTAGAAGCACTAGGACTGTAGCGTCTCTAGTACAGATTTATATCAAGGAGGTGGTTCGACTTCGTGGAATTTCGGTTAGCATAGTTAGTGATAGAGATCCCTTATTTACTAGTGAATTTTGGAAAAGCTTACAGATAGTTTTAGGAACTCGTAGAATCTCAGCTATAACGATGTGTATTTTACGTATCAGAGGGTCGTAAAATATTTTTATTTTATTCGTACGAGGTCATATGATTTTATAATTTTAGGATATGACTCTTAGGGACATTTTACATCTATATTTTTTTCCAAATTTCTTTGCGACCATTTTGGCCCTTAAAACCTTGTTTGGGCTATAACTTTTGATAGAAGTTGATTAAAGCCTCAAACAAGTTCCATTGCTTCAAAATGATGGCTTACATTTTCGTAAAGTGATCACAATAAAAAAATGGACTTACAATTAGAAATTTATGTTTGTTTTAAGTTTAGATATCTATTGGCCAAAATTAGTGTGTAATTAATTAAGCTCATTACTTGTCCCGCTAGTCTGATTAGAGATTACTATAAACATGGGATGTAGAAGTCAAATTAGAAATTTTGACACTCATTCCAAATCAAGTCTAAACCTTAGTTGGCCCTAAGTCCATCCCCGTTCATCCAAATTTCTCTTTAAATCAAACTAGATTGTTGGTTAATGGTTAGATCTTTGATTAGAAGCTAGAGATCATTAAATTGACTGATTATAAGTGCTTTTCATTGCTGTTTGGATGGATCTACATTTGAATTGGTAGAATTTGGTAATTGGCGAGTGGTTTATGACTTCTCACCATCCTATGCATGTTTATATGGTAGAATTATAGGTTTTAACATGTTTTTTGATATAAAAATCCTTTTGTAACTTTAAATAACATGTTAACATGTGTTAGGGCCTAAATTAATGACATATAACGTGATTTTTTTTGGAAATTGCCTTGTGATTTGTCTTATTTGTACCCATATGTTCATTTATTTTGTAGAATTAGATTAGAAATTATATGATTGTTATAATTCCATGTATTGCCTATATGATTGGATGTGAATGCATGTTATTCTATATTTGTATGCTATGCTTTGATGTTGTTTATTAGTGTTTTGGATGCTTAGGAGGATAGGTTGGTGAATTGGGCAAATCGAAGGCAAAGTTTGTCGAAATTGGACGAAACCTGGAAGAGGGGCTATGGACTATACTAGGAGCCTATAGGAAAACTTACACCTCAAGTGGAGTTAAGAGGAAGACTCAATGTCGACTTATGGGGATGAGTCGGTGAAGAGTTGTAATGGCGACGACCATGACTCGGTGGTTATCATGGATGGATAGAGCATGTCTAGATGAGGTAAACTATAGCTAAGATGTAGGAGATTTAGATAAGAGTTATGAGCACTACCGAGTTATCTCTAAAACTTAAAGATAGAGATTTGGATTAAGATCGAGTAATCTAGGATGGATGTGTCAGGGTCTAAAGCTACCCGAGAAGGGTATTGGAGGCATGGAAAAGAAGTTAGCCAATAATTAGTTAAGTGTATAACTCGGCATCGAGTTATACCTATAACTCTATACTGAGTTATCACATTGCATGGGATGGATGTGAAATTTTCAAGGCAGGTAGAGGATACTCTTTAGGTCATGATGGAGGTGTTAGCTCATTCGTATCAGGTGGATGACAATGTAATAACATGATGAACAGCTAGAATCTTCGGATATTGGCTCATGTTGGGAGTAGGTTCTGAAGATAGCGGCTCATAAAGAAGTGAGCCGAAGGATCGGTGAATGTGGGATGGGTTCCTTATGAGTAATGAAAACTGGATTTAGCAATAAGGGCTCCATATCCAAATGGATCAAAGGTGGGTTAAAAAGTATATGCTAAGGAATCGTTGATGCTCGAAGTATTTTCTATTATACTTGAAGCAGGATATTATAAGTGGGGATGCCCATGGATTAGTAGTGAGGATCCGTATACCCTGGACCTATGGCTTTAGGTCTAGTGTCCATCTTTAGGGTTCCGAGTCATGTATCCAGCTTTAGGCTGCAAGATATGAGAGTACAATGAAGACCCGGAATTTCTATGCATCCTTGATAGTAAAGAAGGCATACAAGTTATCATATATTCAAAGCACAGGGATTAGTGATGTTATGGTTGCTTTCTTGCTGGACTATCAGCCGAGGATGTCATTGGAAGTAGGTAACTGAGATAGGGATATTTGGACAACCACTATGGTATTCTGTATAGTACCTTTATGATATTGTTGAATAATATATTATACTGTTATGTGCTAACTCTTTGGTCGAAGGAACAGATCGGGTATAGTCCATGTACTCTTATTCTTTACCATATTTACATATATAGTATTTTGAGATTTATTTACCGCTCACACCAGACTATTGTTTGACCTAAAGTTTTATGCTTTACTTTTTATTACCTTGGGTGCTCTTAAATGAGTAGACTAGATAACAGGTCTAGGTGACATAGTAGCTGTTCGGAGGACGAGCTAGATGGAGCCATCTCGTATTATACACTTATATGGATTCTATGCTTATTTCACTCTGCAACATTAGGGAACCTTAGCAGTGACTGCTTATACTTGTGTTTGAGATAGTTATTGAGTTTGTTTCCATTGTATAAACTCTATGATATTTGATGTATGACTTTATGGATCTGTACTTTGATGATTTGTTCCCATAGTTATTACTGTCTCTTCTATTATATCTGTGATATTATATTTTATCCATGTTTTGTGAGATGTTATAGATTATATGTTGTATTTGTTATTATTTATCTTGATAGTCATTCTATATCGGCTGAGCACCATTGCAGTGCACTATTTAGCTGTTATCTGTACCGGTAGTATAGGGTGTTCGTCATGTTTGGTATCATAGCTAAGTCACGTGATTAACTTGAGTTGATATCGTGATCCATTAGGACTATGGAAAGAGTTATCGTGTTAGACTGGATCTAGAGTGTGTGTGTGTATGAGAGAGTGTGTACTTATTATATTTTTTTGATTTTCACAGCTATATAGTGGTATATTATATAGTATAAGTTGCATGCACATGAGCACCATAGACATGGTTTTTCTTTATGACAGACCGAGCATTCTTGTTATATATGAGAATGAGTTGGCATATAAGGAATACTGTGAGATATGCTTTACGAATTAAAGAGGGAGTAGGATCAGCAGCTGCTATGCCTGATTTCCTAGCTATGTTCAATGTTGCGATGGCAATAATGATGAGGAATGCTCTTGGTAGGGTGGTTGGAAGAGGTGCTCCATTGCAAGCGCCTAGGGCTGATTTTGCTGAATTGAGCAAGGATTACATTACCTTGGAGGGAAGCCATTCCATTGAATGGAATCAACCATAGAAGTGCGAGATTGGATTGATACTTGTGAGTGCATCTTCAGTGATATAGAATTGGATGATGCTATAAAGAGGAAGTTGGCTTCTAGGTAACTTCAAGGGTGAGCTATGAATTAGTGGAACCTTGTTACCATTGCTACTCCAGAAGATCAGTTCAATTGGGACCAATTCAAGGTAAGGTTCGAAGAAAAGTTCATTTCGACTGTCCAGAAGCCAGTATGGTTAAGAAGGGTTGATGATCTAAAGCAGGAAGAGATGCCAACTTCAGAATATGTCTTGGAGTTTGGCACTTTGTCAAAGTATGGGATGTCATTCATTAATACTTCCTTAAGAAAGAATGAGAAATTCATCACTTGGATGACTACTTAGGGGAGAAGCTAGTGGATCATATTAATAAGCTTTTTGAAAAGCTAGTAGAGAAGGCACTTTGCATTAGGGTTTGTGCCCTAAAGCTAAGACTACTATTGTTGTTTCTGCTGAAAAAGAGGAGCCAAAACACAACAAGGTAGTAGAGGCATAAATCTTCCAAGGAATTATGGAGTAGAAATAATCAGTCAATAAATGAAGATTTTATACTGGAATGTGAGGGGGATTCATAAATCTTCCAAGGAATTATATGTTAAGAATCATATAAATAAATGTATAATTAGTTATTTGGGTTCATTGGATACTAAACTACATGTGGAAGAAATAGAAATTTGAAAGAGGAGCTGGGAGTGAAAATGCGCTTTAATTGGCAATGCAGAGTGTTACTTTAAATGCATAATAATAGTCCTTATTGATAGTGAGGTTTGGGATTTTACATTGACTAACATTGCTGATCAACATATGTCTTTATTGCTCAAAGATGCAAGGGGGAGCTGTATTGGTTGTTTTTTTTTTTTGCATACATGACTATGAATATACGTGCGAAAGGTTACGGTTTAACATAGAAAGTGATGCTTTTAATATAGTTCATTCTTGGCGGCTCTTAGATGATTTTAACTGCATTAGACATGCAAGCGAGAAGTTAGGAGGTTACAAAGTTCCATTTAGTAAGATGCATGAAATAGACAAGTGTTTGGTTAGTGCTAGTTTATTTAAACTTGACAATGTGTGTTACAAATTTTCTTAGTGGTTGGAACGGGGAATAATATTATAACAAAAATAGATAGAGTGTTGGCCAATTTCCAATGTGTTCAAGTGGTCCCTATTTGTGAAACCTCGTATCTATAGCCAAGTAGCGGTGACCATTCACTAATCTTAATTAGTTTAGAACGCGAGCAACGAAAAGTGAAGGAACCATTAGGTACATGAACTTTTGACATTTGTATGAAGATTATCAATCTTTTTTTCTACTTTTGGATGGAATATGTAGGTTGTAGAGCTCTTTATTTCTTGTTGAAAAAGCAAAAGAGGTTGAAGGACTGTTAATTAGAGCAGGGAAAGGTGATGCATGGGCAAATAGGTGGAGGTTCTAAGAGACAAATGTAATAAAATACAGAAACTTCTAGAGGGAAAACATGATGTCGTGTCTTCTCAGGAGTTGCAACAATCAAAACTAGAGTTGGACGCGCCCTTAAATCGACAATGCATTGACTTATCTCAAAATTTAAAATGTGACCGACTACTAAATAACGATGAACAATTAGCATATTTCTATGCTAAAATGTCAAATAAAAGGCGATGCAATATTTTGGGTAAACATGCGGCTAGGTATTATGAATCACTATATAATCAAAGTTTTTGACCAAATCATTTCCCAAAAGTCACCTTTTTATCATCATGGATTATGGAAGAGATTATCCCAATGATGATACTGAGGTAGTGGGGGGTGAGAGAGGAAAAGTTCAGTGTAAAGGATAGTTTCGCTTTAAGCCCAAGTGGTGTTAATGCAAAGTTCTACAACTGCTTTGGAGTGAAAAAGAAGAAATGATGGTGATGGTTTTGGAAGTGTTTCAAACAGGTATGATTATCAAGGAAGTAAATCTGGCAAACATTTGCTTGATTCCTAAAGTGAAATTCTCAAAAAACATCAAGGAATTCGGACTTATCACCTTTTGTAATTTCCCATTGAAGATCGTTGCAAAAATCCTTAATAGGAGAATAAGGCCAATTCTTATCCTGTTGATTTCGAAAAATCAGTATGCCTTTATTCAAGGTGGAAATATCTAAGATGATATTCTGACTATACATGAATCAGTTAGAGGTTTTCGGAGAGCTACTAAGTGCAATATGTGTATTAAAGTTGACATCCATAAAGCCTACGGTTCAGTCAATAAAGAATTTGTTGGACACATGTTGAAAAGCATGGGGTTTATTGAGAAATGGATGAGGCTGATTCGAGAATTTATTAGTTTGCCTTCATTTTCGATCACTTATCAAGGTAGTTCATTTGGTTACTTTGGAAGTTCAAATGGTCAACGTCAAGGAGACCTTCCTTCCCTGTTCTTATCTGCAATCGTTATGGAATTTTTTCCACTTTTGATGGAGAAGAAGAGGAAGGAGGAAGAATTAGAAGCATTTCAAAATCAGGCCTTATGGTCACCCACCTAATTTATGCTAATGTCATACTTATTTTCCTAAAAGTGGACGTGGAAGGAGCTCAGGCTATCAAGGAGGTGTTTATTGACCTTCAGTGGGCAACAAGCCTTAAGCTGAATGGTAACAAATCAAATACTTTCATGTAAGTGGGGGGAGGGGGTAGTAGTAGATTGAAAATATATGATATTTTAAACATAGGCAAAGGTTTGCTTCCTATTAAATACTTAGGTATTCCTATGTCTAACATATATCTGAAAAACATGGATTTTTAATCTTTACTGGAAGAGATTAAAAATTGTATAAAAGGATGAGAATGCCGGTTATTAAGGCTAATAGGAGATTAGAATTAAATAGATCAATGATATACCTTATGGTGCAATATTGGATGCAATGCTTCGGATTTCCAACAATTACTATACGCCACATTACATATGTTTGTAGTAATTTTCTATGGAAAGGGTAGGGTGATAAAATTTCTTGGGATATTGTTTGTAGACTGAAAACAGAAGGTGGTAGAGGGTTAAGGTTGTTCGAAGAGATTCAAGTTGTAGCAGGAGTTAAGTTGGTTTGGATGATTCTAAATGAGGAGCGTCTATGAGCGGCAACAATTAGTGATAAATACTTGATGAATCAATCCACGTGGGAGCGTAGCAAACGTAATTATTACTCAGGTGTGTGGAAATTCATACTCAGCATTAGAAATTTAGCAATAAAGTGCATTGGGAAAATACTGGTTGATGGTTAAAGTACATCTCTTTAGTATGATCCTTGGCTTTGGGTGGGGGTTGGGGGGGGGGGGGGGCGGCTTAATTCGTAGGTTAGGAGTAGATACCATGGTCATGGTAAGAGGTGATAAGTTATTTGTTCAGGACATCGTGGAAATTAGGGAACGGAGGATCGATAGAGTAAGATTTTCGGGACTCGTTAGAAATGAAATAGAACAAATCAAACTAAATGATGACAAAGAAGGTGATTTCCGCATTTGCATTGTTGACAACAAAGGCATATAAAATTTTAATGCAGTGTAACAAAGAGAAAAGATGAAAATACAATAAAGTTGCTTGGTACAATTGTGTTTGGGATAGAATCTCTTACCCTAAAGCAGCGGTCAGTCTATTCAAAGCTACTAATAATCTATTTCCGGCTAAAGATAGGTTGATACAATGGCGTCCAGTAGTTGACCCACTCCATGTAATGTCTCAAAGAGAATGAAAATGTTGATCACCTATTTTTTGAATAAAAAATTAGTGTATATATGTGGAAATGGTGCTGTATTAAGTTAAATTGGCTGGCAAATCATACTGACATAATCATGATTGACAATGAAATTCTAAACATTAGAGACAAATTCAAGTGCAAAGGTGGAAGTTAAGACATTTCCGAGATTGTGTTGTCTACATATGTGTGGATGATTTGGGGAGAGAGGAACAATAGATTATTCTTTAAATCCAAATCATTGAATGAATACTGGGTGTGTGAACATATTACAAATCGGTTTAAAATCCGGTAGCTAAAATCCAAGCACATGGACATTTCTAATGCAGATAATGAACTTATTATCAACAATTAGTCCTATCCCTACCTCGTTCTGTTAGAGTTATGGCTTAGGACTACGATCAGAGACATTGAGAATCAGGTTTTCTCTCCAGAAATTGTTCCGATATTCTTACACTATGAATTTCATAAATTTGTCAATTCTTTGTTTGTATACAAGGTTCTCTTTTGCAAATTGAAGGTTATGTTATCCCCTGTATCAACTTAGTATCAACAAATATCACCGTTCAAGTGGTTCGGTAATACTTATCTACAATATAAAAGAGGGCTACATAGATGGACCACTACACCTGCCAGCCCCAGATATACTTTCAAGGCACGGAGTTCTCCAACATTTAACAGCGGCTCAAATTATATTGAATTCAATCAATTGTTACATATTTACGTCAATCTTCTAGTATACTGTCAAATGTAGAGAGCTTTTGGTCTTCTTCAAGCTTCTGTTGCCTTATTTTTTGGTTGCTTCTTCCTCATTAATCACAGGTATGCAAAGAATAAGTCACATAATAAAAATCAAACTCAATTAAAATCCAAAATAAAGCTAGCTAATGAAGATAAAGGGAGCTAGGAGCTGAAGAAGTAGTTATTGAAGACATGCAAGTCCAAATTGGCTGTGGTAACTGCAGGAATTGAAAGTTGGTGTTTTATTGGCAGAAAAGAATATATTAGCAGAGGATTGCTTGGTTTAATGGAGATGATAGCAGTGTTTACGCGTGCGGGAGTGGTTTTAATCAGAAAATGTAAGTGCCGCCATGAATTTTTTTTCGAAAAAGAATCTTTAGTTTAAGAAGTCAATGCATCTAAAGGACTAAGGTATGCAGTGTTGTTTTTACCAGAGAGTTTTTAAGAAAATGGGTTTGGATGTGTTTGTTTTGTACTCGAACCAATATTGCGCCTATTTCAGAACAGATAAAGTGTACGTTGAGTTTTTGCTTATGCTTTGGATTGGACTTTACTTGTAAATAATGCTAACGTATGAATACTTATATTAGTAATAAAGGAAAATATGAGTCAACTCTAAAAAAGTTTCAATAAATTAGATTTCCTATTGGACGTACCCCTAACTCTCTCAATCTCTCACTTGCAGTTGAGACCAATTATAAAATCTTAGTTCCACCCCTTCAATCAGTTTCATAACTGATTGATCCAGGCCCTTCGTGAAAAGATATGCTATATTGTCCTTAATATCCACTCTTTTAATGACCACTTCTTTATTGCTATTAAACTCCTTTATCGGGTGGAACTTTTAAAGAATGTTTCTTGATTTCTTATGAGCTCTTGGTTCCTTCATTATCTGCATCGTATCATTGTTATCACATAACAATGTTATGAGTTTCTTAACATATGGAAACACTACTAGCTTAGTCATAAATTTGTGCATAAACTAGTTCTTTTGCTGCTTCATTAACGGTAATGTATTAGGCTTCCATTGTTGAATCAGCTACAGTTTCCTGTTTGGAACTACTCCAACTGACTACTCCACAATTCAATATAAATACATAACCAAACACCAATTTACCATCATCGATATCACTTTGAAAGCTAGAATCTATATACCTCTCTATAATAAGGTCTTTATCCCCATATATAAGGAATAAGTCTTAAGTATTTCTCAAATACTTAAGAGTACACTTCATTTTCATCCAATGTTTTTCTTCAGGATTAAGCTGATATCTGCTTACGCATCCTAATGCATAAGCGACATCTACTCTAGTACATAGCATAACGTACATGATGGAATCAATTGTGGATGGCTACGATATCCTCTTCATACACTCCTTTTCCTCATCAATATGAGGAGAGTCCTTATTAGAAAGGACGACACCAGACTACGTTAGAACGTTTCTTTGCTTTGAATTCTCCATGCCAAATCTTTTTCGTATGGTATTTAGGTATCGGGATTGGAACAACCCTAGTAACCTTTTGGATTTGTCTCTATAGGTCCTAGTACCAAGTATATAGATTGCTTCTCCCATATACTTTGTGGAGAATTTCTTGGATTACCATGCTTTCACCGATTGCAACAACACAATGTCATTTCCAATCAAGAACAATTTGTCGATATACAAGATTAAGAACATGAATACACTTTCTTATTCTTCTTGACATATGCATGCTTCCACCGTGTTCTGATAAAAACCAAATGGTTTGATTACTTTATTAAAACACTTATTCCAACCCCTTGAAGTTTTCTTAAGACTATAAATTGACCTTAATGATTTTCATGTCTTTCTTGCTCCCACTGACCTCAAAACCCTTGGGTTTCGAGATGTAAACGATCTCCCATAAATCACCAATTAGAAATTCCAGTTTCACTTCCATTTGACATATTTCATAGTCATAGAACGTGGAAATACAAGCATGATCCAAATGGACTTAAGCATAGCTATGGATGAAAATGTTTCGTTATAATAAATTCCTTGAATTTGATGGAACCCTTTTGCAATTGGTCTTTTCTTTATAGGTCTCTACTTGTTCATCTGCATTTATCTTTTTCATAAAAAAATATTTGCAACTAATGGTTTTTTTATCCCTTTGGGTATGTCATCCAAAGTGCAAACTTTATTGCCATGCATAGAATCCATTTCGGATTTCATAACTTCAAGCCAATGTGCAGAATCTTTACTCGGTAGTGCTTGTCAGAATATGAAGGGAGTATCTTCTTTTAAAGTACAATCTTCTTTCTCACCATCCATAAAAAAATTGTAGTATCTCTCTGGTGAATGAGATTCCATATTAGACCTTCTAACAGGTTTCATATTTTCATGCAATGTTGAATTTAGTTCTTCTACCGATTTAGCTTCTATGTTGACTTCTTTGATCACATCAATGTCTACAATTTTGTTATTATTTTCATTTGGTGGAAATTTATTTTTCAAAAAGATAACATGTCGAGAAACAATAACATTTTATTCCTGGGTGTTATAGAAAATACATCCCATATATTTCTTGGGGTACTCTATAAATTTACATAGAGTCGATCTTGCCTCGAGTTTATTCAGGTTGACGGTACTAACATAAGCTGGATAACTCTACCCTTTCAAATACTTGAGATGTGGATTTTTTTTCCCATACCGTATGTCATACGGTGTCTTAGGCATAGGGCATCAAATCCAACATTTGTGTTCCAATTTCCAACACATATTCCTAATAAGAAAGAGGTAACTCAACCTTACACATCATGAAATGAACCATACTTAATAGGGTTCCATTCTTTTTTTCTTTCTTTCAAAACACTATTGTGTTACAGAGTATAGGGTGGAGTAATATGAGGAATAATCATGTTACTTTTTAAGTACTACTAGAGCTCTTATCTAACATACTCACCTTCTTGAGCTAATCGATGTATTTTACTTCTATGATTTGTCTGCTTAACAGCCTCGTCCTTATGCTATTTAATCTCGCAAACATCAGATGTGTTCTTCATAAGGTATACATGTCGTAGTCTCAAGAAAGCAACAGTAAAAGTTACGAAGTGAATTGAATTATTCTTATTTACTATAGGTGTCGGGCCATTTATATCAGCGTGTACGAGGCCCAAGATTTCATAAACTCTTTCGTTGCTTCCATTAAAGAGGTACTTGGTCATTTCCACTTTGAGACATGATCACAAGTATCAAATGATTCATAATTAAATGACAATAAAAACCTTCGGTTTCCATTTTTCGCAGTCTTTTGTCACTAATGTGACCTAGCCTATAATGCCATAAGCAACTATTATTAATATCAATAGAAGATTTATCAATAGCACAAATGTGATTAAAGTTGAGTATATAAGTTCCATTATCCAAAAGACCGTTGCAGATAATTTTTCCATCAAACATAATATTCATATTGCTATTATTATAGTGAAAACCAAAAACTGCCTCAAATAATCTAGAAATAAATATAATACCACAAATAAAGTTTTTAACATAATAAATATTATTGAGAACTAAATCAAATCCACTGGACAAAATCAAGTGATAATTTCCAACTATAATTGCATCTACAATAGATCCATTAGCAACTTGAAGTGTCCTTTCACCTTTTGCCACCTGCCCTAATTTCTTATATAAAATTACAGATATGGGTCTAGATCCAGTATCTAAAACCAAGTTTATTTATTTATTTATTGCAAAACGGTATTGAATCATAAATGTATATTTTGGAGTGGAGGAATTATATTACTTCTTCCTTTCTTTTACCATCTTCAAATAGTCCAGACAATCATGTTTCCAATTCCCCCTCTTGTGACAATAGTGACATTTGTCATTGTTAGTAGGGCATCTTTCTTACCTTTCTCAGAACCACGCTTATGCTGTTAGAACTAGAATTCTCAATTTAGATGAATGACAACTCCATACTAGAATTTAAGTTACATTGGTTGAAGAGATATCATCAAAGCTTCAAAAGAGAGAAAAGGAATCATGCTAGAAGCTTTGGAAGATCGTCTGTTGGAAGAACTTGAAGATTGTATATTAGTGAGTCATTTTATCTTAGATATACCTTATTAAAACTCACAAGGACTACACATCACTCTTCCATTTATTTCAAAATAACTTATATATATATTAAATAATTTAAAAAGCTTCAAATTGTTGTAAAAGACATGTCCATCAATGGACCGTTGGAAGGCCACCAGTGCATTGGTGGACAAGAATTTTTCATAAAGTCTGGAATTATTTTTTAATATTTTCAAATAAATAGACGATTTTCTTCCTTCTTCTGCAAATGTGACCCTCTACAATGGTGAACAATCATATCTCTTCTTCAAATCCTTTCAAATCTATAATCAACTTTGATTTGAACAGGTTTCATCACCTTACTTGCTCTCTAATTCTCTAATCTATCATGTGAAACCTAATTCTATCTAGGCGTATCGACGAATACTTTCATATGCGAATAGTCCCATATCTGCATCCACATCCGAAATTATTTTTGGATATCGGATATCCGCATCCACGGATATGGACGGATATAAGATAATTATCCTATCCACTAACGACCTATAAATCAAGAAATATAAATATAAAATTTTAGTTTAACATAAATTCTTTCCAATCCCATTGATTATAAAAGTGTTATAAATAAATAAATATGAAGATAATAAATAGTTTTGAGAAGTTAATAAGCATCAAGTGCATATAATATAAAATACTAACTTAATAAAATAATAAATAAATATCATTCATTGTACTAAAATATACATAATTTAACTATAATCTTGATAAAAACCAAATGGATAATTTTAGATGCGGATGTCTTTATATTTGCATCCACATCCATGATATCAAATATTTATCTACTTTATATATATGGATGCGAACGAATTTCGGATTTTTTGAATATCCATTGACAGCCCTAATTATATACTATACTCTCATATTAGCAATCATTCATCTGTAATAACCAATATTCTGATTTTTTTTTTACCTTCTAAACTCCTGCACATTCATCTACAAATTAGTTCTTGTGAGTTATAGGAGTTTGTACTATATTAGTCAAATCCATGTATTAAATACATAACGTTTGTGAGTTATAAGAGATTGTACTATATCAGGAAAAATCCATGTATTAAAGATAGACTTCTGCCAAAGTTTGTATTTTATCAAGTTAGTGAAAAAGACCGGTTTAGCGGCTCAGACAACTGTATAAGCCTATTCCTTTAGGTTAAGCGAGGGTGTTAACCAGTTAAAGCCAAAATAAGAGATTCTAGAACTGGGCGTAATATAGTGGTTCGAACCAGTATAAAAAGTTTGGTGTGTAAGCTCTTTACTTTATTTACATTTAGCTCATAATATTATTTATATATTTATACAGTTTAGCCATAAAATATATGATTCTACACACTTTCTTTTGGTATTACAGCAAGTTATTTTCATAAACAATAACATGGTTTAATGAATATATTAACATGACACACATAAGCACTCTCTTAGAAGGACAGTCTAGTGCACGACCCTCACTATTTGATGGCAGTGATTATAATTTCTGGTCAACTAGAATGAGAATTTATATGGAAGAAAATAGTCTTGAAATTTAGGATGCCATGCAAATTAAATATGAAATTCCAACTACGCCATTAAATGCATGGACTCCTAAACAATAAACAACTGCAACCAATAATTCAAAAGCTATGAACATTCTTTTTTGTACTTTAAATAAAAATGAATTTACTAGGGTTATGATAAGCAAAACTACTTATGATATATGGCACACCTTACAAGTCACCCATCGAAGTACAAGTAAAGTTAAACAATCTCGAATAACTATATTAAAATTTTAGAATTTTAGAATAAAGGATAATGGAAATATTTTCGATTTGTACTCCCTTTTACAAGACATTACACATACACTAGTAGGATTGGGTGAAATTATATTTGAATTTGATATTGTAACAAAAAAGTTGAACTCTTTAACCAATGTTTGAGAGAGAAAAGTATTAGCAATTGAAAAAACTAATGCTCTCTCTCAACTAAGGGTTGAAGAGTTAATTGGTAATCCAACGGCCTATAAAGTGATTTTACAGGCTAGAACATTTAGAATCAAAAGAAAAGGACCATAACATTCCAAGTTGAGGAGGATTCTGAAGTAGATGAAGACGAGATGGTCTCTATAGTAGAAAAATAATAGAAAATTCAAATAGAAAGTAAAGAGAGGAAATAACAATAACAACAATAGCTTAAGACTCAAATGTTTTGGCTGCATTAAATTTGGACATACCTTAAAAGATTGTCCATTATAAAATAATGGAAAGAAGGAGTTTGAGAGTAAGAATAGATTTGAAAAATTCAACAAGAGGAAAAAATATTGATATCAAGCAACTTGGGATGATTTTGACACCTCATCATCATCATCAGACATCGATAGCGATACTGATCAAGCCATTGTCTACTTCATGGCCATAAAGGATGAGGTACAATCTGATTTAACTTATAATATACTATTTGAATTTTGTATAGAACTAGACAAAATTTATAGACATTTACGAAAAATACATAAGGAAGCCATAGTTAACTTAAATAAACAAGAATTAGAAATAACAATGTAAACAGACGAGAAAACCACTTTGAAAGAAATAATTGAAACTCAAAATCAATCTATAGAGAATCTCTTTTTGAAAATGGAATAGAAATTTTATTTCAGACAAAATAGATTTATTTAAGGAATGTGAATTTTTAAAAGGTTCAAATAAAGATTTAAAATTTTCAAGTAACAATTTAAATTCTAAGATTGATTATTTAGAAAAAGAAAATCATTCCTTAGAAAACTAAAAACTATTAGTTTGTGTAAAATAATTAAAGAATTAGAAAATTCACAAAAGTCATTTGAAAATTTGACAAATAAAATTTATGTGACAGAAAATGAAGTTGATTCGTACAGAAATGAAAATCTCAAATTGTCAAAAGAAAATTGTGAATTAACTTCAAAAATAAAAATTCTTGAATCTGAAAATTTAGATTTGAAAGAAAAATTAGGAATGATCTCCACAAATGCTTCAAAATTTAATAAAGGTCAAGAAAATTTATCAAATTTGATAAAAAAAATTGTAGATCAGCACACAACAAAAATGGTTTGGATTTTAAATAGAATAAGTATAAGAAAAATCCAAAGAAAATAATTTTCTGGATACAAAATTTTAAAAAATTCTAGTAACTCTCAAAAGGGTAAAAGTAAATTCTGAAAATAAAACAATAAAATTACGGATCCCTAAAACTAATAATAATCTCATTAGAAAAAAATATATAAATAAGTTTTTCTCTAATGTTCATAATAATATTAATTATTCTTTTAAAGGTTCTACCAAACCTTCCTATGTATATTTATCAAAAACTTAACCACTGGACATTAATGTAGAAAGCGAGTACCAATATTTTTTTTTACAGGTATCCACTCACATTAGTAAAAAGAAAAGATACATTCTACACAGCGGATGTTCCAACCGAATGATGGGAACTTCAATATGCTTACAAATATCAAACTAATGGATGTAGGTACCGTATCTTTTGATGACAATTCAAAAGGATACATTAGCGGAATAAGGGACGTCAACAATGATGGTAATCCAAGTTCACCCTTAACTACTAATGTTTACCTAGTTAAAAAATTAAAACATAATATATTGAGTATTAGCCAACTATGCGATAAAAGATTTAAAATTAAATTTGAAAAGGACAGTTGTAACATTTTCGATCAGAACGAGAGAATAATTTTTGAAGGTATAAGAGTTTTTTTTTTATATTTTGAATATGAAGGTTAATAATGATAGTAACTAATGTCTTATAGGAAATTCAAATGACCCATGTGTAACGACCCGACTTCCTACGCCCAGGAAGACGTATCGTTCTTAAAGAAAGAAAGGGACGAGAAAATAGAAAAGATAGAAAAGAAAGAACAACAACATCATAATCTCATAGCGGAACGAATAAATTATAATAATCATATAAGTATTTACATAATATACAACATCAATCAGAGTTATACAGATAATATATCACATACTAGACAGTTATAAACACCTGTCTAGTTATACAACTCAATACACAAAACAATTCAAACAAAACGACTCAGAGATACCAACACAGCGGAACTATATATATATCTACAACGCTGAAGCCTCCTGCTCCATTTGCTCCTCCAGAATTCGTCAAAGCTAACCTGAATCCCTTGGCTGCCCGTAAAAATTTGGGTACCCGAGAGTTTATGAAAAACAAAAATAAACTCCGGGTCAGACATGGGTCTGGTATGAGTAACAGGTTTAAGTTGCTTAACTTTAAAAATCCTTTTGAAAACAAAAGGTATCACATAAGACTCCCCACAAATAAACATGGGTAAGTTTTTACCTTACGCTAACCAAAACATTTGATAGGAAATTCTGTGATATTATAATAGGTCTAGGGTTTTCAAGTAAATAGAAAATAGCCGAAAATGTTACATGATTAAATTCCAGCTACTAGCCACAAAAGTGGGTAATACAATCAAAATCATTGGCACTTATTGGATTGTGGATTCCATACAATGGCAGGGCTACTGGGGTACCGCCCGTCACAGTACGTGGCCTAGATCAACGTACCGAGGATCACTCCCGACCCCCTGCAACACAAGGCCGGAACCATTCCTTACTGAACAGTCCCGAACAAGATAACCCCGCAGTTGGTGTACATCCAACCGCCCACACATCCGAATAAAAAGGGACATCTAGACAGGGGAAAATCTTGTCCTGCTTGGGCATGACCCACCTAACCTTGCTGCACCTCCCCTGTTTTAGCCATTTCCGGTTGATGAGGCTTGAGGCTGCGATTACCTTTAGAGAATACATTTCTTAGAATGCTCATCGCCCACCTGACGATGTGTTGAAAGCATTCAATCCATACAAGTTCGTTCCGGGTTCGAACGAAACCGAAGGCATTATCTCATTACACTCGTTTTGGAATCACTCTCAGAGTTAACGACGATAACCCTTGCACTCTGAATCTTCATCTTCACTTCAGATTCACGACCTATCGTTAATTTGGAATCGATGTGGTTTTCGGATGTTCCAAGTAAGGAAAACCGATCCCGGTCTCATCGAAATCCAAAACGTGTCTTTTAAGGCCAAGTTGTCTATTTAGTCTTAACAGTTTTAATTCAATATTATCAATATACACACAGATAGATAATTCATAATATCACAATAGATAATCATATCATCATCATAAACAGATAATCAAAATTATCAACCCAATCAGATAATAATATACTATCATACTTAAACAAACATCCAAGTCATCTAGATATTATTCATCTCATATCTGAGTTCACAATCATCAAATGAAATATTAATATCATTCATCCATAAGCAATGATTTATAATCATACCATTTGTAATTAATTTAAAATGAATTAAATTAACTACTTCTTTCTCTAATTAATTTAAAGTAAATTAAATTAATTACTTCATCTATAAATCCTGCTTATACAGTCATCCATTAAATTAATTAATCATCCTCTAGATATCATCTTGGTTAGACAACCTTGATTAATTAATCTCTAATTACAATAGGTAATTAGTCTTTAATTAATTGCACAAATTAATTATCCTAAATCATTTATAGTAATTAACATTTAATTACTTCATTTATATTAATTAAATATAACTAATTACATTTCTCCTTAATTAATCACCACATTATTAATTATTTATTAATTAACAAATTCTTAATTACATCATTAATTATTAGTTAATGATCTTTAATTTAGATATAAATTAAATTACTTTATTTAAATCGATAAGCAATTAATCTTTAATTAAACACAATTATTAATCATCCTTGATTAATATCAACCAGTAATTAACTACCCTTAATTACATATTAATAAATTAATTATTCCATAATTAATTATCTACATTAATGAATCCCTTGATTTAATTTCAAAAGTAATTATCCAGATTACTTTATTGACACATCATCTTTCACTAATTACATCAGTAATTATCATTAATTACTTCCTTAAGTATTTATGCTCCATTGAATACACTAAGTCATTTACACTTATCAATTTATCAAATGATTTCCTTAAATTAATTAAAATAAATTAATTAACTTAAATTAATCATCTTATCAAAATTAGTTACCATAAGTAATTAATCTCTTAATTACTTTTATCAAGTAATTACATTTAAAAATTTACAATAGATTATCTAATTAATCTAATTAATTATCTAAAATTAATCATATATATTAATTAATTAATAATCCTTAGTTAATTATCTACATTAACTAATAACATTTCTTAATATACTTCTTAATTGATCTTTAATTATAAATTAATTCAAATTATTAACTTAAATACATAAGTCATTCCTTAATTACCCTATTATTCTTAAGATAATTTATTTCTTTATTAATGACTTCATTAACATTACATTTTGAATTTAAATTCAAATATCATTTGAGTTGAAGATCCAAAATGATAATAATTTAAATTCAATTTAAAATCTTTTAAATAAATGTAAATAACATTTATTATTTACATATGAACTTATATAAGAAAATCTTTTAAATTAAACTACTTGAATCTTACTTCAAATTTAAATTTCCAAAATACATTAATATTTAACTTGCAAACCTCAAGTTAAACAATTTATTTATTTTCCATTCAAACTCTTTAAATCAAAGAATTCTCAAAATCAAGTTAATTTTTATTGAAACAATTTACTTTTCAAAACTATTTTATTTGAACTTATTTTTAAAACATTCATATTTAAACTGATTTAAGCTTTCAGATTTGGATTCTAAGTAAACTTGAATTCCATCAATTTATCTTGATTTAAAACTTCGATTTAACTCTTTTTTTTAACAACTAGAATTAGAAACTCGATTTTTAAATCCAAATCCATTTTAAACTTTAAGATTCAAATATCCATTTGAATCACTACCTTTAAAAAAAATCGAATTTAACCGCTGCAACACTTTTGTTTCAGGTCTAAGTTTTAAAATCTGGAAACTATTAGGTTTTACAGTTGAAACTCATTTAAATATTTAAAACTTCATTTAGATTCAAAATATAAATTTGAATTCATACTTCAATTAGATTTTCACTTTGTTTAATCTTAGTTGACAAACTTAAATTCAAATACATCATGATTACAACTAACTTACAATTAATTTTGCTTTAAATTTGGTTTAAATTTAAAATTACAGGTAGTTTATACAACCTGTAGCAATTCAATACACACCTGAGACCAAAGCAAAGTTGCTTCGAGTCAATTCCCTCCCTGCTTCGAGTAAACAATGCAAATGACCCGAGACTTCCCCGAGCCTAAAAACCCTGCACACTAAAACTGTGACAGTTCAAAACTTGGAACCATCTCAATTTCCAACCCACTTCAATGCTTCGAGTTCTCCATCACCTTGCTTCGAGTCACCTACTCGAGTGACTCGAGTATTTCCTGAGTTCAACCCTCTGCACACACACCCAAAGCTCAACCGAACTTCAATGGCACGGTGCACGTGCACCGTGGCCCCAGACAACTCCGACCATCCACTGGCACTCCCACACGACGCTAGTCACCTCCAGATCCGATCACGACCACCAGAAACTAGCCCACTTGCTCGAAACTAAAACAAACCTCCCCTCTAAAACCTGGAAACACCAACACCTTCCTACCTCAAAACCTGTCATCATCGAGTTCTCCACCCTCCGACCATATGAGGGTCTATAACTTCGGCCTCTTCTTCGACTACAACCCAACTATCACCACCCCAAACGTCTCTGCACTCGATCACCTACTTCGGCCGTGGCGATCGATTCTTCAAAGCACAGCAAAGTTTAGGGTTCTAGAGGAAAACCCACTGCCGCATCTTCCTTGGTGAACTTCGTCACCGCCACCCATTTTTCCTAGCATCATTGATCGCTCCTCCATCGACCTGAAGAATCCCGACCCCTCCAGTCCACTTGATCACCAGAAAAAACCCATACTCTCATATTTCATTCAAACCAGAACTACTACCTAAAACCCAAACTAAAAATTATGATGTTTAGTTCAAAAATCATATTATAGTTGTTGTTTCCAAATTTTTAATACTGGATCTCTAAATTACAAGTTTGAGATTTTACATTATTTATCAAAACTGTTGTTTTTAGCTCCCTGAGACACTCAGACTTGGAATTTAACTAAATCAAGCTTCTAAACATAAATGCATAATAAATCAAACAGCTTTTGTTTGTAACTAAGTCCTAATAACAATTAACTGAAGAGAATTATTAATTTAAATCTAAAACAAGAAAACTGGAAACTAAACAGAGAATGTTTAAATGAACATAAACATGCACCAGCAGATTCATTTACATATATACATACCACAACATTTTATCACAGAAAGCATAAAACCATATTCATTCTTAGATTTAAAGAAAATGATGTTACTCACCTTGCCTTTGAAAGAATGAACAGAGCACCTTGGGTATTGAAATAGCTTATACTTTAAAACTGGAACTGTTGTAAAATATTTTTGCTTTGATCTTTCTGTTAAATTCATCTTGTTTGCATTGATGTATTGTTGTTATACAAAGCTTCAGTTATAAAAATATAAATGTTTGCTATGCTATGCTATGTTGAACGAACTGAATAAGAAAGCATGTATAAAAAGAAGCTTATAGGGGAATGTAACGACCCGTAAATTTGGATAATATTAAATGGATTAACTTAATATAATTTCTAATCTAATTGAGAATAAAATAAAAGTTTAGATATTTATTTTAGAAAACGTAGTGATTTGTTATAGTAATTGGAATTTAATAACAAGATTTTATGACAATAGATTTGGGTAGTGAAATTTGTCGCATTTGGTTAAAGGATTTATTTTAAGAAACCAATAAATGTTGTAATTGAAGATGTTAATAAAAATATTAACAAAAGGGGGTTTCATTAATATAATATAAATTTAAGAATTTATGACAAGAATTTAGATTTCCTATGTGTTTATATATATATATAATGGTAATATTGTAACTATATGTGAATCTAGGTAGTAAAATAAAAGGCAGTGATGGATAACCAATATAATACAATACAAAGGAGTTGAAACGACTGTTGGGTTTTAAATGTAGTGTATATATATATAGTGAAAATCATCATAACCTCTTAATTTAATACGATTGTTAAATTAATACTAAAAGATTAAAATTCGAAATAGTATTAATGTAACAATAAATAGTGTGAATTGCAATTGTATAATGGGATTAAATTGTTAATTTGAGGATGTAACCATTGGATAAATGTATGGTAAATTTATGGTAGTGAACTTTTAATGTATGTTGGATAGAACATAGGTGATTGTAATTCTGTAGTATGTATTAAATATAAAGTTCATTCAATTATGAAGAAAGTTTTAATTAAGAGAAACGTTACCGTAATAATTATTAATGTAGAAACGGAAGAGTGTATAAATTTATAGTAACGTAAAAACATATTGTAAGGTAATAATTAACTGCAGACTTATAAAATATATTTATGTATGTTAATTTCATGCATTTGGCTATAATGGATTTAATAATAAAAAAATGGAATAGTGAAATAAAATGGATATAAAGGTTTCAATTATACATTGGAATTCATACTCACCATAAAAGGTTAATTGAAACCAAAGAAGTTAATATAGGAATCAAGGCGTATTTATTAATTTGATTTAAGAGGTGAGTATAAAGGTATAAGATTTAATAATTGGGTTTAGAATAAAATTTATAATCTCTAAATAATAAGGAAGTGCAGATATTTAGCTGCAAATTTATATACCGATAGATTTTAATTCACATCCAAGCTTGGTAAATAATTTAGAATTGATTGAAGTATATAAATAATGAAATGGGGCCTATATTAGAAGTTGAAATATAAAAATTGGATTTTTAATTTATTTGATTTATTTAATAAATATTAAAATGGTCATTTTTGTCACGGACTCGGATTTCGACGAAACCAGTTTCATCGGATCCGTATCGGTGAATTGTTATAGGGTTTCAAGTTTCGTATCGATCGGACTTGTCGTTTGATCGTACGGACGCGAAACGCCTTGAAATCAATTTTATTAAAAATCAATTTGAAATCAATTTGGAAATCTTGTTTTCAGCATAACTTCTTCATACGATCGAATTTGGTCGCGAAACTTTTTCCATCGCGTTCAGAATATTTTAAAACACCTATTTGGATATATAGTTTTAACAAATTCGGTTCCGGAGGCGTAGCGGGCTTTTTGGGCCATAGTTTGTTGCGTACGTTCATCCTTCTAGCCTATACGCTCCAACCCAACCCTAACTATAAGTATAGCGTGATAAACCCTAGCCTCCTTTCTATTGTCAGTTGGATATACGTACATATTTCTTCATCTCCTCCTTCTCCTCAATGGTTGCAAAATCTAGATCTGCTTCAATCCAAAATTCAGTGAAAATTCAAACACCTCAGAAAATTCTCAAAAAAATATATGTTGAAGTATTCGATACGCGTAATCTACTGGTGAAATTCGTTTTTCGATTGGAGCTGTCGTTCATCCAGAATAAATTCAAACAGCCCCAAAACCGTCCATCATCATCGCGCAAAAGTTCGTCAGATCGTCAAACGGTTTCTGGGTATTGTAGAGTGGACGATGGAGATCACATCTATATAATTTTTGGGGCGAATCAACGGTTAGATTGGGAGATTTTTCGACCTAGGGTTTCGGCCTGGGGGGTTTATTAGTGGCGGCGGCGGCAGTTCTGGGTGGCCGGAGGTGGCGCGCTCGGTAGAGGGGAAGGAGGAGGTTCCCAGGGTGGTGAAGGCAGGGCGCACGTGGGTCCAGGGAGGAAGCGAACGGTGGTCAAAGTTTGGTCAAGGCGTTTTGTTTGGGTTTATGTTCGAACAGGTATTCCTGTAGCCGAGAGTAACATGCGCGCGCAGGTGAGAAGATGCATATGACGTGGCGAGGGAAGGTGAATGTGTTCTTGTTTTGGTTTTATTTAATTTTGATTTTCAAGTCGATTTTTCGCCATAACTTTCTCATACGAAGTCGGATTCACACGAAACTTTTTTTGTTAGGATCGTAATTTAATTCCGGACCCGATGACGCTGGTTTGGACAAATTCTGAGACGGGCGAATTTTTGGGTTTAAATCGAATTTAAATTCGATTTAAATTCCAAAGGTGAGTGTTTTAACCCACTCACAATTACTAGAAGCTTTTATGTTTGTTAAATAAATTTTAGAAATGAATAGAAATTTATTTATGAGCTTTTGGCATGTTATTTCATCCATATCTGTTGAATTGCATTTTTTTTTAATTTAGCTGTTAATTAAATTTATTGATTGCGTATTAATTGGCTGTTAGAAATTATTGTTGCATATGAACTGCTAGTTAACAGTTATATAAATTATTGGGGAATATAAACTGTTAGATAAATAGTTGATAAATCTAAATTGAAGAAAACTGCTAGTTATTACCTGTTGTATATTACCAAACACATATTGTTATTGATAGATGTTTGTGATTGGATGATGGATGTTTTGTGATTGGATTATGGATGTGTTGTTGAATGGATGTTTATTTGGATATCATTAAACTGCAAGTTAGCATACATTTCACATTTCATTCGGGATTGTGGTTTGAAATGATAAAACCGCAAAGTTTTATTTTTAAATTGCGGATTGAAATGATAAATATCCGTATCACTTGACCATAGGATAGAAAATTATATACAGGCACCGCGGTCTATATATAACTATTTTAATGTGATTTCTATGGGTTGGATTGAATACGGTTTATAAATCTTAAATTTTATATTGTATAAATATTTTATTCCATATTTATATACCTATGAAGTTAAAATTTAGGAATTTAAAAGGTGAATAAATTTCTTTAATGAAAATGGAAGAAATTTAGAAAATGGAGTTTGGTGAATTTATATCCTATGTTTAAATGTAAAGTTGGAAATTTTAAGATATGATATTTGTAATTGGATTTTCCCAAAATAAATAGAAATGGATATTCTAGTAAAAATTTGAATTGAAAAATTTATATATATATTTTACTAGAAATTGAAGTTTTATTAATTATGGATTTTATGTGAATGGTCAAGATTAATTAATAGAATATTGATTTTGAAAGGATAAAAATCCAACTTTAGTTGAAATATTAATGCTCAAAAATGGATATAAATATATATAATTAATTGGAATGGTTTTGAAACTTGAAGTAATATTTTGGGATTTTGGTTTTAACGTTAAGTAAAGAAATATTCATATAGCCATGTAAATTTATTTCCTCACAAATTTACCGTAAAGGTTAACCCACTTATCCTATATATATATTGTGAATATCCAAACCTATTAGTCTTGAAGGAAATGGGCTTAAAATTTCTGTGGATTTTGAAGGATTATATTGAAAGCTAAAAATTTCAATTATTGGTTACAAGGGATTACAATTAAATAAGAGTGATATAAATTTTGGAAAGGAAATATATTTGGGAAACGATATCACTGAATTTGGTTTTATAAAATATTATCAAAATGAATTGTCTTGGGTTTAAAAGAAGAAAGGATATCGTAATATTATGGTTTTGAAATGGATTATATTCTGGTTTTAAAGTATAAACAATTTTTAAATGACCGCGGTGTTATAATAACGATTGGTTGGCAAAGAGACCGGGATCGGATATAGACATACTCTCTGTCGATACCGAAAACCACTTTGACTAACCGTGTACGCGGTGGAGATTCCAGAATGAAGTAGGTGGTGACGACGTTTCCTGTAAGGTAAATACGTGGACCCAACTCCCGTGAGTTGGCATAAGGTGGCTAAAACAGGAGCGATTCTCAGGCCAATGAGGTCATTCCTCTGATCGGACGCTCCTCTTCGATATTATACTTTGACTTGGATTGATTCAGTGGCCACTTCTATATTTTGATTTTGGGGAGTTAGTCCGAGGTGGGCGGTAACTGCGGCTACGCGTTTCCACCAGCCTGGATAGCAATTGGTATATCTACCCTGGCATTGCCTAGTTGTGCCGTGTCACCTACCATATCGCGCCTTGTACGAGTTTGGTTTTCTCCCGTAGCCCGTGTGGTATCCTCTAGTGGCTTCCCGATCAGGAGGGGCTATGATATTGGACGGACTACTGGGACTATTACGTGTTAAGGTGGAAAATGTAAAGCCTTAACGCTATTTAAAAGTAAGTTTATTTTATAAATAGACACTATTATAATAGCGCAATATACTACATAGTAAATAGTTTAACGGATCCTTAGGAGATGTAAATCCCGAACATCTCTTGAGTTACTGTACTCATATTTATATTCTGTTTATTTAACTCACATAAGATATTCTAGTCTGACTCGGGTGTTTTTATCTATTCAAATTCGCTCGGGTCAGTCCGAGCATTTCAGGATAGCAGGTTTTAGCTTTGGAGGACGAAGACAAAGATTCAGTATTATTTTATATATATAGTATTGCACCACACTCATTCTATTCCGCTGCATTTTCGTATTGGTATGTGTGACTCTGATATTCATTGTATAAGTAAAATCAAGCTTTTGTAAACTGTTTATGAACTGTATATTTGTTATTATATTTTATCCTTCCGCTGTGAGATTCTGTTTTGTTTTATTCCTTCTCTGTTTTTCTTATTTACCCCATAACAATCCGCCCTTGCGTATGCTTTGAATTGGCACGTGTGTCGTTTTAAAGTGTGCGAAAAGGCGGGATGTTACAGGGAAGGTGGCATCTGAGACAAATAATTTCTTTGCAGGTACAAGAATTTGTTTTATCAGGCAAGATATTTGTATTAGAAGGCTGAAATATGACTGTTGTTAGCAGCTAAGAATTGGTGTCATTAATGCTAATGTACTTTGTGTCTCAATTTACCAAATTTTATGCTTAGATATTTTATTATGTTTTGCATACTTGTCTCTTTTTTTTTCTATTCTTGCCTGCATCTTAATTTGTAAGCTACCTGCATAATTTTTTTTTATGCTCTTGCATTTCAAAACTCTACAGGCTTCCCTGATTTGTACTTACCTCAAGTACATATAAAAAGTTACTTAAATTATTGATATGAATTTTAGCTTAAGTTTTGCATTTATTTGTTTTTCTTTTCTTTCTTTGTTCTTGCTTTCCAACTTCTTACAGGCTACACATATACACCTGATTTGCTTTCATTCTTTAGGTACAAAGTTATTTATTTTACTTTGTTCTTAACTTTGCATTTATTTATTTCTTTACTTTCCTGGGTAATGTTTTTACTTATGTCTAAATATATAAAGTTGTTTTAGTCTTTGCTATGAATTTAGTCTAAGTATTTAGTTCTATTTCTAACATGTGTGTTTACTTTTATTTTTCTTTTATTTCTAAACATAGACTAACAAATATTTGATTACTTATTATTATTTTATTTTATACTTATATTAATATTAATAATGTTTATTTTTAATTTAAACATTTTGAAACCTTTATTTTTTTTTAATTTCCAAATCATAACTTTCATTCAAACACACACATATATAATTAAAGTTGAAATAACAATTTTATTTAAAATCCATTTGTAAAGATTTACATTATTAATAGAGCTCATTATTAAGTCAAAATGATTTATAAAAGAATTTATCTCTTTATTAACAAACTACTTATTTTTATCAAGCTAAATTTAAAACAAATTAAACAACCCTTTTGCTAAATTTAAATGTAAGCTAAAATTATTTTAAACAAACTAAACTTAAATCTTGAGTAATTTAAAATCATATGATCATTTATTAAATAGCTTAATATCAAATTTCTAAATTATCAAAAATATTAGAATTAGAAAACATGTCTATTTATTAAATTTAAAACAAAGATTATCCATTTACAATATATACAGATATATACATTATAAATAGAAGGCAATTTGATTAGCTCTTAAAAGATAAATTATCAGTTAAATATTTATTTAAAAGAAGATTATTAAATCAATTCATATATTATTAACAAATATTATCAAATCAATTTAATTTTTAATGTAGATTATTAAATTGATATTGTCCCAAATTTCCGGGATGTCACACCATGACTATGGCACAAACGGTTCTGTCATATTAGCTTCAAATCATTAAATAAATTAGCAAAACATGAAATTGTAAAAGGTTTACCTAAAATGAATTTCAAAGTAAATAATTTGTGCGATGCTTGTCAAAAGGAAAACTAAGAAAATTGTTTTTTAAATCTATAAATGTAACCTATTAATAAACCTTTGGAATTACTTCACCTAAATTTATTTGTCTAACTCAGGTTAGATCAATAAATCATAATAAACATGTTTTTGTAATTGTTGATGATTAGATATACCCACACTTTGTTTTTAAAATACAAAACCGATACTTTCAAAATGTTTAGAAATTCTGTAAAAAGGATTCAAAATTTAAAAGATTTGAAAATTAAAAATATTCAAAGCGATCATGGAGAAGAATTCGATAATAATGAATTTACTAACTTTAGTATTAAAAAGGGAACTAACCATAACTTTCCTTTTCTTAGAACACTATAATAAAATGGTGTTGTAGAAAGAAACATTACAAGAGTGCGCTAGAACATTACTAAATAGGACCACTCTACCTTAGAATTTCTAGGCTGAACTAGTTGCTACTACTTGCTATGTTATAAATCGCGTCTCAATTCATCCTAAAACTATAGTACTCGTTTTAAGTTGTTTTATCAATGTAAATCAAAGATACTATACTTTAAATTTTTTGGGTCAAAATGTTTTATTTTAAATACTAATTATAATATTAATAAATTTGACTCTAAGGTGATGAAGGAATTTTTATCGTTTATTCAGAAAGAAGTAAAGCTTACTGTATATTTAATAAAAAGAACTAACTCAACTGAAGAAACCTTATATGTTTTTTGTTGAAAATTTAAATAAAATAGAAGTTGATGCTAAAATAACCAATATTAATCAACTTTAGTCAGCTTTTCAAAATACAAAACAAGATAAATCAAATGAAATTTCTTAAGGAATAAATAACTCACCAGAAAAAATAAAAACAAGGAAGTTCCAAGAATTTTGAAAGATTACCCCATCGAAAATATACTAGGAGACATAGGAACTAAAGTGTTAACTAGAAGATAGCTAGATGAGATAAGTCACTTAGCATTCATTTCTATAATTGAACCCTAGAACTATAAAGAAGCGGGTAAAGACAAACATTGGATTACAGCTATGAAAGAGGAATTAAACCAAATTGAATGTAATGATGTATGGCAACTAGCCCTAAGACCTAATGATCAAGTTATAGTAGGAACTAAGTGGGCGTATAAATATAAAAGTGATGAAAATTATGATATAGATAGGAATAAAGCTAGACTGATTGCTCAAGGATACAATCAGGAAGAAGGAATAGACTATGACGAGAACTTTTCTCCTGTTATATGACTTGAAGTAATTAGAATACTCCTAGCTTTTGCTTATCACCACAATTTTAAATTATATAAAATGGATGTTAAAAATGCTTTCTTAAATGGTTTTACAAAAGAATATTTTTATGTTGAACAACCACCATTATTTAAACATGAAAATATCCAGATCATGTTTATAAACTTAAAAAGGCTTTATATGATCTTAAACAAGCACCACGTGCTTGGCATGTTAGACCAAAAAGCTAATTAATAAATTTTGTTTTTGAAATTGTAAAAGTTGGTTCAACGCCTTTTATTAAACATGGAAATAATGACTTTTTATTTGTTCAAATATATGTTGATGATATTATCTTTGGTTCTACTAATGAAAAATTTTATACTAATTTTTCTAAACTAATGAGAAAGGAATTTGAAATGTCCAAAATGGATGAACTAAATTATTTTCTTGGATTACAAATTAAACAACTAGAAAATGGAATTTTTATTTCATAATAAAAATATAGTAAATATCTAATTAAAAAATTTAGTATGGATAATAGGAGCTGTAAGCTAACGCCAATAAGTACAACTATTCATCTAGATAAAGATTAAAATGGTATGATGTCAATCAGAAACTTTTCCGGAGTGTAACTGGATCATTACTTTATTTGATAGTGAGTCGCCCCAATATAATGATGAGTGTGTGTCTTTGCGTCCCTTTTCAAGCTAATCCAATAGAATCACACTAACGAGCTGTTATAAGAATTTTATGATATCTAATTGTAATAAAAGGTTATGGTTTCTTCTATCCGAAAGGAGTCCATTTGAATTGATATCGTACAACGATGCTGGTTTTAGTGGATGTTGTACTGATGGAGAAAGTACTAGTGATACTTTCACTTTATAGGCTACTCTTTAGTTCCATGGTTCAATAAGAGACAAAACCGCGTTTCTTTGTCTATATGTGAAGCAGAATATATATCAACTACTTTAGCTTGCGCTTAGATAATTTATATGTAATAAACACTATAAGATTTTGAGTAGATTTAACTAAATCACCCATTTACTGTGATAACACCAATGCAATTGATTTGGTAAAAAATCCTGTAAATCACTCTAGAACAAAGCATATTGATATAAAACACACTTTTTAAGAGATTACTTTGAAAAAGAAAATATTACTGTAGAATTTGTAGACATTGAAAATCAAATTGCAGATATATTTACAAAACATTAAATGAAAATACGTATATTAGATTATGTCGAGAATTAGGAATTTTTCCAATAATTGTTGTAATTTAAAAATTTCAAAACTTCAAGTATTTTACATATAAGAAACTTACTCGATTAGCCTATGTGTGTGTGTGTGAATACGAAAAATGATTAATAACTTTTTTTAAATATAAAATTAGATATACTATTAAAATTTAGTTTCAACAAGAATTTATCAAAATTTTATTGCATTTCATAAGCAATCCTTTAATATATAAATAATATAAATCAACATTAAAACCAATTTTTTTTAAAAGGGTTATTATTAAAATTAAACAGTTTTAATCTATTTAAACATAAATGTATTATAATATATGTATATATTATTAGTATTATTAAAAGCAAATATAAAATAGAAAAGGGCGACCGGAGCACCGGTCTAGACAAACCGATCTATTGGTGATGAATTTTTGTTTCATTGGAGAGTTTATTTAACTTCCTTCTCTTTCTAGTATCCTCATTATTTTCAAAAACAAAATAATTTGAAAAACTCTAGCCCTCATTTCCAGCCTCCACTTTTTAAAATTCCATTAAATTTTCAACTCAAAATAAATCTTTAATCTTGGTAAGAGGTAAAAGGAGCATCTCATCAACCTCCTTTGGCTCTATCGACGAATTTCTCGTGGACGAGGTTAGAAATTGGCTGAAAATAAAAGAGAAAACATCAAAAAATTCAAGGCTCTGATGGTTAACGAGCATCTTGGTGAACGACTGGTATATTTAAATATCTAAACTTATACAATATTCATAATTTGTTTACCCATGCTAAATTAGTGAACATTATAAACTATAATGGTTATGAAATCGATATATATCCTCAATGTATATCAATCTTTATGCTAATCTAGAAGTTAGACATGATGATAATGGATTAGTTTTATATACTAGCATAAAAGATGTTGACATTTTCTTCAATGAAAGTGAGTTAGGCAAAATATTGGGAATTTCATTAGATGGAATGCCGTTAGATGGGATAATTTTTGATGAAGAACCTATTTTGCGCCAAATACTTCACAACACTAATGATAATTGGACAATATCTAATTTAACTCGCCTAAATCATTTTTTTTTTTCAAATTCATCAACATAATTTAATTTTAGAAATAAGTAGTTTTGATAAGATTTACCCTTTAGTCCGTAAAGCCACATATGGTAATTTGGGAGATTTATGGTAAATTGCGTTAATGCTATAATGAATAATGTGATGGAAAATTGATCAAGAAAAAAGCGAAGGTATAATCCATTAGGAAATTTGTGTTGTGTTAGATGATGGGACTCCGATTAGATCCTTTTTTGAGTGTTTTTTATGATAAGGTTCTGAAGGCAATGAAGATACCAGTAACTTTAGACGAAATTACTATTGAGACTCCAGTACATGAGTCGACATAAGAAGACATATGTTATCCATCTTCCCCGCATCATACATCCCATATGCATACATCTCCATTTGAAGCTCATATTATTGCAAGTCTTAAGAGGCAAGAACAATTAATTCAAACTATACGTGAGGAGAAACTTGCATAGAGGAGAGAGTTGGGAGTTATTCGATCACTTCTCACACAACTATATGGATTTGTTCGGACTAGAGAGAGTGGAATTGGTACTAGCAATGAGTGCAGTGTAGCACTTTAGGCCCCACTAGTTTATCAGCCTTCCGTTCATGACTTTTAGGTATGACTTCATGGCTCTGGAGCAGCAGCGCAAGCAACTGGACTTACCAGAATAAGTTCTAGAGGGAAAGGACCTAGACCTCATGCCACTAGCACTCATGCTTCGGAATCTCCACTTCATTCTCCAACACCAACCAAAGATAGTATGGATTTACAGAATCAGATCCTACTCCTTCTTCAAAATATTATGACTTTTCTTAATATGCAACCTCTTCGATATGGTATCACTCCATGTTTCGTTATTTGTGTTAGCTTGTTTTATATAACATTTATTTGCATTAGTTTATGTGTTCTTACTCTTGCATTGTGTTTAGGTTGACATTAACATTTGTTTTTATCTTGCATGTTGCTTAGTTTGTCTTCTGAAATTGACATTTGTGTTGACCTATATGATGTTGTGAGATTTGTGTTACCTTATGATATGTTCTATGTTTGTCATCATTGTCATATTTCATGTTTATGATATATTCTATGATGTTCATTCTGTGACATCCACTTTACTACACATTATTATTCTCCATTTTTGATGTGACAAAGGGGGATAAATAATTGATCATTGCATTTAGAGGGAGTTCTAAAATAAAGTATAAAAATATATTTTTGTGCATATAGTTAGGGGGAGTATTGCATTCATACCTTCATAGTAAACATCTATTCATAAATGCATCTATGAGTTGTTATCATCAAAACATGGGAGAATGTTAGGACTAAAATTCTCGGTTTTGAAGACAACAACTCCATACTAGAGGTTTAAATTACACTAGTCGAAGAAATACATCAAATCTTCAAAATTGAGAGAAAGGAATCGTGCTAGAAGCATCAAAAGATCGTCTATTGGAAGATCTTGAAGATGGTGTATTAGTGAGTCATTATGTCTTAGATATATATTGTTAAAACTCATAAGAATCACATATCACTATTTCATTTCTTTTTAAATAATTTATAGCATTTTATATACTTTAAAAAGCTTTAGATTGTTGAACAAACATGTCACCGATGGTCCGGTGGAAGGCCACCAGTGCACCAGTGAACAAGAATTTTTAAAAAATCTAGAATCGAATTTTTTTATCTTTTCAAATAAAAAGACGCGTTTCCGTCTTATTCAAACGTGATCCTCTACTATGGTGAATAATCATATCTCTTTATCAAATCCTTTCAAATATGTAAATAGCCTAGATTTTGACAAGTTTCATCACCTTGCTCGCTTTTTAATCCTCTAACTGTTATCTGAAACCCTATTCTATCTTATACTCTCAAATCATTTATCATTCATCTACAATAATCAGTATTCTAATTTTCTTACCTTCTAAACTCCTACACATTAATCTACAAACTAGTTCTTGTGAGTTATAGAAGATTGGACTATATTAGGCAAATATGTGTATTGAAGACACGACTTCTTTCAAAGTTTGTATTTTATCAAGTTAGTGAGAAAGACCTATTTAGCGGCTTAGGCAAGTGTATTGGTCTATTCCTCTTTGCAAAGCGAGGGTGTTGTGAGTTAAAGCCAGAATAATAGATTATGAAAATGGACATAGGATGGTGGTCTGAAACAGTATAAAAATTCTAGTGTGCAAGCTTTTTACTTCATTTACATTTAGCTTACAATACTATTTATATATTTTTATATAGTTTAGCTATGAAATGTACGATTCTACACACATTCATAATCTTTTTTGAACCTTTTGAAGTTGTTGCCTTGCCCTTTATAGCTAATGCCATGTTTTGTCCTTGAACAATCCCTCGGTTGACCTGAACATTTCGATATGGCTTACATTCAATTGGTTCATATTGTAATTCAATATGAGTGGCTCAAAATGTGGAGTTGGTGAGCCAAGGATCAAACCCACTTGAAGTTCATTACTTATCTTAACATCTTATAAAGTACATTAATACAGCCTTTGATTATTAAGACGAAATCCTCAACACATTTGCCTTTATTAGTCTTCCTATTGAACAACTTCTGAGATTGTTCCACAAACAATGCTTTACGGCTTTCAAATAGTTTATAGACAAGCATATTTTCATGTTATCTTTGCAACGGCAAGTCTAAAGCAGCCAGCACAAAAACTTGAGTGATTTCACAATCAGCCACCTTTTATCTAGCTTTTTAGCCAGGACAAATTTGGATGAACTTATGATTCGAACTTGAAAGTTATCGAGGTAGGAAGCCCAGAAAAACAGCTAACAAGCTAAGAAACCAAGTACAATCAAGACTACAAGGCAACTCAAAGTCATCTCGAAGTTTAGCCACTTCAATCCATCAAAGTGATGGATCGATACTGATCCTTTACCAATCCATATAATTTCATCCATCCCAAACAAGGCGATGGATATCCCTTTTAAACCTCAAAATATCGTTTTCATATAATTCATCATCAAGCTCCTCGAGCACTTGAAGTCAGGAACTCCGTTCCACCACCGATCCAACTTATTGACCTAGAAACAAGCTTCTTACAGAGAAATCAAAATGGAAAACACGATGCTAACAACAAGTCGCATCCAGCAAGGCAAAGTAAGAGATCCATAAGTCAGTCGTATGCATCGGTACCGATCCATGCCTATGGATCAGTGCCAATCCATGATATTTGTTGACATGACATAATCTTTTCATGCTAAGCTGCTGCTAGACATGTGGAATATGGATACAATTATGGTAGAGGAATTCCCGACGACCTAAAACTATAAAAAGAGGTAGAGGGGGTCATTTAAAAGGATCTTTTTCAAGTTATTTACTGAGTTCCTATAGTTTCCTTGTAATCCTACATATTGATCCATAAGAACAGAAGTTGGATACAATAGTATAATCAATTGAAAAGCTAAGTGGATGTAGGTATCAGTTGGGTAAACCACTATAAACTCTATGTGTATTATCTTTACTTCATTTTCATTTATTAATCTTTATTTTTCTTCTCTACTATAATCCTTGAATTTTGTGCCATATTTTACTATAAACGTTTCAGTGCTTTCACTGAGAATCACTAATCTCAGGACATTTGGGTCGATCATCTACTATTGGGTTGTTTATATCGGAGAGATAGATCAAATTTCTATTTTTTTTTTGCATTTTTGGACTACTCAGATTTCTCAAAATCTACACAAACTATTTTAACCGTGTCCCACGAAGAGATCAGTCTACCTCTTCTAGGCCCATGAATAATGCTGAGAACGTAGGCTCTTTGCATGTAGAAGAAGTTGCATAGCCAACCATTGCTGAAGTCCAGAACTCGTCGGAGGTGATGACGAGGGTTGAGATGGATTACATAATGAAGTAGATGAATGACAATTTTTAAGAGAGCCGTGATGAGGTGAATCGATAGATACTAGGGACCTTGAGTTTGTTAAATGAATTGGGCCGTAGTCGAAGAAGGAGCAGGAAGGAGTTGACGCCTTCCGATTTGATGTCTGATAGTTCCTCATCATCGGGCTAATAAAAGAGAGAAGGAAAGCAAAAGATGGTCAGAAAGGAGACCAGTGCTTCGAGAGATTAGAAATTGGCCATGGAAATAATTTGGGGATTGGTACCAAACCATAGGTAGGGTTCGGTATCAAACCACCTATTTTCAATTTGGTGGATGAGCAAGTTGATGTCTTGTGCGATGATCTTGATGATACATCCGATCGTGATGTTGATGGCCAAAATACTAAAAGTTAGGTGGCCATCATCGATCCACCACGTAGTAACCGAACCGGTGAGCCATTGGATGAACGGTTCTCCCAGAGTCAAGAAATCAAGGTATCGTGAACCTAACCAAGAGCTTTTAGCAGGCCAAACATTCGAGGCAGATTACAATTACTGCCATTCAGTGGACCCTGTAGAGCCCGAGTACTTGGATGAAATGGTGATAAAATTGGTGAATGAAAACCAACACTGGAGTAACGATGAAAGGGGCTCTTCTCCTAGCCAGATCCCATTCACCAAGCAGATACAATATAAAGAATACCCTAGGAGGTTCGTGATGTTAATAAAGTCATCGTGCAATAGAAGGACAGATTCGAGGCACCATTTGGTGTAGTATGAATGGCTTATAGATTTGGCCAGACCGACCGATGCTATTTGATGTCGTTGTTTCCTAATTTTCCTTGAAGGAGTTGCGATGATGTGGTTTACCCAACTTCCGTCGAAATCCATATCATGTTTTGATCAGTTGGCATAGAAATTCATCAACCAATCTGTCTACACACCACTCGTCCCAAAGACGTAATGTCATTGTCGTACCTCTTCTAGGAGATAGGAGAGTGACTGAAAGATTTATTGAATAGATTCCACGTGGCGATGACAGAAGTGAGCAATGCGTAAGAAGATATCATTTTGATGGCAGTGGTAAGTGGGATTCATCCTGATACTGATTTTCGAAGATGGCCGAAGATGAAACCCCTCGATGATGGATGTGTTTTAAAGAAAAATAAACCAGTTCCTGCACTTGGAAGAGGCAAGGACCAATACCAGGAAGGTCAGTTCCGGGCAATCGGCGGGAGTTATTTATAGTAATGTTGCCGTAAAGCAGTCCGGAGGGAATTCTAGGAACGTTGATGTTAACTTTAAGAATAAAAGCGGTGGCCATAGAAGGAATGATGATGGGCTTAGAGATTGAAGTTTTATTCTCAGAGATGCCCTAGATTTCTGAAGTACAACAATTAAACCCAACTAAATAATTTGATTGAGAAAATATACCTTGCGGACTAAGGTGTCGAGTAATACAAGAATTCAGCCTAAGGGAATTGATCAAGAATGAGAGAAAATCTAGAAAGCACTACAAGTTTCATGAAACCCACTGTCATAATACAAATGAGTGTAGACACTTACGTGATGTGATCGAAGACCTGATAAGAAAGAAGAAATTATAACAGTTTGTAAAAGCCATGCAAGAAGGTGGGAAAGGAAGTTCTAACCTCCAAGGACCATCTGTAATGTCCCACCTCTATACCTATACTATCTAAGAGTATTATAGAATAATACTGTCAGATATACGAAGAATAAGGCGATATGGGATATACACATGAATATTCCCTTGGGCTAACACTGGTACGTATTTAAATATCGAATAAATAACTCACCTGCACGTAACTTTATCAACACAAAGCAATGAACTTGTGTGCCTCCAAGACAGAACAATACACTATATAATAGAGATCACAGAGTTGATCACACCGATAATACATATATTGTATATTATACAATCGTTCCAACGGGGGCAAGCCATGCCTGGTTATGAGAAGCCCAGGCATCTTGAGAAGAGATTAATCATTAATGAAATTGTAGGCAGACCCCATCCAGTGGAGAAGAGATGGAACGAAATGGAATGTTATGCAAGCGCTTTGAAACATGCAGCGACTAAGAGTTGCTTTATCGTCGAATGAACCTCTGGCAAAAAAGTTAAAGACTATAACTGACGATATTGTTTTTAGGAATAAGGATGCCGATGGAGTTGAAGACCCAACATTGGATCCCTTGGTGATATCGGCTATGATTGGGGTGGCAATTGTAGGAAAGGTGTCGGTTGACCGT
Source organism: Allium cepa (assembly GCA_030765085.1). Taxonomy (NCBI): domain Eukaryota; kingdom Viridiplantae; phylum Streptophyta; class Magnoliopsida; order Asparagales; family Amaryllidaceae; genus Allium; species Allium cepa. Next base: position 625,548,835 of record CM060940.1, on the reverse strand, counting down.
GCTAGTTCAGTCAACATTCTGTTTAAGAAGGCTTATGACCAGATGTTGTTGGATGGAAAGGATCTGAAACCATGCAAATCTCATACCCAAAGATTTAAAGACATGGCGATGGAGCATATTTGATGTATAGACCTACCGGTGGTATTAGGTTAAGGTGACCGCAAGGGAGTGCTGGTTGTGACCATCATCTTGTTGGATGTTTTTTTGCTTATAATGCATTTCTAGGCCGACCGACCCTAGCTTATTTTTGAGCAGCCATTACCCTATAATGTTTAATTATGAAATTCTCGATAGAGAATGAGTGGGAATAATGCAGGGACACAAGGGGCTTGGATGTGAGTACTACATTGCAGAGCTAAAGGAGACAAGGCGATGTGAGAAACAAAGGATATGGTGAAGACTCTATGATGAAATCTTTGGACCCATAGCAACCATCCCTTAATCCCTGGCTTGGACGGCACAGTCGGTTCCATAAGGATATGGAACCAAGGAAAGAGCCAGAGGATGCAAGGGAGGCTCCTGTAGAGTTGACAATCAACATCTCGATTAGTCAGGACGATCCTGCTAGGGTCCTAAAGATCGAATCTCAACATAGCGCAAGGATGATGAAGGAATTAGCTGGTTTTCTTCGAATGAACCTATATTTTTCTCCTGGATGCATTCCGACATGTGTGGAATATCATTCGAGATAGCATGCTCTGCGTTAAATTTGAATCCAAAATGTGTCTCCGTGAAACAAAAATATCGCAGCTAGGTCCGGAGAGATCCGCTGCACTGAAGGAAGAGGTGGATAAGCTAAAAAACAATGGCTTCATCCGTGATACTCTGTAGTTGGATTGGGTACCTAACCTATTCCTAGTAAATAAGTCCAAAGGAAAATAGAGAACATGCGTTGGCTATTCCGATCTGAATAAGGCATGTCCGAAAGATAACTTCCTGCTCCCAAAGACCAATTAGCTAGTAGAATCAACCGCTGAACATGAATTACTATCATTCATGGATGGCTACTGTAGCTACAACCAGATTTCAATGCATGTCCTAGACCAAGAAAACGCTAGCTTTATTACTGACCTGGGATTGTATTGTTATATTGCTATGCCCTTTGGTTTGAATAATGCTATAAAAACTTACCAATGGTTAGTAAATTCGATGTTTAAGGAACAACTCGAGCATTCAATGGAAGTCTACATGTATGATATGCTTGTGAAATCATGATATTCAATGAACCACATTGATGACTTGGCGGAGATGTTTAGTGTACTCCGCAAGTATGGAATGAAACTAAATCCACTGAAGTGTTCGTCTAGGGTTGTATCGGGAAAGTTCTTAGGTTTTATAGCGAACTTGAGAGGAATAGAAAATAATCTAAAGAAGATTCAAGAATTGAGAAATATCGAATCCCCAAAATTAATCAAGGAAGTCCAGAGCCCGAGTAGGAAGGCTGCCACCTTGAGCAGATCATCTTTAGAGTCACAGATAAATGCATCCCTTTCTTCGAAATCATCAAGAAAGGGAAGAGGAACTTTTCTTGGACACAGGAGTTTATAGATGCTTTCCAGGCTCTGGTATATCACTTTTAAAGGCCTCCTATCCTATTAAGACACTAGAAGATAAGGACTTATTTGTTTATCTAGCATTGTCGGTGCACGCTTTGAGATCCACACTTGTGCACGAGGTGTCCTAAATCCATATGCCAGTGTATTACATTAGCAAGCATTTGACGGGGGTAGAGAGTAATTACCTAAAGCTGGAAAAGCTGGCCTACCGCTTGTTGATCGCCTCGAGAAAACTCTACCTATACTCTTAGGCTCATCCGATCAAGGTTCTTACCAACCAGCCTTTGAGACATTACTTATCACCATCGAAGATCAATCCAAAGCTAGGCTTTGGTCGATTTCATAATTGAGTACATTGCACGAGAAGATACTTCGAAGAGATGTGGAAAGCAGGATGCTCGACGGAAGATGTAAACCGATGGTGCATCCAACGAGCGTTCCTTCGAGGCAGGTGTTATGCTAATAACCCTCGAAGAGTGTTTAATTTGTTATACCTTAGGCCTTAATTTTCTCATGAAAAATAATGAAGCGGAGTATGAGGATTGATTACAGGACTCAAAATCATGAAAGAGTTGGGAATATGAACTTTACACATCTTTTTTGACTCCCAACTAGTGGTATGTCAAGTGAGGAAAGAGTTTTAGGAAAGTGGGGCGAGACTAGCTCCTTATTTTAATAGATCTCTCGAGTTACTTAATGACATAGAGTATTACATGATAACACATATTCCTGGAGAGGAGAATGCGAAGGCTGATTCGCTAGCCAAACTAGCTAGCTTACAAGATGTACAACTCATGGGCCTGGTCCACGTTGAAGTGCTTTCAGCTTCAAGCATTGACCGGATGGATGTCGATTGGATCTTTGAGGTTGAGTCCGAAAATGAGTCATTGATAACTATGATTAAGAATTACATATAGAAAGGAATCCTTCCCAACAAGAAGAACGAGCGATAGAAGATCCTTCGCAAAGCTTCAAGATTTATTATTCAAGAAGAAGTGCTATACATAAAAGGATTCTCAGTCCCCTTTCTTTGGTGTTGTGAATGAAGAAGTCAAGCGAGTCCTTAGAGAAGTTCATAAGGGAGCTTATGGTGATCACACTGCGGGATAAACCTTAGCAAAGAAGATTCTTCGCTATGGATACTTCTGGCCCATTGTGAAATGAGACGTAGCCGACTACACTAGAAAGTGTGATAAGTGCCAAAGGTTCTCAAAAATTCCTAGATCCCCACCAACAAAGATTATGCGGATGGTTAGTCCTTGGCTATTTGCTGTTTGGGGTGTTGATATCATTGGTATGCTATCAATGTCGAAAGGTGGCTAGAAGTACGCCATCATTATTGTTAACTATTTTACAAAATGGGTTGAAGCGAAACTGCTAGCTACGATCACAACTAAGAAAGTGATCAACTTCATAGTTAGAAATATCATCTGTCGTTTTGGGGTTCCACAAATGATTATCTTTGATAACAGAACCCAATTTTAAAGCGTCGAGTTCAAAGATTTCTGCTGTAAGCATTGCATTGAAAAGAGATTTGTAGTGGTAGCACATCCACAAGCAAATGGATAGGTAAAAGCTATGAACAAAATCATTAATTCATTCTTAAGAAGCAACTGGAGAAGGCTAAGTGCAAGTGGGTCGATGAATTACCGTTAGCACATTGGGCTTATAAAAGAACCTTCAAGTCCATAACCAACCACTCCCTATTCGCTCCAACCTACAGATCAGAGACTGTGATTCTAATTGAACTCGAAGTACCTTCTCGCGAGTGACTCATTACAACCCTGGAACGAACAAGGAACTCCTACTAGAGTCTTTCGACATGATCGATGAGAAGCATGATGAAGCCAGCTTGAGAGTAGCCACACACCAAAAATGAGTGTCCAATATTACAACACCAAGATCAGGAGCCGGACCTTTGAAATTGGCAACCTCATTCTCAAGTGAATCTTTCTAGGCCTTGTGAATATAGGCCCGAGCTAGGAAGGTCCATACATTATTAAGCATAAGTTTAGAGATGGAACGTTCAAGCTGGCGAATATAGAAGAGGTTTCACTTCCCCAAGCATGGAATAGTGAACACTTGCGACTCTATTTCACTTGAGATCTGTCTTTATGAATTTAGTCAAGTTTGATGTAACTGGACAAAATATGTCATTTCCTACATATATAAAATGAAACGACTTCTTGAATCTATGACTCTATCTATACCTAACTATAAAATTGTGAACTAGTAAACATGAAAGAATCTACATATGCATAGTGCATGTATACAGGTATCTGAAGTTAGGTACCAACTAAATTTTTACGATCCATGATTGGGCCTTTGAAGTAAACCATTCTTAGCATCTGGAGATAGATGCCGACCAACTCTTTCGACCATTGACTTTGAGGCAAGAGTATAAACAAAAGCGGGTGGAACAAGACAGTTCACCCCGTCAGCTCGTGCCAAGAGTTTGGCAGAGCACTACTGCCTTTCTTAGAGGATGGAAAAGCCAAAGATCACTGCTAAGAGTTAGGCGAGATCTGGTCCAAATCTTGATTAGTGCCTGAAGTTAGGCACGATCAATGTTTACTATTGCAAAAGAGAGATATTCAAACCACCACCTTAAGTGATCAAATTCGAGCGATGCCTAGAGTTAGGCTCGATCGAAAATAAACGCTCTAGATAGGGATGTTCAAACCACCGCGTTAGGTGGTCATGTTTTGATCGGATTCTAGAGAGGACCTCGAATCATCGAGGTTTTCGATGACCAACAAAGCATAGTACATATCACTATTATAATTTAAATAGAGCTTGGTTAAAGACAAACAGAACAGACTGATATTCCAGCTAAATGACGTTAGAGGAATGGTTCACATATATATAAACAAAAATACCAAGCACATTTCTTATAACTTGGATGAGTCAACACAAAATTTGAAATGAAAACCAAGTTTATCAACGTGAAATTCAAAAAAAGGCAGGATCCAAACTTGAACAAAGCTGGCTTAAGACAAAACAAGTCATAAGGCTATACAACTAAAAAGCAAAAAGCAAACGGATAATCACTTCTTGTGCTTCTTCTTCTTCCCCTCTCCAAAGGAATGCATAACAACCTCGTCTATTTATCTCCTATCTCTTACTTCCCTTTGATGGAGTGCTCTAAGACGATCTGATGGCATACTTTAAGTGCTTCTAAAGGGAGGAAGAGTCGCCGAAGCAAAGATAGTCTCGCTAGGTGAAGCTATCGACGGAGAATGGGAAATGAACTCAACTTTCTCTTGATTGATCTCCCTAGCCAACAAAACTCATTTTTCTAACACTTCTTGCATGGTAGGCCTTCGAAATGGCCCCAAAGATCCCATCATAAATACATCCTCATAATCTAGACTCCTTGGAATTCACCGGTTCCCTCCTCTTTCAAAGCATGAATTATTTGAGCATCGGGACTAGGAGCCTCACCAGCTGGAGCACTTGGAATCATTTTAGAAGTTGTCATGACCATTGATTTCGTCATGGATGCTCGTTGTCCCAACTGGAGAACTTCCTCAGGTAGAAAAGCAACGTGAGGATAAACTTAGACTAGAGGAACATGAAAGGGGAGATTAGAGACATCGACCGATGTCATG